>CM051515.1:44079395-44579395 GCA_028015205.1 Mytilisepta virgata | reverse complement strand
CCGATCTGTTTCTGTACTCATATGAAACGGATACTAAGTGAACTACCCCAATCCTGTAATCTTTACTTTTCGTTATATAGATGACGTGTTGTCGTTAAATATCGCCAAATACCAAGACTTTCTACATCTCATCTATCCTAGTGAACTTGAAAAAAAAGGACAAATATACCTAAGGAGCAATAAAAAAAACGTAATCCATTGGACAGACAAACCCCGCGAAGACAAATGAACAACCACAAGCACAACAAATAAACACAGAAAACTAAAAAACAATGAACAAAACGAACTCCTATAAAAACCAGGAGTGAACCCAGGTGCTCCGGAAGGGTAAGCAGTTCCTGTTCCGTATACGGCACCCGTCGTGAAGTTCAACAAAATCAATCCGGGGAAGGTCACAAATTGGTGGAGGCACATGAAAGGTTACGAGAGTGGGAACAGGTCCAACATCATCTTAGATATTGGAACACTATAATGGTCAATCAATTCGTGATGACGGCCGTAAAATTTCCTAACTGATGACATAAACTTATCCCTGATAAAACCCTGGTTAAGAAGCTTTTGTGACAGCAGTAATCCTCTTTGTCGAAAGTCAGGGTAACTTACGCATGTCCTTGAAAATAATAAGCTGAGAAACGTAGACGCCATATGCAGGCGATGCTGGTATATTGCTACTCAAGAAGGGAAAATTAACAATAGGAAAGTTGAAATGATCACGTTTGTCATAAAGTTTTGTCTTCAAACGTCCCTCATAGTCTATTTCAAGAAACAAATCCAAATATGAAGCTCACTGGGGTAGATAAGATGTCGAAAGTCTTGGAATTTGTAGTTATTTAACGACAACACGTAATCTATATAACGAAAAGTGAAATTAAAGGATTGGGCTAGTTTCTTTTTGTTTTCACGTAGTAGCCCTTGAATGAAGTCCGCTTCATATGATTACAGAAACAGATCGGCGAGGAGAGGAGCACAGTTGGTTCCCATTGGAATGCCGATTGTTTGTTGAAAAATTAGACCGCCAAATTCAACGAATATGTTGTCTATGAGAAAATCTAACATGTTTGTAATTTCATTTTCAGAATACTTTTTGTCAGAATCAGAGTGGTTCTCCACGAAATTAGCCCTTTACCTAGAACAAGAAATTTATACCTGCGTGTCTCATTTTTCTTGAAAAAACATTGATGAACTAGTTGCTTTAAGCGATCTTTTAATTGAGAATGTGGTATGGTAGTGTAGAGTGTAGAAATGTCGAATGTTTTTATGCTGTTGCATGTAGCCAAAGATTTTGATTTTAGATATTGAAGTAAATTTTTAGAGTTTTTTGAGAATCCACATCTGATTGACGCCACCGGTGGAATATGATGTTTCACAGTAATTCTGAAGGCCCTCTTTAATACATGTCAATATGGATGTTAAAATCTTTGAAAGAGGTCTTGTAGAGCAATTAGCTGACCCAGCAATGCACCTTTGTTTAAACGGATTCTAATGTAGTTTAGGAATCCAATAAAGAGCAGGAAGGTCCATTTCTTCACTCTTTCTACATCTCATCTATCCCAGTGAACCTGAAAAAAGGACAAATATACCTAAGGAGCAGGAATGAAGAACGGTCTTGTGGTTATCAAGGACTTTCTGCTTAGTAAGTGTGGTCGGTGTATAAGTTGGGTTACCCGCAGTGTTATCTATTCCCAATTCGTTTCTAAGACACTCAAAATAATAGTTCTTGCAAACAAAAAAGATGTTATTTGGGGCTTTTCAGCTAGGACAACTACATATTTGTCATGGAGGCGAGTCAAGTTTTCAACAACCTTAGGGTCTTTAAAGATGGATTTAGCTTTAGTGCTCATAGACCTTTGGAGGCTTTTAATTCGGATTTGTATCATTGACCTAATAGCCTTCACCCACTCTGAAAGTGTGTCAGCAGGCTCCTGTTCCTTTGAAGTCCATTTTCTGGCATAGACCTCAACAGAATCCATCAGTAATATGAAATTATATTTCCAATTAATTGGCTGAGGTTCTCGGTATTTTGGACCTGTAGCTAGCATATTTTTTAGCATTTGATTATCAACTAGATTTGATCTCCAGTGATAACATGACCCACTGGACTATAATTGAATGTAGATGTCGAACAGGAGCAGTCAGGGGGATTAGACTTGAGGTCATCGGAATTAAGGTCCCGCAATGCCCCTTTGTAATTGAAAATCTTGGTTGCAAATTAAGGATAGTACAGATACATCGAAGCCCGCTTGATATTTGGATATGTTTCTTGAAATAGACAAGGAAAGACATTTGAAGACAAAACTTTATGACAAACATGATGACTTCAATTTTCGTATTGTTAACTTTCCCTTCTTGAATAGGAACATACTCAGCTTATCTGATATTCAAGGGCATGCGTGAGTTACCCTGACTTTCGACAAAGAGGATTGCTGCTGTCGCGAAAGCTTCTTAACCAGGGTTTATCAAGGATAAGTTGATATCATCATTTAGGAAATGTGACGGTCGTCATCACGATTTGATTGACCGTTACAGTGTTCTAATATCTAAGATGATGTTGGACCTGTTCCCACTTCGTTACATTTCATGTACCTCCATCGATATAACTACCACCTGATTGACTTTGATGAACTTTTCAACGGGTGCCGTATACAGAGAAGGAACTGCTTACCTTTCCGGGCACCTGGGTTCACTCCTGGTTTTTATAGGATTTCGTGCTGTTCATTGTTTTTTAGTTTTCAGTGTTTATTTGTTGTGCTTGTTCATTTGTCTTCTCGGGTTTGTCTGTCTAATGGATTCGAAAACTCTGGACGAGCATCCTAAATGTATTTAAGAAAATGTTAGCTTCTAAAGCTATATGAGTTGTGAATCACGAAAATTTCACCTTTATTTATCATCATGATTTCATATCCGACTTGAAGAAACAATGAAATATGCATTGAAAACGAAAGAAAAAGTTCTTGCGGAAAATGTCATGCTTCTAGACCATCTTAAATGCCGCCAAAAAGTTTTCTAGATATTTAAGATAAAAATCAGAGATGAAAACTGTTTTTTTTAATGAGGGACAGCCCGAAAAAAATTCTTTTCCACACTTACATTGCACATGGTAGATCTCCTTAGCCAAAATTTTGCTTCCTATTTCGGTAGTTTTGGTTATGAGTACTTCTTGTTTAAAATAAGTTTGGTTTTTGGTCTTCCAAATTTTTCGGTTTAATGCTGCTGATGAGAGGTAACTCCTTGAAATGCGTCATATACAGCATAGTATAAATTTACTATATGTAATATTAGTATCTTTGGATTGTTATTTTGAAACTCATGGGACGATGCCTCTGCATGGTGGACTCTAGGTCCCCGAGGGTATTCACGCCAACCCAGTCGTCAGACTTGTCTGACATGATTATTTATTAATTTGTTACAGAAATTACCACTATTTAGCAAAATTAAAAAATAATAGAAATACTAAAGGTTCATTCCTTGTATTGCACATGGTAGATCTCCTTAGCTGAAATTTGGCTTCCTTTTTCGGTATTTTTGGTTATGAGTACTTCTTGTTTAAATTAAGTTTGGTTTTTGGTCTTCCAAATGTTTAGGTTTTAATGCTGCTGATGAGAGGTAACTCCTTGAAATGTGTCGTATACAGCATAGTATAAATTTACTATATGTAATATTAGTATCTTTGGATTGTTATTTTTTTTTACACTCGGCGATTGTTCATAGTTTTGAATACCGTAGCGTGTTATTTTAATGTAACACGTCCATTAAGGTTATTCAAAACGACTGAAAACAAAATTACACTCGATCCTATTATCTAATTTCAACGGCTGTTTTAACGTTTCAAAACGCAGGGATTAGCCTTCAGGACGTCGTAGTAGAATAGAAACATGTAGTCTCTGTTATGATAGACGAAAAGATTCAAATAACGGGTTGCGTTCAATATCAAATCGTTTTAGAATTATAAATTGATATTTGTTTTTGACACACAAATATATCTGTCCAAGTCATTCTATTGTAATTTTGCACTAAAAGGACATTTGGCTCATAGTGGAATATTACAAGGTATGAAGAACAAACGTGAACATGTAATTGAAACAATTTGATATTAGAAACCCAACATAACTACACAAGCTATCCAATAATTTTGCAAGTTTCGTTTCATTACATCGTAACATGTAAGACATTATTTGTTCTCAAACACACACCTATGTGGAAACGGCAAAGTCCATATTTTAAGAAATTTTACGGTCGTCATCATGAATTGATTGACCATTACAGTGATCCAATATCTAAGATGATGTTGGACCTGTTCCCACTGTCGTAACATTTCATGTACCTCCACCGATTTGTGACTTCCACCGGATTGACTTTGTTGAATTTCACGACGGGTGCGTATACGGAGCAGAAACTGCTTACCCTTCCGGAGCACCTGGGTTCACTCCTGGTTTTTATAGGAGTTCGTGTTGTTCATTGTTTTTTAGTTTTCTGTGTTTATTTGTTGTGCTTGTGGTTGTTCATTTGTCTTCCCGGGTTTGTCTATCCAATGGATTACGTTTTTTTGATTGCTCCTTAGGTTTATATGTCCTTTTTTGACATGGGAAATCCTGAAAATCAACCTGATAGAAAACAAACATTTATATGCTGGATAAGCAGCAATTCTGCCAAGTTTTGTTTCATTCAAATATAAACTGTATGAGATTTTGCGTTCCTAAACGTCCCCATATGTACTTACGACAAATTCCATATTATGCTATGGAAAACCCCAAAAAGCAATCTAATCTGAATAAACTTGCACACATAAATATAGCTGGTAAAAATTCTGTCAAGTTTGCGCAATCACGAACTTTTATGACGGAGAGACACATCAATAGACAGACAGGACAATAACAATGTCTACGTGTGATATGGGGGGGGGGGGGGGGGGGGGGTGGATATATTATTTATGCTTATATTTAAATAAACATACACATATTTCTGAGCTGCATCATTAGTACATAGGCATAAGCTCATAACAATACAATATTTATATAACAAGAACCCACCAATGTCTCTGTGTGAACAGCTCTTTGGTATTTTCTTTGATTGTTATAGGAAATATTTTACAGACCTATAGTTAAGTTAAACGTTTCTGTGAAATCGCGTAGGTTTGTAACAAACAAAAGTTTTCCAACTAGTAAACAATAACCAAATGATGTCAATTGATATCACATATCATTTAAAAATTACAAATTTTGTCATATTGTTTGTCGTATCCTTGCGTTAAGAAGAAAAACCATTGGAATTTAAAACAAACTAAACTTTAAACGACAAATACATTAAAAAGACAATGTTAAATGTTAACCATGTCTACTTATTCACCCGTCACATACCATTTAAATATTCTATTTATAGAATTCACCACTTCCTGATTCCATGTAACTAATATGAGACATTATCAACAGTCTGTGCTTTTGTTGACTTCATGGGTAATTGTCATATATGCAGGTAAATATTTCATAGTTGAAGTACTTTTGTCTTGGTTGACAGAAAAGTAGCATATTTATCTTCGAATACTTTGCAACGAAGACATTTATAAACTAAGAGTTTGACATTACATTGTCTACAACTAGACCCTTTTTCATAGTGTATTGATTTCATCACAATAATTTAGTATTCTCTCACTGAACTGGATGATGAAAAAATTCCTAAAACCAGTAATCAAATCCAGAATCCATTTTTGTCTTGATTAAAATTGATGTTAATTTGTCTCATAAAGCATTTTGTAAACGCATGAAGTTCTATTATGGGTGTGTGTGGTGGTATTTATGGTATTTATATCAAAGATGTCGAGTATTATCATAATTATGTTATATGTTGAATCTATCTGCAAAGAATTACTCGTATTGTATGTTTGTACACTTGACGAGTCGTAAATCGAAGAAATGAGCACATCTTTCAGTCGGACCTCAAAGTTCCATTTTGGCCGTTACGCTAGTGCATTCTAGTGACAGAAAAACTAGTGGAGATAATTTCAGAAAAGTTTATATTAGATGGCGCTTTTCGTCCTGCCTCCAATTTTTAATTGACAGGAAGGGGGCGAAATGTGTAAATATCGGTGTGCTAGTTTTTGACATTCAAATAATTTGGATGGAAATATGTGAAAAAACGATTACGTTAAAACCTGGCCTATTGGATTTACCTGACACTAAAAATCATGAACGTATGAGACATCAAAAAGTGGTATTTTTGCGCACCTCAAAATGGCCGCGACATAAAGTTACATTTTTAACCAATAAACAGATCGCGCTCTTTTACCGTTTCACCTGGAGGAGTCTGTTATGCTTTGTTTTGTAAATAGATATAATTTCTGGTCTTTCATTTGCAAATTAAAAAGGCCGTCCCGAGACTTCGTTACATTGTTCTTACTCGATACCCAGTTGTATCAAAAATGCAAAGAAATGAATCGCGCTTTTTTCTTGCTTTGACAAATGGCACATAATAACAGATTAGAAGTATTTTCTATGGTGGATGTTAAATTTTCGGCATAAAATTTTAAATGAGCGTTTATTTTCAAAGATAATATGTTCGTTTATATTTAGTCACTTGACAAATCCCCTCCCCCTTTTTGCAGTTAAAAATTTGCATAAGATAACTGTTTTTCAATTTTACACAAATTCATATATATCTTATCTCGGTTGCATTATACACAGAAAATCCGTGATGAGAAGATTCTTTACAAACAAAATTACCCAAAATTTTAGATAAAACTTGTTCACTAATAAATTTAATTATTACAGTAGGTCTATATAGTTGAAAATTTTGATATTAAGGCATAAATACTCATTGGTCTACCAAGTTTATTTTGTTGTCCTTGCTAAGTTACAGGAATACTACAATATTTACACGTTCATGACGTTATCGATATATATATATAATATGCATTTGTTTATGTTGGATGAAAAATACTTGCATGATTTTCATATGTGTATTTCTTTAATTTTTTCTCTCAAAATATATCCAGTTCAAAGATTATAACCACTTGTTACTTATCTTTTTTTTGTTCTGATTGTAAGTTTTTACCCGTCTGGTATCGTCCGGGACTATTTAGTAATTTGAAGTCAAAATAATCTAAGGATCAATCAAGTTATAATTTCAGTTTTATTATATTTTGGTTGTTTTCTCTTATTAAAGAATTATCATATATTCACCATGCATTTAATCAGCTTAAACAGACCTTTTCTCTTAAATTGTGTTGAATAAGTTCTAATTTTTCTGATAAAAGAATATGCATTCACTTGCAAAAATAAATGTGTCTATGCGAGAGTTGCATAATTTTTCAGAACTGAGTTTTGTATACAGATGACAATCATTTTGATAAAATTTTCATTTTTCTAATGCTCCTTTTAACAATTTGCTTCTTTTTAATCAAAACTGACAATTTGATAAAAGGCACAAATCCTTTCTTTAATTTCCACCTTGTTTAAATTAAGAACAATAATCTAAGTAGGAGTAAAAGCATGTAATGTTTTTTCCAAATTAAGTTGAAAAAAAATCTGCAGTCCTACTTTTGAAAAAAAAACTAACATCACTCAAATATATAGCAATACTTTAGCTATTCTCAGGCTTTCAGTTGTTATATTTTAAATTCATTTGTGCACAAGGACAAAATATATTATCCTTCAACAAACAATTTCTGAACCTCTCCACAAGAAAATGATAGGAGCATATGGAACTACCTCCCTTTTTATCATATTTATTTTATCAATTGACAATCAAGCTTGAAACTATTTCGACTTCCCTTTTTATAGTTTATTGCCTTCGTACCACCTTTGTTTACATTGTATCGACTACTTCAAGATAATTTTCGCTCTTTTATTACGTAATTTGCCCAGAAAAAGCTCGCTCGAATTGCGTTTAACTCGGTTATAGAAGAAATTCTGAACTGTTCGTCAAAAAAGTACCAGCCACCTTTACCCAGTTAAAAATCCCCGTTCCGAGCTCTGACATTGAAGAAACTCCTTTTTTCTGACCAACAATGACGAAATCGTCAGCATCATTGATGTCAATTTACGACGCATTAATATTGGGTTTTATAGTGTGTTTTATACACCAGAGTGTCAGGATAGATAAGAGAGTGGTTTTGATTACCCATAAAACCGGTTTAACAGAGCTCAAATATGACAAAGTTGTCCTTTTTGTCTCCATTTCACATACATATTAGTGATCATGATGTCCTTTGAACGAATCAAGTGTTGGATAACATATAAATTCAATCATTTTGACCGTCTGTTTACCTATATATGATAATGTTGAAACAGAACAATTTTTCTTTATAGAAATGGAAACGTTTTGTTCAAACTATGCTCAAAGCTTAAGTTTACCAGGTATGTTGAAATTCATAATTTTAAGATGATCATACAATTAAGGAGATTCTCAAAAGGTATTCTTCATTGAAGATTTGGGATATAGAGTGAAAATTTTGATGTCAAGAATCATAACAATTTGACATTGTAACTACATGTACATAAATTTACCTTTTTTATGATTTATATGATGAAACTTAGTGAACAAAAGAAATATCCCATGTTGCAACATAAGACAAAATTAATTTTATCATTTAATAACTGTTTTCATTCACTTAAAAAAAACACAACTCATACATTTCATTAGATTTTTTAAATATGTTCATTAATTTGTTAGAATGCAAAAATTCAAAATTTGTAAAATTGATAGAACACACAAATTTGTGTTTCCAGTGAAAGTACAAAAAAATGCACATAAAATATACGTCTCTCTTTACTTTTATGATGAAACTTAGTCAAATTTATCAATGGGATATAAGACGTTAGTACTTTTTAACTGTTTTTAGTACATATTTCATACAGACATAACTTTTCACTTTTTTTCAAATTTCATGAATTTACACATGTAGAACAAAGGCAGTATTTATACTGATTCTGACAAAAAGTATTCTGAAAATGAAATTACATACTGATTCTGACAAAAAGTATTCTGAAAATAAAATTACATACTGATTCTGACAAAAAGTATTCTGAAAATGAAATTACAAACATGTTAGATTTTCTCATAGACAACATATTTGTTGAATTTGGCAGTCTAATTTTTCAATAAACAATCGGCATTCCATTGGGAACCAACTGTGCTCCTCTCCTCGCCGATCTGTTTCTGTACTCATATGAAGCGGACTTCATTTAAGGGTTACTACGTGAAAACAAAAAGAAACTAGCCCAATCTTTTAATTTCACTTTTCGTTATATAGATGACGTGATGTCGTTAAAAAACGACAAATTCCAAGACTTTCTACATCTAATCTACCCTAGTGAGCTTGAAATTCAGGATACTACAGATACACCCAAGTCCGCTTTATATTTGGATTTGTTTCTTGAAATAGACAATGAGGGACATTTGAAGACAAAAGTTTATGACAAACGTGATGACTTCAACTTTCCTATTGTTAATTTTCCCTTCTTGAGTAGCAATATACCAGCATCGCCTGCATATGGCGTCTACGTTTCTCAGCTTATCCGATTTTCAAGGGCATGCGTGAGTTACCCTGACTTTCGACAAAGAGGATTACTGCTATCACAAAAGCTTCTTAACCAAGGTTTTATCAGGGATAAGTTGATGTCATCACTTAGGAAATTTTACGGTCGTCATCACGAATTGATTGAACATTACAGTGTTCCAATATCTAAGATGATGTGGACCTGTTCCCACTGTCGTATACGGAACAGGAACTGCTTACCCTTCCGGAGCAAATGGGTTCACTCCTGGTTTTTATAGGAGTTCGTGTTGTTCATTGTTTTTTTTTTTTAGTTTTCTGTGTTTATTTGTGGTGCTTGTGGTTGTTCGTTTGTCTTCCCAAATTTGTTTGTCCAATGGATTACGTTTTTTTATTGCTCCTAAGGTATATTTGTCATTTTTATAGTATTGTGATCATTAATAAATATGATGAAATGACATAAAATCTGCACAATGAAGTTCGACAAGAATTTATCGTGTGTACAAAAATTCAATTTTATTGCGAAAGAAGGGAGTTCCTATAAAAAAATTGCTTTTATTCGTGGAGGTAATAAACATAAATCATGAAATACGTTTGATATATTTAAGGACCTTGTAGTACTAAAATAGACTCAAGTACACACATTTTTTGTATACGAAGCGAATTTCTGGATTTTAATCTTCACCAGGTAAGCTCATGACCAAAACTTTGGAAAGGCAAAAAATACACACTAAAAAAAAAATACATGCCGGATTGAGGAATAGAACAAAAACAGGCCAAAACAGTTTGTCTAGTCATAGTTGAATGAAATGCCTCTAACTGACCAATAAGCTGTTCCTATTTTCAGAATCACGAGTCTTGTATATTCTTTAATAACATTACGAATAATTCAATCTACTGTGTGTCTCACATACTTCGGCAACTGATTTCTAGGTGAAACACACTGGACTCCATCACTTTTCTGTGCGTTTAAAAAACAATTCAATGTCCTAAAAGTCAACATGGATCAAACACTCGGAAACAAAACTTGCACATATTCTTCAGCATCACATTGACCTGTGGTGACGTCATATATGATAACAAAATTAGTGAAATGCACACAAAGATTTGAAAAACAGCGCTCGTAAAATATTTGATACATTTTCGCAGTGGAAAAGACAATAATTCACTACGACTATCGGAAACAAAAGTTAGCGTAACGTAATACTGTTTACTTTCATTCTAAAGAAAAGTTTGAGAAACTTGCAGTTTGAAAAAAGACAAACAGTAATCTGCAAGTGATATATCCCACATATTTCCTTGCAAACGTCTCGATAGATATATCACAAACTAGAAGGACTAAACTAAATAAGAATTATTTTGTTTAGTGAATATATAGATTTATCATGAATATCTTGATAAAATTAGATGCTTTATTCAATTTCAGTCGTTACTTTCTGTGCAGACAGTCATGCCAATAGCAATGCCGTCATAATTAATGGATACTATGCCAACATAATACCTGACATATCATGCAGCTGCCTTCTTAAAAGTAACAAGAATCAGACAATAGAATTTTCACCACTTAGCGCCGATTCCCACGAGAATCCGTATGACTGTGACAGTCGGATGAGAATATATATTTATTCCAGTTTTGGGAGTGTGGTTTTAAGGTGTCGTCAGTCTGGCCGTTTCGTCGTGAATGAGAAAGATGAAATAGTAATAATACTGAAAGCTGGGGAACGAAATGATACAAGATATTGCTATTTACTAGGTACAGTCAAATCTGCTTTAAAGGGCACTTCTATGCAGCAAACCAGTGTCCATAAAGAGCACTATAAAAAAGTAAAAACTTGTAAAATTAATCTCTGTATAAAGGTATAAAGGGCACCTGCTCATAAAAGACAAATTTCGCTGGTCCCATTTATGTCCTTTATACACATGTTTGACTGTATCTCTTTGATTGATAATACTAATGGCAAAAACTGATTTAGATATCAGGGATAAGTTGATGTCATCACTTAAGAAATTTTACGGTCGTCATCATGAATTGATTGACCATTACAGTGTTCCAATATCTAAGATGATGTTGGACCTGTTCCCACTGTCGTAACCTTTCATGTGCCTCCTACGATTTATAGGAGTTCGTGTTGTTCATTGTTTTCAGTTTTCTGTGTTTATTTGTTGTGCTTGTGGTTGTTCGTTTGTCTTCCCGGGTTTGTCTGTCCAATGGATTACGTTTTTTTGATTGCTCCTTAGGTATATTTGTCCTTTTTAGATTAAATGAAGAAAAGAAACTAACTCATGTACATGTGATACTGGAATTATACACACATGACACAGAGCTAGTAAACATTTTTATTGGTTTTATTAATATTGAGAGTATCGTTATATATGAAAATTAACGAGCCATTAACAGCTTAATTTATGAATCAATAGATATTAGATTTGCACCGGATGAAAAAAATCGCATCAGTTAATGTATGAAAGCTAGATCTAGGCTACATTTGGTGGTGGTTAAGTAGTTTATTTGACAGTCGGTAAAATTTTTTGGAATCCTTCATTTTTCATGAAAATGTACTAATTTCTTTTATAAAACGAGAAACCACCCTTAAAATTTCGAAACCAATAATAAATGTACATAACAAATTCTATTTTAATTGAATATGTTTACATGAACACACACACGCACAATTATAAAATGTCTATGCTTCTTAGTTTGTACACTAAATTTCTCCTTCAAAGACGTGAGTTTATGGACTGAAAAACATTCCTAATTCTTAATGTGTACGCTTTGGAACAGTAAATATCTATTCTTATAGTCTGAGATTCATCTGACGTCGAACTATCTTTTGACTGGGCACCTCTTCAAGTATCATATTAAGAAAAAAAAATCCGTTTGACGTCATAGTAATCTCGGACTATTATTTTAATAAAGGTCCTCTGGAGAGCTCGTTGGATGTAACATGTTTTTCTAATAATATTACCTCAACAATTACCGAGACTCCATCTACATATGAAACAGAATTAACTAAAAGCCGTAGGGAATCTTCAACTATTTCGGAGAAAACATCATCTGTGTATGAAATGGAAACACATGAAATGGACTATTCAACAATTTCCGAGAAAACGTCACCTATACATACAATAGAATCAACTGGTATGAAATTTACATCTTCTGATAGTTTTACCTCGACCTCCTCTGCATTTACAACCAGAATTTCCGTATCTTCTGATAAAAACAATGCTGAGGCTAATGCAAAATTGTCCTATTCGGACGGTCCATATCAGATTAAACTGTTTTTTCATCAGTCATTTTTTGTTAAGGGAACAGATTATCTTGTGAAATTTCAATTAGCTCAGTTTATCTTAAGACAGATATTCTCATGTCACAACGTTCATTAACGCAATCTGCACCTGACAACTTATTAAAGAAATAATAATAATATGTCTTTGCTATCTCCACATGAGATGATGAATATTACTGACTAACGAAGGCTGTAACGAAAATGTTTAAATCTAAAATACCAATGTATATTAAGTAAGAAGAAAACAGAAGCACATGTTTACCAACCTGTTGATTTTATAGGTCAATCTCAAACATTTGTGAATATCGGAAATAAATTACAAAATCAAAATCCAAAGACATTGTAATGAAAATCCTGCAGAAAGGGTAGTTTCTCTGCTGTTGAAAATACGCTCGTAAATAACCATATCCAACAAATCAGGCCTGCAAACTAGTTGAAAGTCCATCAAACGTTTAAAGCATACTCTACTTACAGTTTTTTTAAAAAAAGATATTTAATTGTACGTGTGCATATTGTCTTGCAGATAGAAATATAAATGGGCTAATTATTGCCACCGCAGTAGGTTCGATATTAGCATTGGTTTCTGTGATATTAGCATTGGTTTCTGTGGTAATGAATGTTATTCTCATCAATCAAAGGTATTTTTTAAATTATTTATTTTAGTCATGTGAGCTATTGCCATCACTTGGCGTCCGTCGTCGTTAACAATTATACAAAACTCTTCTCCTCTGAAACTACTTGACTAATTAGAACCAAACTTGGTATGAATGTTCCTTGGGGTACCCTGCATAGAACTGATGTGGGGATTTTTGATTCGTCGCAAAACATGGTCGCTGTTACTAAAAATAGAACATAGAGGTCAAACAACAGTTTTTCGCAAATATCTCAAAAATCATTAGGTTACGGCAAATTCTGGCAGGTTGAAAGTGTTCAGCATGATGAGAGCTACCTGTGTGCTGATTTTCGAGAAAATCTGTTAACTGATGTTAGAGTTATTGCCCTTTTTTGACATTTTTGGCTTTTTTTTTATGTTATTATTTCAAAAATCTTCTTCTCTGAAACAACTATTCAAAATCAAATTAAACTTGGTACGATTGTTCCTTGGGGTACCCTGCATAGAACTAATGTGGGGATTTATGATTCGTCGAAAAACATGGCCGCTGTTACTAAAAATAGAACAAAGGGGTAAATTGCTATTTTTTGCTAATAACTCAAAAACCGTTACAGATATCGAAAATCTGACATGGGGTAAAATTGATCAGCATGACAAGATCTACCTACCCTGAAATTTTGAAGGAAATTCCAAAACCCATTTAGGGGTTATTGCCCTTTTTTCGTCAAATTTTCAAAATTTTAACATTTTTCGTCATTTATCTCCAAAACTATTTGAGATAGAAGTGAAATGTAAATTTGCAAAAATGTTTGCCATGTTGAGATCTACCTACCCTGAAATTTTAAAGGAAATCCCAAAACCCATTTAGGAGTTGTTGCCCTTTTTTTGTCAAATTTTCAAAATTTTTTTATTCAAAAATCTTCTCCTCTGAAACCGCTGGGCCGATTGGTTTGAAACTTAATAGGAATGATCTATGACATGTCCTCTACAAACGATCTTCAATTTATTTTGATCTGACATAAAACATGGCTGTCGTAGCAAAAAATAGAATATAGGGGTGCATGTGTTGTTTTTGGCTTATAACTTAAAAACCGTTACAGATATCAAAAATCTGACATGGGGTAAAATTGATCAGCATGACAAGATCTACCTAACCTTAAATTTTGAAGGAAATCCTAAAACCCATTTAGGAGCCCTTTTTCATCAAATTTTTATAATTTAACATTTTTCGTCATTTATCTCCAAAACTATTTGAGATAGAAGTAAAATGTAAATTTGAAAAATGTTTGCCATGTTGAGATCTACATACCCTGAAATTTTGAAGGGAATCCCAAATTCTATTTAGGAGTTATTGGTTTGTGTAATTTGAGGTCGAGTTGTGTTACATTTATTTAAGGTTCACCCGTATTCCTGGCCAATTTTGTCAACTTCCTGCCAGAACTACCACCATCAGGGAACATATTTTAACATTAAACCTTATGAAAAATAAATCTTCCACAAATTTTCCCTGAACAATTGAACCAATTGCAACAAACTTGGTCAAATAGTTGATTAATTGTCCAATGAAAACCAGACTCCAGGTGAGCGATACAGGCTCTGGTGAGCCTCTTGTTACTTTTTCTTTTCAATGCTTACATGTAATGACACTATTTCTGCTTTTTATGTGTGTTTTTGAACAGGGAAGATAACTAGTGTTAGACCAATAATTTGTGAATAATCTTTGCAGACTATTTTCATTGCGGCTAGAAGGCTTTTGAAATTCACAGCTATTTTATTATAATTTTTTACTAAGTTCGAGTTGTAATATTAAATGCAATTCAGTTCAGGCTAAACACTTGTCCCCTTTTAAAGATAATTTTTACAAAGAAAGCACAGTAGAACATTGTTGCCAAGGGAGATAATTTATGGAAATTTACATAGAAAGCACTACAAATTAAATAGCTTGTAAATATCTTCCTGATAATATTTGGCACCAATGTTTGATAATTTTTTGTTATCCTAATGTATGGACATAATTGTTTGATTGTTATATGGAACTGTATTTAATATTTAAATTACCACATGTTTTGTTTTTGCTGCAAAGGATTTGTACAAAGAACATTTTGATAAAAATAGATTCTGAACACTTCCCCTCATTTATTACGATCACTTGAGTGTCAGATACAATGTAAATATCATATCCATTGATATATGTACATGTATACCACATATATGTAAGAAATTTACTTTGTTTTGTTGTAAAAAGATACAATTCTACCAAATACAAAGATATTGTCGATGTTAGCGTAATAAATTATGCACAATGCATTGTGACCAAAAATCTGGATGGTTGTGACAACCTTTTGAGTCCTCACATCAGTCACGTCTCAATAATAAATACAATCCTGATAATTGTATTGTGGAAAAACTCTGCTTTTGATGATTGTGCTTATTAATTCATCATTATATCTTTAACTGGGATTTCCAACATTTTGATCTCGAGCACTGCTAATGAGTTGTCAGTCAACGAAATGGCCATACAATGCATCAAATTTATTTAGGTATTTTGTAATACATTTTATTAACAGGGCAAGAGGTTAAGCGTCTAAATTTAAAGTGTTGCTTTCTTTATTATCCAGGAGACAATACATCAGAAATCAGGAAGAAAATAGAATTGCAAGCAATTACGCTGAACTTCAATCCCAGAGAGATCAATCTAATTATAGCTCAATTGATCCTGCTGGACAAATTGCTCAGTATGAAATAGTGACAACTAATACAGTGTAAACTACTCGTTACTTGATATGCAGATACTAGATTAATTTGCAATTTGCGATTTAATATTTGATTCTGTGAACTATTTCCAAATACTTACAAACGAACAGATACATTCTGGAGCCACAAGAAATCACTGATCATTTTCATATGGATTAAATAGAGAATTTGTACTTAAAAGAATTGTAGTTTCGTCTACCTAAATACAAATATGTATATATAATGATGTAGATTATTATGTCTAAAACATGGATAGAACTCGTGATTCATAGCATATGTATTGTAGATATGTTGCCGATAAGTACATACTGATAGTAAAAAAGATTTTCAACTTTGCTAAACCATTGCCAAAAAACACATGTATGTAGGTCAATAAATCTAAAAGGACTAGCACAAAGGTCCAGGTGAGCTGTTGCAATCACTTTGCGTCCGTCGGTCGTCGTAAGAGCTTTTGAAACCGCTGGGTCAGTTTGGGCGAAACTTTGGTCGAAAGGTTCTCAAGTTCCCCGATCCCCCCTTTTCAAAATTGTGTTCGGCATCTCCGCCTTCCAAAAAACATGTCTGCTGCTTCTGAATGTATAAGAAAAATATTCTTTTGAATTGTTGGAGTTCAGAAATATTATAAGGTTCAAAAGTTTTAATATCTTTGTCATTTTAAAAGTGAATAAAACATATTTATAAATGGTCATTATGAACTAATGATTATCACATTTCCTAAAAACAAATTATATTTACACTCTTTCTTAGAGTCTCATGATCATCAAATAAAGTTGTTATTTTCAAGAGTCATCAATTGGTGTATTCGGTTGATTTTTTTTTTTTTAAATTAAGGAGTATCTCCTCATGTATAGCTCTGTCATTAGTTTTGACTTTACCATTTTGTAATTTGGCATTTTAAAATTTTTAGTAAAAGTTATTGATCATTGTTTTGGCTTCCAACATTTTAGGCCTTGATTGTGGACTTCCTTCCAATGTCCTAAATGATTGGTAATCTTTTTCAGTATCCAGAGTCAATTGTCAATAATCAGCAAACTACGTAAATATCATCTTTATACAAGACACCAAATCTGCATCATATGTAAATTCGACCATATATGTAACATCTAAGCTCCTGTCCTTAGCACTCCATTATGACATGAATCTCAGAGGTTTTGTGCGTCGTATTTTTAATTTTCATTTCTATTCTGATCCATATTATTTGTTAAGTACTGTTACTCTTAGTGTAAGGCATCATCAATGTCCAAGAAGCTACTCAATGAGCAACATGTGTAAGAGTCATTGATGACATTGCCTTGAAGTCATTTGTGAGTATTATTTGATTTGAAAGCTGGGAGGAGCAATCGGTAGGCACCGCATGGGGTCAAATGTATTCTCACCTGAATTTCTCCACTTCTGAAGCCCCTTTTGAATTAAATAAAAGTTTTATATTGTAATGCGGTTTAATAATTTAGGTTTTGCTTCCTCGCTATTTGTCGTATATTATTTGCTTAAATCTATTTATTCACACGAATAACACACGAATATAAATTCGAAACACGTGAACTGTAGGTAAACATTTAAAAAAATGTTTGAATTGAAACTATAAATAACATTCGCTACTTCCTGATCGCATCTTACAGTATGAGGATACAGTACATATTGTTTATATTCTGGATGGTACAGCGTATTTGTATAATTCATGCAGGTAAAAATTTAAAAAGATTTTTTTTCGATCCTGAGCCACAAAATGAATTAAAGTTTATTTTTTCTTCTTTCTGTTTGAATTGTCTAATTCTATACACGTGTACTGTTTGTTCTTCATATGCTTTAACGCAATATTAAAGCGTGTTGAAATCTGATTCAATTCTATTCATTAAGCACATTCATTTTTGTGTGTAATATTGAAATCTGCTTGTCCGAAATGCTTCCTCCTAAACAAGAGGCTCAGTGGGCTGAGCCTGTATCGCTCACCTGGCCATTTTGTTTCACAGACCAAACAGATTTATGCAAACTTTGTAAAGGACCTTCCATAGATGCTCCATAACAAAAATAAGTTCATTTGGCTTTATGGTTTCAAAGGAGAAGTTTTAAATTTCAACAAATCAGAACATGTAAATGGTCATGACGGCCATTTTGTTTCACGGACCAAGCAGATTTATGCAAACTCTGTAAAGGACCTTCCATAGATGTTCCATGCCAAAAATCAGTTCATTTGGCTTTACGGTTTCAAAGGAGAAGTTTTAAATTTCGACCAGTCAGAACATGTTAATTGTCATGTCGGCCATTTTGTTTCACAGGCCGGGATGATTTATGCAAATTTTGTAAAGGACCTTCCATAGACGCTCCATACCAAAAATCTGTTCATTTGGCTTTACGGTTCCAGAGAAGAAGTTTTAAATTTCGACCAATCAGAACATGTAAATGGTCATTGCGGCCATTTTGTTTCACCGACCAGGATGATTTATGCAAACTTTGTAAAGGCCATTCCATAGATGCTCCATAACAAAAATCAGTCAATTTGGCTTCACGGTTTCAGAGGAGAATAAGTTTTAAATTTGGACCAATCAGAACATGTAAATGCTTATGGCGGCCATTTTGTTTTACGGACCGAGATGATTTATGCTAACTTTGTAAAGGACCTTTCATAGAAGCTTCAGACCAAGTTTCAGTTCAATAGGTTCAGGGGTTTCAGAGGAGAAGATGAAAATGTAAAAGTTTACAGACGGACGGACGGACGACGGACGACGGACGCCAAGTAATGCTAAAAGCTCACATGTCCTTTTAGGACAGGTGAGCTAAAAAAGCATTGTTGAGATTCAGCATTACAAGTAAAGATAAATAATATAATTGTCTGCGTCCTTTCAGTATTGTCTCACTGTAAATCGAGAAAATTGCTAACTCATGAAATGCACTAGTTTCACTGCTGTAAAATAAGTGCATTTCTGACAGATTTATACAAAATGGGCAATCAGAATGGAAGTATTCGTCGTTTAGATATCGCCCCTACTGTTTTTGTGTCCGTCCGACCACGCAATAAATAATTAAAGGCAGGGTTTACTGAGTCCTATTAAATTCATATCAAATTAAAGATCTTATCAGTTGAATACATTATTCCTGTATTACATGAATATTCTCTAAACATTCTTTAAGACGGATTCATTTTTCACAAAAAGGAAATAGGTCATGTTTCTTACCTTTATTTTTTAATGGTTTGAAGGCGATTAAAACTCTAGTAAATATTGTGGTCGATTCCCAACACATTTTCGTCCGTCTTATACATGAAAGTCCCCAAAATGTACATATCAATTTATTTGATAAAGTTCAAATTCGACAGCTGCAACGCAAAAAAGAATTGCTGACGTCAATTCGTGATGACGACCGTAAAATTGTCTAAGTGATGACATCAACTTATCCTTGATAAAACCCGTGTTAAGAAGCTTTTCTGACAGCAGTGATCCTCTTTGTCAAAAGTCATGGTAACTCATGCAATTGTTATTGACCAATCAAACGGGTATATTTATCCTGCACGGCTCGGGATGACACCTACGTCGTTCAGGTCAAGTACGGTCACTATAACTTGTGTGTTCAATATATTTTATTTTTATTTACAAACTTTCAGAATTATAAAGTCAATTTTTTTGTTAGTTTTCCATTTACGATCAGCTTTACAATATACTTGCTTCGAACTATAGTGTTTGATAAATATCTAAATGACTCATTTATACAAGTGTTAAATAGTAAAACGGACATTTGTTTTTCTTTACAGAGACCGATATATTAACGGTATGCTCAAACAGTTCTGATAGTTTAGAATTGCCAGGTATATAAAAATGTTAAAATACAAAATTTCAAAATCTTTGAAAACTGTCAAAGAATATCACACAATTCAAAGGGTTTTTAAAAGCATTGTTAGTTTCAATCTATTGAATGTCATTCTGTTCCTCATAATATTTGTTATAGCTTTGTCTTCATCAAGGTTTAAGTTAAGCTCCATCTTGGTCTATTTACAAATTAACAGGGCTAGGAGTTTCAAAATAAAAACCTCTAAAAAGTTCAAAGAAATCCAGAAAGTATTTAAACTGTGTACAAGTGTTTAAATTAAGTCATATATGCGAGGAGAACAGCAGGAGTGAGCTTATCCCGAAATATAAACCTTATTAATATAGTCTATAGTATGAGAGTTAATGAATGAAAGATAATACGGCGTGTCATTTATGTTATACAAGGAAAAGAACTGGATTCAGGACAATATTTTGGTGGATTTAAGAGAAACAACAGCTGTATTTAATGACTCGCATTCCAGAACGATTTATTTTGAGATTAGAGAAAAATATAAAAATCAAATTAAACGTTTTGTGTCGGATGCCATGATATTGTAATTTGTAGATGAGCTTTCTGTGAGGGACTTTATCAAATACTTTTGCAAAAAACATTGCATTTAGATCAGTTTACATATTTTAGTTTTGTTTGAGGCTAGTTCTTGGATAAATGACATAAGATTCGTTTTAAAAGAACTTAATTGCACACAGGGGCTACATTTGCATGTATGAGAATAGCCTTTTAGGTTTTGACTGGGTGTGATGATTGATCTATTCTGCTAAGAGATACCTAGAAATTGTTTTAAAGATGAGACTTCATCGGAATGAGGTCTGTAATATGCCTCGATTGTCACGTTTTTGTCATCGACCTACTATGTTAAAATGTACCTTTACACTCTCAAGTCAGTTTGAAAGCATTTATTTCAGAGACTATGAAAACTTTAGATATTGCAATTACATGTAATACACCTCCATAACTTTGATTGTTTGTACTCTGAGGTCTATAATAACGATTAACATTGAACTGATCGGATGGAAATTATTCACAAGATGAGGTTTTAATGTCAAGCAATATTTCTGTGCCAACTACTAATGGTTGGTTGAATGAATCTGATTGTTGTATGTGTTCTGGTTGTTTTCGCAGCAATTGGAAATTCAATGAATTGTAAATAATTTTTGCGATTTAATGCGCAACCATTTGGTGGTTTTATTGGGAGATGGAGGTGGGAGATAATATAAAACTGAAAAAATTTAAACTCCAAAATTTGGTGAAAATAAAGCAGGTTCAAATTTGGTTTAAACAGTTAAGATTGAATATCATCTATAATTGAATAGATGTATATTTAGACCAGTGAGTCGATGCCACTGCTGGTGGACTCAAAGTCCATGAGGGTATCCCCAGCACAGTTGCTAGTATTTCGATAATAACCCGAAATTGATACTTAAAATTTACTGTTACAAAATTGTAAAATCTTTGAAAACCCCTTTTGGTCATTTTGGTATTTTGAATTTGCTGTTCAACCTTTTGGATTGTTGTTGTGGTTTTCAACATTTTGTGCCTTGACCATAACTTATGAGTTGTAAATCGACGAAATGTGCCCATGTTGTGTATCAAAATTGTTTTCAAAGAATTATATTTGAAAAAAAGCATTTGATTGTGCCGAAAAAGAAGGTAGATTCATCATCACAAAACTGTTCAGGGTCTAAGATCACTTCCTTAGAACCCCCTCCCAAACCCAATTAAAATGAAATGGTTGCTTATTTAAAAATCTCAAGTTTTACTTTTTTATCATCTTATATTTTGTTAATTGGCTTAAGTGTTAAGTCACGATGAGTTCCGTATTGCCAAGTTCATTAGTTAAGATACTACTTAAGTTAAGTCATGCATACCACTTAAGTTTTTTTCTAGAAATGTTTTTAACTAGAAATCTTATTCTAAGAAACACTTAAGTTAAGATGTTTTATGCCCCTGATGTTGTTACATCCAAAAAATCAAAAAATCAAATGAGGAATATTCCATGATACAAATTTTGATGTATGACATGTGCAACGACCCATCACTTGTACTCAAGGCCAAAAATATATAAAGTCGTCGCAATAACCTAAAATGTTGAAGAGCAACTTATTCAAATGGCAAAATGGCAGAAAAATGTAAACCCTAAACAAGAGCTACGAACAATATTGCTACTTCGCATGTGCACCAATTTGCATCATATGAGTATTGTTTAAAGAAACAATGCGTCCAAAAAAGATTTATTCAAAGAATTGTTTACTTCTATTGCAGCATGTATATATGTGCCTCAAGAATTTTAACTTCGTTCAGAGGATAAGAAGGTTAAACAGAATCGTCTAAAATTAAAAAGTAAAACTCAAACGTTCATTGCCTTTCATGCAAATGTAGTTCTATTTCCCATTCGCTATGTCTGTTATTTTCCTATGTCTGCCAAGGAAACCCTACCGTTGATCCGTAAGATTGTATAAGGTTGGGATGGCAATTTGTTCTCCATATGCACACCTTAAAACCAACGAATTGTCATAAACTAGCAAGTAAAAATATGTTTGACATCAATGAGTCAATTCCTGTTAAAATAACTTGTAAATTCATAATGAGGATTTTTACATTTAAAAATTGAACAAACAAGAAAGGTCAACAATGACACACCAATGAATCAAAGCAACCCAAATAACAGAACGCCGGACAAAAAATAACATATTATAATAATAATATATAAAATAGCACAAAACACAAACATGAACACAACTGAAAGTCAGGTAGTCTGTCTTAATACAGACACTGAACAGTGGTAGATTTACTCCAGTTTTATGGGTACCCAAACCTCCTCCTTATATATCTGGTGTTCAAAACAAACTATAATACGGTATGATTACCAGCAAGGTGTTCGCTCGCAAGAACTACAAAATGAGAGTGGGCGGTAGATAATTAAGTTACTAATAGCAGGGTCAGAATGTGCTCTTTTTAACTGTAAATCTAGCTAAGGCCTCATAGCTGCAGATCGGATATTGTCGCTCTATTAAACGGAAAAGTCAGAAATAGCACTCCCATAAGGAGTTTAACGTTATCTCGTCATAGGGTTCAATAGAAATCGGCAGAATTCGTGAGCATGAATTTAAAGTTTTCAAGTGACCGATTTTACAGAATAACACATAATTTCATAATGTTATCTATTATAAAACTTAAAAAGAACCATTTAGGAGCTTGTGAAATTTTTTTAAAATTTATCCGTGAATAGTTTTGCTCGTTAAAATATTCTGTGCTTGAGCAAATTCGTGCAAAACGTACAAACTGTGATGGGCAAATCTTCGTCAAGAAAGGGAAAGTTAGTAATTGGAAAATTAAAATCGTCCCTTTTATCATAAATTCTAGTGCGTATCTCTCCATTTTCTTCGACATTTATAGTGTAATGTAAAAACGGAAAACATTTACTGTTCCTATTAGCTCTGTTCAAATGTAGCTCTGTTATATATTTAAGAAACAGTAAGTACTTCATCAAGATAAAAATATCAATTAATTTATCATGATTTTGTATTTCACTTTTAAGGAGTTTTTTTATGAAAGACTCTTCATAACAATATAGAAATGAGTCGCTCAGGTGAATGTTAACCTGCTGTTTGTATTATATCTCTGTATTAAATAAGCTAGTTTATTATGTGTTAAATAAATTTCATATCTTTGTTTCACTTTATTATCTCGCAAGTCAGTATCATAAAAAAGCTTATTTATAGAAAATCATTAAAGTCCCAAATCTACCCAAATATTTCATTTTTAAGAGCTGTATATTTCGTACCACGTGAGAGGTTCTTATTAAAACAAAACTTAAGCACAAAAATCTTAAGAAATACAAAGAAAAAAAAAACAAACAAACTATCAATGAAAATCTAATTAAGTGATGCATATTATGTATTTGTTGTATTAGTTGTTACTTTCTGTGCAAATAGTCAGGTCAGTGGTAAATTGATCATTATGGATGGATACTATGCTGACACTATATCAGATCAAGTTTGCAACTGTATTATAAGAAGTAAGAAGACCCAGCAGCTACTATTAAGCCGACTTAACTCTGTACCAATTGCAATGGATCCAGTTAACTGTGGTAGCTACGTGAAAGTACTAAGTGTTTCTACCAACAAGTCTTATATTTTGAAGTGCAAACACGATGGCAGCATGGCAGTACACGAGAACGAAGAAATAAGTATAACCTTACAGAAGACTAGCCATCCATATAACACAAGATATTGCTTTGTACTAGGTAATATATTATGTTATTTTTGAACAATTAATTTTTAAGTGTAGCCTTATTGCTGACTAAACATATAACCCAGTTTATTGCTTATTTATAAGTACATTTGTGTAAATGTATTTAGAAAATTAATTATTAGGTTTTGACGTGGTGTGACTAAAACTTTGCTGAAGACAACATCTTATCGTTTAATTGTTAAAAAAAAACATTATTTCTCGAAGCCGACATACTGGGACATTGACGGTGACGAAGCACATGTGTAAAATATCAGTTTTATTACGCCTTACGCTCTTATACATTTATATGGGTTTTTGGTCTTCCAAATGTTTCGGTTCTAATGCTGCTGATGAGAGGTAACTCCTTGAAATGCGTCGTATACAGCATAGTTTAAATTTACTATATCTAATATTAGTATCTTTGGATTGTTATTTTGAAACTCCTGGGATGATGCCTCTGCTGGTGGACGCTAGGTCCCCGAGGGTATTCGCCAACCCCGTCGTCAGACTTGTCTGACATGATTATTCATTGATTTGTTACAGAAATTACCAGTATTTAGCAAAATTCAAAAATAATAGAAATACTAAGGGTTCATTCCTTGTATTGCACATGGTAGATCTCCTTAGCTGAAATTTGGCTTCCTATTTCGGTATTTTTGGTTGAGTGCTTCTTGTTTGATATAATTTTGGTTTTTGGTCTTCCAAATGTTTCGGTTCTAATGCTGCTGATGAGAGGTAACTCCTTGAAATGCGTCGTATACAGCATAGTATAAATTTACTATATCTAATATTAGTATCTTTGGATTGTTATTATTATATAAATGCAATGCTTCCACGTCGGTCCTGCAACTACTGAAGTGTATCTGCTCACTAAATATAAATATTTATTTATTTTTAGTTATGATTGATGGCTTTTGAAATTCTTTATATGTTTTCTTCATTGATATAAAAATAAATTCACCATTAAGCATCGGTTAGGCCCGTAAATGTTGTATTAGATAAAAATGACTTCCATTGACTTCAAAAGTTTGAATATTTAGTATTTGACAAATCAATTTTAAAAATTTGTTCCTACAAAAGTAGGTATTAACCATAACATTGTTCCCTTATTGAATTTTTTTTGTCAGACTGTATTCATCCTACAGAATAGTATTAAAATATTTTTGTTCAATAAAGGTACTTTGGAGAGTTTTTTCAGTATAACTTGCTTTTCCAATTATATCACTTCAACGGTCTCCCGGAAAACAACATCTACAATTGAGATGGAATCGAAAATCTCACATCCAATATCGTTTGCTGAAAGTAGTGACAGAACATCAACTGATAATATAACAACTGTTACCTCTTCATCTCGCATTACGATCACAGAGTCTAATATAAATTCGTCACCTTCAAATGGTAAGTCTCATAAATGTTATACAGCACTGTAGAGGACGTTCATTTGGTGTTGAAAACGTCTTGTTTTCCTCAAATGTTGTATATAAAATTAAATTTACCTAAGTTGGTAAAGCAGGAACTTGTTATGGTCAGGTGCCATATCAGACATACACGTACGAATAAAAAGGATTCTATAAACTAAATATCATTGTCATTTGTTATATGCTTACTGAGAATCTGACCTGAGAAAAATCCTAACCTCATGGAAGAGTGCAATTAAAGTCTATATAAGACAAATGTACATCTAACAACGCCTTTTTACATATTATATCAATGATCTACCTTGTACACTTAGTAAGAAACTGAGCAGATAAAAAAAACTTGGTCCAAGTCAGTGTCGTCACTATTTTTTGCAGAACATATTTATATTTATTTGTTTGAAATCGGGGTAAGCTCAGGCGATATATACCAGACAGATATTATGGTCAAGATCAGTTAATAAATAAATGCCAGATTAACATTTCCCCCAGAAAATGATTAAACCCATAAAATGTTGTTCTACAATGTATTCTTACTCAGAAACTGAGCTAATCACAAAAATTTGGTCAACGAAGCACGAAAATTGTGTTTTTTCACTACACAAATGTATAAGCGGTTGACAATATCACATTGGTTTGAAGAGGCATCATATGTTATTCCATAATCAAGAGCACATAAACAATCGTCTTTTTCTTATAATTGGGAACAATAGAAAGTGCAATAATTAATCACGACTTGAAAATTAATAATGTACCGTAATAATTTAAGATTTTTCGGAAATACCCTCCAAATTGTACATCAGATGTATAGAAACTGAAGTTGGGTGACATTTATAAAATCAAATGATCAAGACAACAAAAATTAAAAAGTAAACAAGTATTGTATTAAAATTGCGAGACGTATATGTAAGACATTTTATGATGAAGAACAAAACGCACATATATGTACACGAAATGATAAAATCAAACGTTTTAATTATATAAATAATAATTATCTTGCAGATATAATTATAAATGGATAAATTATTGCCACTGCAGTAGGATGGATATTGGCATTATTTGCTGTTGTACTGAATGTAATTCTCCTCATACAAAGGTATATAATTTTTTTCCACACATGTATTTTCACTGCAATTATTAGATTATGTTGTACTTTTCTGTCTTGATATATTTACTCATTTGGCTGTCGTCCTGACCTTAACACTAATGGTTGACTTTCTTGAACTTCACGACGGGTGTCGTATACGGAGCAGGAACTGCTTACCCTTCGTGAACACCGTAGATCATTCCTGGAATTTATAGGAGTTCATGTTGTTCATCTTTTTAAATAGTTTTCAGTGTTTATTTGTTCATTTGTCTTCCCGCGTTTGCCTGTCTAATGGATTTGGTTTTTTAATTTGTTTTCTTTTTAAAACTTGCTTTCTTTATTCTACAGGAGGCAACGGAAGAAAAATCAGGAATATGAAGGTCACGGTAGCAGTTATGATGATCTTCAACGACAGAGAGATCCTACAAATTATAGTTCACTAGGTCCTGTCGGCAAAACGGTTCAGGAGTATGAAATAGTAACAACAAATAGAGTGTAGACTAGTTGTTATATAGACATACATGTAGTTTCCTATTTAGTTTATTAATGTTACTACTATTCTAACTGCTCTCTCAAAGAACTTATTCAATACTATGGGCAAATAGAACCAAAGCAGGTTTTGTTGTGAAGAAATAACTGTAATATGCTTTAATTTTGTTGTCGATTTCAAAGTGCGTCAAACACCGATTGAACTCCTGGGAAAGATGTGTGTGTTAAAACTTTATTAATGTCTGCATTTCTTATTGATATCATGACGAAAAAGGCTTATTTTAATAACAACACTTATCATAACAAACAGTACTCTATGGCTGATGTCACTAACAAGCTGGAATATCCTATCGATCATATATGCGTTGAATTTTGATGAAAACATTTCTCAACAGACTGAAGTAAATTCTATAATTACCCCGCTTGTCCGTAGATGGTTCTGGCCTTTCGCGTTTGGTCATTTTGGCATTTAAATCTGGTTGTCAGAAACTGGACATTATT
The DNA here is from genome assembly GCA_028015205.1 of Mytilisepta virgata. Taxonomy (NCBI): domain Eukaryota; kingdom Metazoa; phylum Mollusca; class Bivalvia; order Mytilida; family Mytilidae; genus Mytilisepta; species Mytilisepta virgata. Next base: position 44,551,710 of record CM051515.1, on the reverse strand, counting down.
TGGGACTTCGGCGTGGTTATCCTTGAGCATAACCTTTGAGTTTTAATTCGATGAAACGAGATGAGGACACATGCTTCGGTTCAATATCTTACCACGTAATCTTTTTTCAGTATTAGAAATCTTTAGAATACTTATGGAGCTTGTTGCGATATGTTTCCCTCTCACTGTTATCAATCACATGGGTCGCTCTAAAGCATCTTTTTTTTAATGTTTTCTTATTCATAGCTGCAAATTTTGCACCGTAATTAAAAGTATTTGCATTTACTGGCGTCGTACTTCCAAATTAAAACATCCGCGATTATTCGTGTTATAGACAAGTGGTTGTAAATAAGAACATTTGTTAAAAGTTTTGAATGATAATATGGGAATTTATCTGATTAGTTTGTTTGTTTAGTTTAGTTTGGGTTTAACGCCATTTTCAGCACATTTGGTTATTTCGCGGCGCCCAGTTTTTATTGGTGGAGGAAGCCGGAGTACCCGGATAATAACCACCGACCTTCGGTAGGAAAATTTGCAATCCTTGTCAATTAAGATCTGAGTCGAACACACCCCGCCACAGGTGATATTCGAACTCACAACTCCAGCATTGACAGAACTACCTAGACCACTCGGCCACCGAGGCACCTTAATCTGATTAGCAAAAGGAATGAACGACAATGGTGGAACAAGTAACATTTACTAATAAGAAATGAATGAAAAAAAAAATCAAAACTTAAACACCAAATAATAAACAACATCAAAACAAACACAAAATAGAATCATATTAGGCTGAATGAGTGCTCAATCTTTGTAAGTGGTAAGGTCATACTAACTTTTATGATTACTCAAATCGCTCTTTTCTATATCGACCATCTTGTGTGTATCATCCAATTGTGTATAATGCCCAACAATAATCCTTAGCTAAAATTAAACAAAAAAAAAACCAATGTATATATAATAAACGTACATGTAAGACATTTTATGATGAAGAAAAAGAAAACGCACATATATGTACACGAAATGGTAAAATCAAATATATATAATTCCATTTTAATTTGCATATGATAAAATATAAGAATTTCATTGGTCGGAAGTGCAAAATCATAAAAGTTTATACATCGATAAACCCGTATTTGGCAAGTATATTCATGCGCTTTCTTGATTATTTAAAGTTTCAAATGAGACATTAAATGTGAAGAATGCTGTAAAAGAATAAATTTTAAGGATGAAACTGACAATTATAATTAAAATTTAATGAGAAATGGTTTAAAAATTGATGGAAATTGCGTTTTCAAAAATTCCGCGAAAATTTGCTGCACGGACGTCACAGTCAAGGTTGCAACCACATATATTAAACAACGCAAGTTGGATTGTTTAAACGGAAAAATCGGACATTGCTTGGATTCTGTACGCTTCAGATTAAGTTAAAATCTATCAAAACGTAAGTTTCCTTGCTTGTTCGATTTGTAAATCTACTTTTTTATTCAATTGCTCAGCTGCCAAAAATAGTACCAGATTCAAGATGGATGTCGCCTGAAAAGCGCAATGTTATTTTTTGTTATATTTCGGTTAGGAACAATTTTTCGATGTTTGAAATGGAATTATAAGGATTAAATACGATTTTGTATGAGTTTATCGATGTGTAAACTCTGCCTTTTCACTCACAAACTCAACATAAAGTCATCCGGACTTTATTTAGTTTGTGAGTGAGTCGACTGAGTTTGCAACAGTCTGATAATCAGCTTGTTCTTACTATTCTTGGTTGTGATTTATGGTATAGTTCGTCTTTACTCAGAAAAGGTATACCGAAATTTTATGTGAACGTTGACTTACTAGATGTTGGACCGATAAGAAATGAACGATACAATGCAAACTAAAAAATAATTAAACCTAGATGCCATACTTGAGTGAATAAGGTCATGTTAACACTTGCCATTTTGACAAGCCAATGGAAATCGGCGTTGGTAAATTGCCTTATTGAAGAAATGTTGTGATTGGTGAAAAACAGGAGAAGGTTCTGAAATCAGTAATCACGAAACAAAATCTTCGCAACGAAATTTTTATTTGGCACTTTGATTGCTGATTTCGAAGAATAAAGTTCGTTTTTAAAGAGAAATTTCTCTCTGTTTTACACTAGGTAAGTTTCATTATATTAGGTATTTTATTTGCATTTTTTTTCAAAATAAGAAAAATATTATATTGTTTTAAATAATTGTAATATTAAAATTCTTACAAATTTGTTGTATAATTAAGAAAGAAAAATGATTTACCTATGAAGAAAAAATTTTTTTTTTGTAATATCATTTAATTGTAACTTTATTTAAGATTATAAAATTTGTTTAATTGATTGCCACGAACGCTGTATGTGTAAACTATTGCAGGATTTTACGTATTAAACTTCAGTTTGAAATACATACTTTTGTATATTTTCTGTTTATTAATTGAATATTCGAAGGTTTTCCTTTATTGAAAAGGCAATTATTTTGTTAGAAATACATAATTTTCAGTAAATTTCAATGTTTATTTCAATATTTTTGGTACACATGTATCTGGTGATTGAAGATTTAAAAGGTTCACAGAATATTAAATGTTAATTATTATATTCGTATTGATATAAAGTTGAATTTTAAAAAGATATATTATTTTGTTTAAATTCGTTTTATAAATTCAGTCAAGTATTAATACTTATTTGATGTAAAGCTGTTTCACTTGATAAAACACAGTTTTGGTCAGAATTGGTTACTAGTATTAGTTAAATTTCACAAACAGAATTATTACTTTTGATTTTAAATATTTTTGGAATTCTAAATTTTAATCAAGTGAGATTGCTGAAATATTGTGTTACAAACTCTTAATGACTTTGATTGCTGATTTCGAAGAATGAAGTTCGTTTTTAAATAAAACGTTCTGTATGTTTTACACCAGGGGCTAAAAGTCATCAGGCGGGCCATAAAATTCCTTACGACACACAGAAGAAATTATATATGTTTCGGTTAAGGATGATCGCTGGTTTAATAGGAATTAAATAGGATTTGAAATAGGAGTTTTCGTTTGAGAGAACATATGAATAGTAAACAAATAAGCAGGAAACAAATATAGGTTCATGTGCTAATTTTAGAGCTATAAAGCCATGAAAATTTTTCATTGTCTTTGCATTGGCAACTTCAGTCTCTCAAAAATGTATGAAAAAAATAAAAAGGATTTCATAAAATTTTGTCAAATACCATATTAAGGTATATATGATTGAATTATAAAAGAAAAAGTGGGGGTTCATTGGCAAAAAATTTAATGTTTAAGAAATGGATAAAACCAGAGGATTCCGAAAATCTGACAAAAGACCAAAACAGGACCAGCGAGCATCCTTAAACATACATTCTTTGTTCAATTTTTATCTCGGAAATAAATGGTGGCGTATCGTTTGAGACGACATACATGTATATTTGCGGCATAGTTTCAAGAGTTTGTCACCGATGATACAGTGATCAGTTTGGCACATAATCAAACAATGTACATACTGTAGTGGCGACCAGCGATACTATGTGCCATCCAAAAGTTAACAAATATGTATGAGATTGGTGTCGCAAAATATATTGACCGTCAAAAGAAACTCAACAGCACGTTGACATAATATCTATAAAATATTATTTTTCATTTTAAAAATTTGAAAAGCTACACATAAACTGTTAACTTCTCAAATTAAAAAAAAAATTTCAGTATGCTTGTCAGGAAAAACAATCAGCTACAGCACTTTTGACATAATATCTATAAAATATTATTTATCGTTTTCAAAATTTGAAAAGCTACACATAAACTGATAACTTTTCAAATTAAAACAAAAACAATCAGCTACAATCAGTCTGACAACTTCAGAAGTCAAAAAAAAATTATGCGTTGCATTACAAAATTTTGTCACACAAAAGTTTAACAGCGACAAAAGCCGTAAATCTTGCTTTCGGACATTAAAGTTTTATTCCCACAATGAAAGAAATGGAAAAAATGAAAATTTCAGAAATCTTCATGGTGGGCTACCCCAGAAACTACTTACAAAAATTTTAGGTTATTGGAGGATTACTTTTGAAATTTCAGCACCTCAAAAATCGTGTATAATGTTAATTAAATGTAAATGTTGCGTTTCTTTTGATGGTCAGTATATATGTACAGACTGACAATAAATGTCATATATTATTGCCGAAGAAAAACAAAATCATCGACGTCAAGTAAAAGGTGAATATGTGCGAGAAAAAACTAAAAGCTAAACAGAATGAGAATATGATAGATTTAATCTTAAAACACAATATTTCGACCATACGTGGTCTTCGTCAGGGGTTGGTAAAAATATAAATACCTATGTTTTTATTTAATTTGCATATTGATTTCATATATAAATCAATGAACCGTAATAGTATATGATATAAAACTGTTTAATTTTTAGTTAAAAATATTCTAATCACGTTGTATTTGTATTGATTAAGTTATTTGAAACAAAATCACACATAATGCTTGATGATAAATTATGAAGGGTTCAAAGAGTTCTCTGCTCCACAATGAGCAATGACAGAATCAAAATTTTCCAAAAATAAGCTTTCTAAGAAAGATTTATTCAAAGGTATTTGTGACTTTTACGCGTTAAAAACAGGAGTTAGTGCTACGTAGCGATGCACTTTCATAATTTTCTCCATTTGGCGTGGTGATTTAGCAACTGTAGAGAACAGTAATTTTCGCCAAAATTACAAATGGCCTAATCAATCCTGGACAAAAAGGCAGCAGTGTATAAGTTGTCAATGCAAATGGCACCCACTCTCTTTTTAAACAAGGCACATTAAACTTAAAAATGTAAGATAGCTTGGAAATCTTTTTCTTCTTAATGACCTGATGGGACTAAAATATCACCAATATGTGCAAAGTATTATAAAGCTAATTATAAAACTTAAAAACTACAGAATCTAAACTTTTCCCCATCATACGTTATACCCGTGTTTTATTTAAATTACAAAAACTAAATGAAGTATGAAATACATTCAGATTATTTATAATTTAAAAAACCGGTTTTGAACAGTTGCTATTTTACAGTAGCCTTATCACTTCCTGGTTGCACTACTACGATGAAGGAATTTATATGGTTACGTATTTTCCTGATATTATTTACATGTTTAAGTATGATAAATGCAGGTAAATATTTTGAAAAAAAAATCTTAAAAAGTATTATATGTAATTTAAAAGTATAAGTGAATCTAAATGAATTAAAGGATATATCGAAAAATTATCACTTAAATTTGTTTAAAAGAGGATTCAACCCTGATGCAAAATTCTAGATCATGCTTATGTAAGCCTCAGGGCCCGTATGCATAAAACTTCTTAACTTAAGTCTTTCTTAAACTAAGATTTTGCTAAGAATTGACATTAGCTAAGCAATTTACTTAAGTCATATGCATAGAGCGACTTAAGTTTCTACTTAACTAAGAAAAACTTAAGTTATATTACATCGGAAACCCTCACTTTTTATCATATCAATCCACATCAGCAATCCGTTGTTTCTTAAATAACTCTCATATAACTTTGTTAATGGGTTAAAAAAGAGCCCGGGCGTGTTTTAATAGCACTGAACCAGTAAAAATTGGTCAATATTTTCGAGCCTTACAATTACTTACGACAAACCAAAATTAGCTCGATTGAAACGGTTTTCATGCAAATCACTTTTTGCAATGTCTGATAGTGATATATCTGATGAAAAAGTCCTAGATGTTTAATTATATCTACAAATATTTAATTTCAAAGTTTGAATTTCGAGTAAAACGTTTAGCGAGAGTACTAAAAAAGATTTCTCTTATATAAGCAATGAAATAATTTTCACTTTTGGCGGAATATGAAACTCTAAGAAGTATAAACGAATATCAAAAGGGATTTTTGAAAGTTTTGTGTCAAACCTCTATTTGCCTATTCGTTGATGACTTAAACTATGTATTACTATTGAAGATGACTTATTTTAAACCAGGGTTTCAGAAAAGGAATTTTTAATAGTTTCTACACAAATGTAACAATGGTTGCATTCTTAAATTCTTAAGTTTTACATTATATAACGATCTTCAAGTTTTTAATTTCGTACAGGTAAGATTTTGTTACGGCACTTTTCTCTGTGTTTCAACTTTTTGTTAGCTCTTTACCTCAAAATGTTGATAGATATCTACGGGATTTGTTCAGTCTAAAAATCCGTCCCCTTCTTTCTTCAATCATATACGGTATCGAACGATGTTCACTTTTACTGCTTTTTAAAGGAAGTAACTGATGAGAAACAATGACATTCATTAAACGTATTAATTTTATGCGTTTCATAATAGTATGCACAGTTTAATCAGACAGCACATGTGTAAATATATCATAAATATTTAGCAAGTAGATTTAAACCAAATTTAAATACATGTTGTTACGGCCGAAATCACCTTTAAATTGTAGCCAACAAAAGACACAAATCAATAATAAAATTTAACAAGATTTATTATATACAAGTTTACAAAAAATATTACAGAAAAAAACTAAAATGTCAACTTAACTGTTCAAAATCCTGTTTTTTCTTGATCCGGAATTCTGGTCACTGTTGCCTGAATCCAAACGGAATATTATATCCAATCAGTCACAATCTAGTATGATGTAACGAAAATAAAAGTCTGTGAAGTACGATGTGTGAAACGTAAATAAATCCAACAGCTGAGAACACAAGAATGTCTATCTGGTCCGATAAATGATGTTCTGAAAGTCTAACTTTCTTGTCCGTATATACTGTAGAACGGAAACTTCTGGAATACGGTAGAAGTTCGAATCACACCATAATTATTACGTAAGTCAAATAGAAAGTTCTAGTCATTCCACCAGTATCCATTATTGTTCCAGTGATTTCTAAACTGCGCAGTTATAACATTATTTGGTAAACAACTATAAATATTATGTAAACATAGTATACATGTTATAAGGCTACACAAAACAAATGAGGCCAAGATAAATAAATATAACAACTACAATATCATAACACCTCCCCCCTTAAAAGAAGTTTGAGTGTAACGAGAACTTCATGAACAATATATACAAAAATATATAGTATGTATACAGTGTTTTAATAAGATCTAGATAAAGCATCTGCTATTACGTTATCTTTACCTTTAATATGTTTTACAATAATATCATATTCCTGTAACAATAAACTCCACCTAGTCAACCTCTGGTTCTTGTTTCTCATTTTATGTATGAAGGTGAGAGGATTATGATCAGTATAAACCAGAATAGGATGCATAGTGCAAAACATTCTTTTTCAATAGTGGAATAATTTTTCTGATGTTTATCTAATTTCTTGGAAAAATATGATATAGGTTTCTCAACATTATCATCTGTTTCTTGATATAAAACGGCTCCAACTCCTACATCACTTGCATCAACGGCAAGTTTGAATTGCTTTTTAAAGTCTGGAGTGATAAGAACGGGACTGTTAATTAAAAGTGATTTGCTTTTTTCAAAAGAGTTTTGACAATTATCACTCCAGATGAATTTAGAATCTTTTTGTAAAAGATGAGTCAATGGTTGAACAACAGTAGCAAAATTTGAACAAAATTTTCTGTAAAATCCAATCATGCCTAAATATCTCATAAGTTGTTTTTTATTTGTAGGAGGAGGAAAATTGGTAATTGCATCCACTTTAGCCATAATAGGTTTCACTTGACCTTGGCCAACTGTGTGCCCTAAATAATCAACAGTGGCCTTACAAAATTCACTTTTAGCAAGATTAACAGTCAAATTTGATTTTGACAATCTATCAAAAGTATCATATAAATGTGTTAAATGCTCTTCCCAGCTATCACTACATACAATAAGATCATCAATATAAGCATAACAACAGTCTAAATCTTTTATAACATTATTGATCATTCTTTGAAATGTAGCTGGAGCATTTTTCATACCAAACGGCATGACAGTATATTGAAATAAGCCGTCTGGTGTGACAAAAGCTGATATTTCACGAGCTCTCGGTGTCAGGGGGACCTGCCAGTAACCTTTTAATAAATCGAATTTGCTTACGAATTTTGATTGTCCAATGTTATCAATGCAATCGTCTATCCTTGGAATCGGATAGGAGTCAGATTTTGAAACTGAGTTTACTTTTCTGAAATCAGTAACGAAACGAAAGGTTTTATCTGGTTTGGGTACAAGAAGACAAGGAGAGCTCCATTCACTGTTACTCGGCTCAATAATATCATTGTCAAGCATATATCTAATTTCTTGTCTCATAATATCAAGTTTAAGTGGATTGAGCCGGTAAGGATGTTGCTTAATTGGAGAAGCATCGCCTACATCAACATCATGACAAACAGCAGTGGTTTTGTTTGGCACATCTGGAAAAAGATTTTTAAAAGAAAATACCAAAGTTTTCAATTTTTCTCTGCGATCGAAAGTCAGATGTGCAAGTTTTGAGTCTAAATCTGATAAAATTTCAGAATTTTTCAATCTAACAGTTTGTTCTATTATATTGGAATCAAAAGATGGTTCAATTATGTCTGGTTTGTCATGATCGTTCTCTGTTTTAACAATGGCTAAAGTGGCAACTGGTTTACTCTCACCTTCATTAGTACGCTCAAAATATGGTTTTAACATATTAATGTGACACACTCTATTTTGTTTACGCCGACCTGGAGTTTTTACAATATAATTCAAATCATTGATTTTACTGTCAATTGTATAAGGACCACAGTATTTAGCCTGTAAAGGATGCCCAGGGACTGGCAAAAATACAAGTACCTTATCACCAGGCTCAAAAACTCTGTCCCTGGCATCTTTATCATACCATATTTTCATCTTACTTTGTACAGTTTTTTAGTTTTTCTGAGCAATTTGACAAGCAGTATACAATTTTTCTTTAAATCTAGATACATAGTCTAGAAGATTCAAGTCAGTGTGTTCAGTAAGCCATTTTTCCTTAATCAATTTCAAAGGTCCCCTTACAGTATGACCAAACACTAACTCAAAGGGGCTAAAACCAAGGGATTCTTGAACAGCCTCTCGGACCGCAAAAAGTAGAAAGTGAACACCATCATCCCAGTCCCTATCAAATTGAAGACACAAAGTCCTAATCATGTTCTTCAATGTTTGATGAAAACGTTCTAAGGCACCTTGAGATTCTGGATGATAAGCACTTGATCTATACTGAGCAATCCCTAACTGGTAAACGACCTGCTGAAATAAACCTGACATAAAATTTGAACCCTGGTCGGACTGTATAGACTTAGGAAGTCCTACTAATGTGAAAAATTTGATAAGAGCTTTGACAATAGTTGGTGTCTTGATATTCCTTAAGGGAATAGCCTCAGGAAAGCGAGTGGATGTACACATGATCGTTAATAAATAAGCATTTCCAGTCTTGGTCTTTGGTAAAGGTCCAACGCAATCAATAAGTACTCGGCTGAAAGGCTCTTCAAAGGCTGGAATTGGCAGAAGTGGTGCTGGTGGTATTTTCTGGTTAGGCTTGCCAACAACCTGGCATATATGGCATGATTTGCAGTATTCTGTGACATCATTTCTAAGTCTGGGCCAGTAGAAATGTTGTAATATCTTAAGGCAAGTCTTCCTTATACCTAAATGTCCAGCCAAGGGGGTGTCATGGGCAAGACCAATAATTTCTTGCCTATAGACTTTAGGCACCACCACTTGGTATACCACTCTCCATTCCTCCTCTGGGATAGCATCAGGGGGCCTCCACTTCCTCATCAAAATGCCGTCTTGATGATAGTAACATTCGGCCACTTTGTCTGCTTCTTCTTGGGGTAGAGCCCTCTTGCAGAGCTGAAGAACCTCAGGGTCTTTATTCTGTTCTTCCCTAAATGTTCTTTTGTCTAATGAATGGCTGTTCACGTCTGGCCATGGCATAATTACACGGTTGTTAGTACCAGGTGGTCTTATCATGGCCTTTTTGGAGCTAATGGGACCTCCAATGTCGGCAAGAAAAGTGTCAGAAAGGTCCATATAATCATACTGGCCTTCTTGTAAATCCTCATCTTGTTGTTTTCTTGCCATTGCCCTAGTAACAACACAAGCTGGATACAGTTCAGCATCATCTTCAGGTGATTTAACATCCACCACCGGTTCACTTGTAACAATTGGTTCAGCAACCACTTTGTTCCTAGCTAGATCATTTCCTAGCAATAATGAAACACCCTCAACAGGGAGTATAGGACGAACACCCACAACAACTGGTCCAGTAATTAAATCTGACTTCAAATAAATACGATGGAGGGGAACATCTATACAACCTAACTCCACACCTCGTAACAAAACGGAGGCACCAACGGACGTCTCCTCGGACAAAGGCAACACACCTTCTAACAACAAAGACTGAGAAGCTCCAGTGTCCCGTAAAATCTTAATAGGCTGAGGAGTAGTATTATCAACAATAGAAACAAACCCATCAGACATAAAGGGCTTATAATCCTCCATGTAATCACAAAAACTGGACTTAAAAGCCTGACTCGCAGGACATTCCAACTTATTGGTAAAAACGGGTGTCGTACAAGCACTGGACTTGGGCTTATGATCTCTTTCATTCTTCTTCTGGAGTCTAAAACAATCAGCCATCAGGTGACCATTTTTCTTACAATAAGCACAAGTTAGTGACTTCTTCTCAAAAGTATCAAACTTTGGACCAGACATATTATAACTAGACGGACTCTTATTCTGTGCAACAGGCTTAATATGAGTACGCTCAGTGCTTTGATTTTTGTAATTTCCACTAGAAATATTAAAATTTTGACCTTTGAAACTTCTTTTATGTGAAATGGTATAATTATCGGTAACAACAGCTGCATCTTGCAATGTCTCAACAGTTTTGTCATCTAAATGTGTTTTTAAGTCTAAATTAACACACTGCTTGAACTCTTCTAATAACATTAATTGTCTTAATTTATCAAAATTTTTATCTATTTTCTTTGACGTAAGCCATTTATCAAATAAATCTTCTTTTTCCCTAGCAAATTCAACATAGGTTTGTGTTTCAAACTTTTTATAAGACCTAAATTTCTGTCTATATGCTTCTGGCACTAGCTCATAAGCTTTCAAAACTTCCTGTTTAACAGTGTCATAATCAGAACTTTTTTCCGAAGATAGAGCTGAGTAAATTTCAGCGGTCTTGCCCACAAAAACACTTTGCAACATTGTAGTCCAATAAGGCTTTGGCCATTTCAAATTTTGAGCAATTTTCTCAAATTGTGGAAAAAATTTATCAACTGTTTTTTCACAAAATTTAGGAACCAAACGTATATTTTTTGCTGCCTCAAAATGTTCTGATTTTGACTTAGTGTTGCTTTCTACTTTAGCCATTTCTATTTTTATTTTCTCCATCTCTAACCTTTCCCTCATTTCAAGTTCTGCCTGTAATTGTTTTAATTTAAATTCATCTTCTTTTTCTAATTGTTTTAATTTAAATTCATCTTCGTTTTCTAATTGTTTTAATTTAAATTCATCTTCCTTTTCTAATTGTTTTAATTTAACTTCGTTTTCCAATTGTTTTTCCAATTGTTTTAATTTAAGTTCATGTTCTAATTCAAGCTGTTTTTATTTTAAAGCATCAACATTTTCGACCTCGAGGTCAAGAGCCTCTTCACCAAAAATTTCTAAATCAACTAAATTGTCTATTACCAAATTTTTTATAATTTGTTTTCTCATAGATGTTCTAAAATCTATTTTTAGATGTTTAGCAAGCAACACTAATTCTTCTTTCTTTAATTTATCAAACCCTTCCAGGTCTGGCGTTTTCAAAAATTTACCAGCATCAAATTCCATTTTGTAGAATTTTGTTGGCTAATTCTAATAAAAATACTGAAAAAATTTAATAAGATATTAACGTTATCCCGAGACGAGCCCCCAATTTCTGTTACGGCCGAAATCACCTTTAAATTGTAGCCAACAAAAGACACAAATCAATAATAAAATTTAACAAGATTTATTATATACAAGTTTACAAAAAATATTACAGAAAAAAACTAAAATGTCAACTTAACTGTTCAAAATCCTGTTTTTTCTTGATCCGGAATTCTGGTCACTGTTGCCTGAATCCAAACGGAATATTATATCCAATCAGTCACAATCTAGTATGATGTAACGAAAATAAAAGTCTGTGAAGTACGATGTGTGAAACGTAAATAAATCCAACAGCTGAGAACACAAGAATGTCTATCTGGTCCGATAAATGATGTTCTGAAAGTCTAACTTTCTTGTCCGTATATATACTGTAGAACGGAAACTTCTGGAATACGGTAGAAGTTCGAATCACACCATAATTATTACGTAAGTCAAATAGAAAGTTCTAGTCATTCCACCAGTATCCATTATTGTTCCAGTGATTTCTAAACTGCGCAGTTATAACATTATTTGGTAAACAACTATAAATATTATGTAAACATAGTATACATGTTATAAGGCTACACAAAACAAATGAGGCCAAGATAAATAAATATAACAACTACAATATCATAACAATGTACATCTATGTAGTATATGAATAAGCCAAATAAGATTTTTTTTTTTTAAAGATGCCACATCTCAAGAGAAAAAAGTGATTAAAAGGAGACTTTTTTTCAAAATATAACAAAATTCATATGATTTACTTGTATTGCAAGTATTTAAGTTTGTTCATTTCATGAAGTTGCACAGATAAATGATTTAATCGGCTTTGAAACGACTTAAGACAACTTCATATGTGCCTTAGACTTAAGTCAAATCTTAACTATTTTCTTAACATAAGTTGCTTTATGCATATGACTTAAGTGGAGTGGGTGGGGTTTCAATAAACTAAGATTTTGATAAGCAAATTCTTAACATAAGTTGTTTTATGCAGGCGACGTAGGCAATGTGGGCGGAGTTTACTTAATTTATGTCATTTCTTAGCAAAATCTTAACTTTAAGTAGTTTTATGCATACGGCCCCATGGCCCATATTCATAAAGCAAAAAACTAAGTATGTTGCGAAACAGCTCATGCGACAATAGATAACAAGAAAAATAAATGGAAATGGTAAGCTGTCAAAAGGGGCATAAAACGACTAAAATGTATGAAATACACAGGTCGAACAAAACCAAATATAAAATCGTACAAAACAACAAACTAAAAAGTTAAAAATACCCAAATCGACCAATATGGTCCTGATCACTACCATGTAAAAAATAAAAATAAAAATAAAAACGTTTTGACTCTTTGAAACCCAGAGAATTTTATGTACGGACTCAGTCTTGCTCTGGGTTTCAAAGAATCAATACCTTTTTATTTTTATTTTTTACATGCTCGTGATCAAGACCATATTGGTCGAAACGTTGGGTATTTTTAACTTTTTAGTTTGTTGTTTTTTTTTACGATTTTATATTTGGTTTTGATCGACTTGTGTACATGAACATTTTGTACTCCGTTCATTCTACTCAAAATAACATAATTTTCTTCAAAATATCAACATTAAATGAACGTTGACAAACTAGATGGAGCCAAATGTATTATCTGAAATTAGTACAGTGCAAACAGTTAAATTTCATTGGAAGTCACTTTAAAATACCTTTGAAAATTTTGAGCTCTATTCGTAAAAAATTAATATTGCAACACAAAAGTAGAGGCTTCCAGGAGTCTGTATCGCTCACCTGGCTATTGCCATCACTTGGCATCCGTCGACCGTCCACAATTCACACATTTTAATTTTCTCCTCTGAAACCGCTTGGCCAATTCGGACCAAATTTTGGTGGAATGGTCCTTGGATGGTCCACTTTCAGAATTGTAGCCCCGCCCGCCAATCAAGATGGCCGCATTGCTAAAATACAAAATTCGGCAATAAATCATTAAAAATCTTCTCTGAAACAACTTGGCCAACTGAGACCAACATTTGGTGGAATGGTCTTGGGTTGGTTTCCTTTCAGAATTATATCCGATGACCCCGCCCGTCATCCAAGATGGCCGCCAGAGCCGAACATAGTTTAGCACAGGACCCTGTGGGAAATTGACTTCTAGTCTGAAACCACTTGGCCAATTGGAACAAAACTTTGCTAAATCGTCCTTAGCTAGTCCTCTTTCAGAACTATATCCGATGATCCTGTCTACCATCCAATATGGCTGCCAGTGCGTGCGGAACTTAGTTTACCATAGGACCTAATAGGAAGGTTCACTGAAAGATCTTCTTGTTTGAAACCAGTGAGCTAATTGGAACTTGTTCCAATTACTGGCGGCAAGTCAAGATGGACATAGTCCAGGTGAGCGATACAGACTCCTGGAAGCCTCTACTTTTGTGTTGCAATATTAATTTTTTACGAATAGAGCTCAAAATTTTCAAAGGTATTTTAAAGTGACTTCCAATGAAATTTAACTGTTTGCACTGTACTAATTTCAGATAATACATTTGGCTCCATCTAGTTTGTCAACGTTCATTTAATGTTGATATTTTGAAGAAAATTATGTTATTTTGAGTAGAATGAACGGAGTACAAAATGTACATGTACATCTATTTATTAATTAACTACTGTGTTATTTGCTTAAAAAAACAGTTAATCTGTCTATACAATATAGATAATCGATACAGAAAAAATCGACCAATACGAACTTTCGGTCTGTATTGGCCGACATCCGGGTGTCTTTACACATGCAAATCTATAGGGACGTCGCACTGTTAGACGATTGTGCAGAAAGATACTTAAAATTTTTTAAATATTGATTTTTTACCCCCTTTTGTGACCAATCATTTTACTTGTCTCATAAATTTTAACTAGAAATTAGATGCATTTTTTTAAATTCTTTACAAAAAGTATACAAACAAACAATCGGCATTCCAATGGGAACCAACTGTGCTCCTCTCCTCGCCGATCTGTCTCTGTACTCATATGAAGCGGACTTCATTCAAGGGATACTACATGAAAACAAAAATAAACTAGTCTAGACGTTTAATTTCCCTTTTTGTTATATAGATGAGTTGTCGTTAAGGTTGCACTCCACAAATTAATAGTAACATTTTCTATGTGAAGTGAGCTAACAAATATCATGGTGCCATCTTCAGAGTAAATAATACCCATATACATATATATATATTCTGAAAGGCCATTATGTTAGCATTGTTTCAATCATGATAAAATAAATAAAAAATATCCATGGAAACCTAGTTGGCATAGCAACATTTCAACAATTTTCATAAAAAAGCTTTAAAAATGTTAAATTTCACTCCACTTCGGCTTAAAATTGAGGTCTGATGCAGCGTTTCAATCCACTTGAGACTTAATTTTTCAGATTTTGCATAAAATTCCATTACATATGTAAGGAAAAAAAGGTTTACTTTTCCGGCTCTTTTTTTCGCAATTTAACTTACCAGTGCAGGTGACGTTTATCACTGTCAAAGTTTTACACACCACATGTCAATTCACAAGTCCCAGTTTATGACCTCCCATTACTTGTCAGAAGCAAAATCAGTTAATGTTTTAGTATTTTTTTTAAACTAAAATCTATCCACTTTTAGTCAATATTACAATTTTGAGGTTAAGACTCTTATTATTTATCTATCATGTAGTCAAACTTTACCAACTCTAATAATTAATAAAATTCTGGGGGTGCATTTCTCTGAAACTAAGATAATTAGTGGAGTGTAACCTAAATAACGACAAATTCCAAGACTTACTACATCTTATCTACCCCAGTGAGCTTGAAATTAAGGATACACCAAAGTCCGCTTCATGTTTGGATTTGTTTCTTGAAATAGACAATGAGGGACATTCGAAGACAACACTTTATGACAAACGTGATGACTTCAACTTTCCTATTGTTAATTTTCCCTTCTTGAGTAGCAATATACCAGCATCGCTTGCATATGGCGTCTACGTTTCTCAGCTTATCCGATTTTCAAGGGCATGCGTGAGTTACCCTGACATTCGACAAAGAGGATTAATGCTGTCACAAAAGCTCCTTAACCAGGGTTTTATCAAGGATAATTTGATGTCATCACTTAGGAAATTTTACGGTCGTCATCACGAATTGATTGACCATAACAGTTTTTCAATATCTAAGATGATGTTGGACCTGTTCCCACTGTCGTAACATTTCACGTGCCTCCATCGATTTGTGACCTCAACCGGATTGACTTTGTTAAACTTCACGACGGGAGCAGGAACTGCTTACTTTATGAAAAGTTAATTAATAAATATATCATTAATTGACAATTTGCATATTGGCTGAATTATTGGTCCTCGGCCTGCTGTATTGGCCTTCGGCTTCGCATCAGGCCAATACAGCAAGCCTCGGACCAGTAACTAAGCCAATATGGAAATTGTTAATTAATAATATCATAGTATTTATTGTCCATTTATTTTTTGAGTAAAATTTCTGTGAGGTCTTTTTTTTGATATGGTTATACTGATGGCACAGGGATGCCGAAAGGAAGCCATTTTAAATAAATCTAATAGAATTTCACACGAATTATCTATGTATTTTGTAGAAATAACAACGATTCAATGAAAAATATTTACGAAATTTCTTGTAGGTACATAAGAAACATTTTACTTTTATCTTTATTCATCGGTAATTGCTCGGAAGTTAGTTGAAAGTCAGTCGGCAGTGCATATACCCGCTGTTCTTTTTCCGCCCAATAAGAACCAAAACATTTATATCAATACAAACCCCAACACAAACACAAACGTATATATTCAGTGTGATTTTAGGGTGATGAACAACAATATAATAGCCCATTTGTACATGTCTGTAACTAGATTTGCATATTTGTTTTGTCAAGGATTAACCAATTATATTCCTTCTTTAGCATTATAAAATTACAGAAAAGTGATTATATTAAATGATGAAATGATTCATATGTCTTTAACAAAGTATTTCGTTTATTGTAGATGCAGAAATAGACACGACGTGCTCAAACTCTTCTAAAATCTTTAATATTCCTGGTAAGATATTTGTTGTTCAATGAGTTATTTACAAATTTTGCCTTTCTGAAGGTTCATTTCGCAAATTAAACCTTAATCTAAAACATTTTGGAACGCAAGGCTATTGGTCCAACAGGTCTTTGTGGATTACGAGATTTCGTTCAGTGAAATTTACTTACAGCTGTCCAGTATTGTGGTTGGAAACGGTAATTTATTTTGATAAAGAACGGTTTGTTTACGCAACCAGCTATAGACAATCACTTCCTCAACGCCTATTCTTTATTCTATATGAGTCTCAGACAAAAGGCACATGTAGTAATAAATCATAGTTCTGTACGGGTTCAGCCATATTATTATTTGTCGAGGTGGAGCCGGAAGTATTGTCACCGGAAATGACGTCAAAGTAAGTCACAGTTACAGGAAATGACGTAACAGGAAGATTACACCACCCAAAATGGTTTATGCGCATGCTTATCCCGAAGTGATAATTTTCCCGCCATTTTTTGAAAATAAGTTAAAGCTAGGTAATTTGGCGCGGTTTTTCAACAGGTATCTTGGTGTTGGGGAGATCATTTCGCCAGGTTTTTTATTCGGAAGTATAAGGGAGATAATGATTGCCAGGGTCATAAATGGTTCTAGGGTAGAACTGTCATAAATAGTTCTAGGGTAGAACCGTCCAGTATGGTTCTAGGGTAGAACTGTCATAAATGGTTCTAGGGTAGAACCGTCCAGAATGTACTCGTTTTAACTGTAGCTGCAGGTGGGATACTGTCGCTCTACTAAACGAAAAGTCAGAAATAACACTCCCATAAAGGGTTTAATGCTATCTCATCATAGAGTTCAATAGAAATCGGCAGTATTCGTGAATACAAATTTAAAGTCTTCAAGTGACCAATTTTTACACATAATTTCATACTTGTAGCCCTTCCCGAGAAAAGAACTTAAGTAACTTTCAAGTTTCTTGGGTTATTAGCGAGACTTTTGCATTATTCACGATATTACTAGGATAGGCAAGACCTCTCATGAGAAGTTCTTTCCTGGAAGCCAGGTATATAGCTAAAGAATGTTGATATCTGTAATAAAAGCTTTATATGTTTCGGTGTTAATGCTGCTGACGAGAGGTAACTCCTTGAAATACGTCGTAAACAGCATAGTATAAATTTACTATATCTAATATTAGTATCTTTGGATTGTTATTTATAAACAATTAAGGAGCTTGTGAAATCTGTAACTTGTAGTAACCTTTTTTTAATTATCCGTGAATAGTTTCGCTCGTTAAAATATTCTGTTCCCTTAAAAATATTAAGACATGAAAAAAGCCAAAAGATCAATGAAAATCTAATTAACTGATACATATTATGTATTTGTTGTAATAGTTGTTACTTTCTGTGCGAATAGTCAAGCCAGCGGTAATGCGATCGTTATGGATGGATACTTTGCTAACACTATATCAGATCATGTTTGTAACTGTATTATAAGAAGTAAGAAGACGCAGCAGCTACTATTAAGCCGACTTAACACTGTACCATATGCAATGGATCCAGTTAACTGTGGTAGCCACTTGAAAGTACTGAAGGTTTCTTCCTCGGAATCTTTTATTATGATGTGCCAACAGACTGGCGTTATGGCTGTAGATGAGAACGACGAAATAAGTATAACTTTACAGAAGACTGGTCAGCAATATGATACAAGATATTGCTTAGTACTAGGTAATATATTATGGTATTTTTTAACTATCATGATTATTAATACTGACGAGATATAATTAACTTTTTAAGTGTAACTTTATTGGTGACTAAACATATAACCCAGTTTATTGCTTGTTTATAAGTAAATTTGAGTAAATGTATTTAGAAAAAGTAATTATTAGGGTTTGACGCGGTGTGACTAAAACTTTGCTGAAGACAATATCTGAACGTGTAATTGTTAAAAAAAAATTATTTCTCGATATAAGATTTATTACGCCTTACGCTCTTATTCATGCATGATTTCACGTCGGTCCTGCAACTACTGAAGTGTATCTGGTCACTAAATATAAATATTTATTTATTTTTAGTTATGATGGATGGCTTTTGAAATTTTTTATATGTTTTCGTCATTGATATAAAAAGAAATTCGCCATTAAGCACCCGTTAGGCACGTAAATGTTGTATTGGATAAAAATGACTTCCATAAAAGTCACTGCCATTGACTTCAAAAGTTTGAATAATTAGTATTTGACAAATCAATTTTAAAACTATGTTCCTACAAAAGTAGGTATTAACCATAGAATTGTTCTCTTATTGAATGTCGTTTTTTATCAGACTGTATTCATCCTACAGAATAGTATTAAAAAATATTTTTGTTCAATAAAGGTAATTCGGAGAGTTCTTTCAATATAACTTGCTTTTCCAATTATATCACTTCAACGGTCTCCCGGAAAACAACATCTACAACTGAAATGGAATATTCGACAGTCTCACACCCAATATCGTTTGCTGAACGTAGTGACAGAACATCAACTGATAATATAACAACTGTTACCTCTTCATCTCACATTACGATCACAGAATCTAATATAAATTCGTCACCTTCAAATGGTAAGTATCATAAATGTTATACAGCACTGTCGAGGACGTTCATTTGGTGTTGAAAACGTCTTGTTTTCCTCAAATGTTGTATATAAGATTAAATTTACCTAAGTTGGTGAAGCAGGAACTTGTTATGGTCAGGTGCCATATCAGACATACATGTACGAATAAAAAGGATTCTATAAACTAAATATCATTGTCATTTGTTATAATCTTACTGAGTATCTGACCTGAACAAAAATCCTAACCTCATGGAAGAGTGCAATTAAAGTCTATGTAAGACAAATGTACACCTAAGACCGCCTTTTTACATCTTATATCAATGATCTACCTTGTAAACTTACTGAGAAACTCACCAGATAAAAAAAAAAAACTTGATCTAAGTCAGTGACGTTACAATTTTTTGCAGAACATTTTCACATTTATTTGTTTGAAACTGGGGTAAGCTCAGGCAATATATACCAGACAGATATTATGGTCAAGATCAGTTGATAAATGCCAGATTAACATTTCCCCCACAAAATGATTAAACCCATAAAAGGTTGTTCTACAATGTATACTTACTGAGAAACTGAGCTAATCACAAAAATTTGGTCAACGAAGCACGAAAATTGTGTTTTTTCACTACACAAATGTATAAGCTGTAGTATAACCAAGATTGGTCAAGAGGTATAATATAATTTTCAACAAACGTTAACCTCGCCTTTAGCGATTTCGTCGGAGGCGAGACAAAAATTTGGTTGACAATATCACATTGGTTTGAAGAGGCATCATATGTTATTCCATAATCAAGAGCACATAAAAAATCCTCTTTTTCTTATAATTGAAAGCAATAGAAAGTGCAATAATTAATCACGACTTGAAAATTAATAATGTACCGTAATAATTTAAGATTTTTCGGAAATACCCTCCAAATTGTACATCAGATTAAAAAACTGAAGTTGGGTGACATTTATAAAATCAAATGATCAAGGCAACAAAAAACAAAAAGTAAACTAGTATTGTATTAAGATTGCGAGACGTACATGTAAGACATTTTATGATGAAGAAAAAATGCACATATATGTACACGAAATGATAAAATCAAACGTTTTAATTGTATAAATAATGATTATCTTGCAGATATAATTATAAATGGATTAATTGTGGCAACTGCAGTAGGATGGATATTGGCATTATTTGCTGTTGTACTGAATGTTATTCTCCTAATACAAAGGTATATAATTTTTTTCCACACATGTATTTTCACTGCCATTATTAGATTATGTTGTACTTTTTTGTCTTGATATATTTACTCATTTTACTGTTGTCCTACTTTAACACTAATGGTTGACTTCACGACGGGTGCCGTATACGGAGCAGGAACTGCTTACCCTACGTGAATACCGGAGTTCATTCCTGGATTTTATAGGAGTTCGTGTTGTTCATTGTTTTTTTTTTGGTTTTCAGTGTTTATTTGTTCATTTGTCTTCCCGGGCTTGCCTGTTTGATGGATTTGGTTTTTTGTCGAGCCTGCGACTTTAGTCGCAGAAAGCTCGACATAGGGATAGTGATCCGGCGGCGGCGGGGGCGGCGGCTTCGGCGGCGGCGTTAACTCATTTCTTAAAAGCTTTATATTTTAGAAGGTGGAAGACCTGGATGCTTTATACTTTGTATATAGATGCCTTATGTTACGAAGTTTCCGTCTGTCATATGTACATTGTCCTTGACCTCATTTTCATGGTTCAGTGACTACTTGAAAAAAAAAGTTAAGATTTTTTGTAATGTTAATTTCTCTCTTATTATTAGTAATAGGATAACTATATTTGGTATGTGCGTACCTTGCAAGGTCCTCATCTCCATCAGACAGTTTTCAATTGACCTCGACCAAAATTCACGGATCAGTGAACAAGGTTAAGTTTTGGTGGTCAAGTCCATATCTCAGATACTATAAGCAATAGGTCTAGTATATTTGGTGTATGGAAGGATTGTAAGGTGTACATGTCCAACTGGTAGGTGTCATCTGACCTTGACCTCATTTTCATGGTTCAGTGGTTATAGTTAAGTTTTTGTGTTTTGGTCTGTTTTTCGAATACTGTATGCACTAGGTCTACTATATTTGGTGTATGGAAGGATTGTAAGGTGTACATGTCCAACTGTCAGGTGTCATCGGACCTTGACCTCATTTTCATGGTTCAGTGGTTATAGTTAAGTTTTTGTGTTTTGGTCTGTTTTTCGAATACTGTATGCACTAGGTCTACTATATTTGGTGTATGGAAGGATTGTAAGGTGTACATGTCCAACTGTCAGGTGTCATCGGACCTTGACCTCATTTTCATGGTTCAGTGGTTATAGTTAAATTTTTGTGTTTTGCCTATTTTTCGAATACTGTATGCAATAGGACAACTATATTTGGTGTATGGAAGGATTCTTAGGTGTACATGTCCAACTGGCAGGTGTCATCTGACCTTGACCTCATTTTCATGGTTCAGTGGTTATAGTTAAGTTTTTGTGTTTTGGCCTGTTTTTCGAATACTGTATGCAATATGTCTGATAGCATTTACTTTCATTAGAAATACACGACAGGCGAGACATTTTTGTGTGTCCACTCTTGTTTATTTGTCTTCTTTTTAAAACTTGCTTTCTCTATTCTACAGGAGGCAAAGGAAGAAAAATCAGGAATATGAAGGTCAAGGTAGCAGGTATGATGATCTTCAACGACAGAGAGATCCTACAAATTATAGTTCACTAGGTCCTGTCGGTCAAACGGTTCAGGAGTATGAAATAGTAACAACAAACAGAGTGTAGACTAGTTGTTATATAGACATACATGTAGTTTCCTAATTAGTTTATTAATCTTACTACTATTCTAACTGCTCTCTCAAAGAACTTATTCAATACTATGGGCAAATAGGGCCAATGCAGATTGGTTCTGAAGAAATAACTGTACTATGCTTTTGTTGTCGATTTCAAAGTGCGTCAAACACCGATTGAACTTCTTGGAAAAAATGTGTGCGTTAAATCTTTATTAATGTCTTCATTTCTAATTGATATCATGACGAAAAAGGCTTATTTTAATAACAACACTTATCCTAACAAACAGTACTTTATGGCTGATGTCACTAACAAGCTGGAATATCCTATCGATCATATAAGCGTTGAATTTTGATGAAAACGTTTTTCAACAGACTGAAGTAAATTCTATAATTACCCCGCTTCTCCGTAGATGGTTCTGGCCTTTCGCGTTTGGTCATTTTGGAATTTAAATCTGTTTTTCAGAAACTGGATATTATTTGGGATTTCGACGTGGTTATCCTTGAGCATAACCTTTGAGTTTTAATGCGATGAAACGACGATGAGGACACATGCTTCGGTTCAATATCTTACCAAGTAATCTTGTCAGTATTAGAAATCTTTAGAATATTTATGGAGCTTGTTGCGATATGTTTCCCTCTCACTGTTATCAATCACATGGGTCGCTCTAAAGCATCTTTTTTAATGTTTTCTGATCCATAGCTGCAGATTTTGCACCGTAATTAAAAGTATTTGCATTTACTGGCGTCGTACTTCCAAATTAAAACATCCTCGATTATTCGTGCCATAAACAAGTGGTTGTAAACAAGAACATTTGTTAAAAGTTTTGAATGATAATTTGGGAATTAATCTGATTAGTTTGTTTGTTTAGTTTAGTTGGGGTTTAACGCCGTTTTCAGCACATTTGGCTATTTGGCCAGTTTTTATTGGTGGAGGAAGCCGGAGTACCCGGAGAGAACCACCGACCTTCGGTAGGAAAATTGGCAATCCTTGTCAATTAAGATCTGAACCAAACACACCCCGCCACATGTGAGATTCGAACTCACAACCCCAGCTTTGACAGAACTACTTAGACCACTGGGCCACCGAGGCCCCTTAATCTGACTAGCGAAATGAATGAACGACAATGGTGGAACAAGTAACATTTAATAATAAGAAATGAATGAAAAAGAAAATTTTAAAACTTAAACACCAAATAATAAACCACATCAAAACAAACACAAAATAGAATCAGATTAGGCTGAATGAGTGCTCAATCTTTGTAACTGGTAAGGTCATACTAACTTTTATGATTACTCAAATCGATCTTTTCTATATCGACCATCTTGTGTGTATCATCCAATTGTGTATGATGCCGAACAATGATCCTTAGCTAGAATTAAACAAAAAAAAAAAAAAAAAAAAAACAATATGTATATAATAAACGTACATGTAAGACATTTTATGATGAAGAAAAAGAAAACGCAGATATATGTAAACGAAATGGTAAAATCAAATATATATAATTCAATTTTAATTTGCATATGATAAAATAAAAGAATTTGATTGGTCGGAAGTGCAAAATCATAAAAGTTTATACATCGATAAACCCGTATTTGGCAAGTATATTCATGCGCTTTCTTGATTATTTAAAGTTTCAAATGAGACATTAAATGTGAAGAATGCTGTAAAAGAATAAATTTTAAGGATGATACTGACAATAATAATTAAAATTTAATGAGAAATGGTTTAAAATTTGATCATGTTGATGGAAATTGGGTTTTAAAAATTCCGCGAAAATTTGCTGCACGGACGTCACAGTAAAGATTGCAACGTCATATATTAAACAAAGCAAGTTGGATTGTTCAAACGGAAAAAATCGGACATTACTTGGATTCTGTACGCTTCAGATTAAAATAAAATCTATCAAAACGTAAGTTTCCTTGTTTTTTCGATTTGTAAATGACTTTGTTTACTTTTTTATTCAATTGCTCAGCTGCCAAAAATAGTAAAAGATTCAAGATGGATGTCGCCTGAAAAGCGCAAAGTTATTTTTTTTTATATTTCGGTTAGGAACAACTTCTCGATATTTGAAATGGAATTGTAAGGATTAAATACGATTTTGTATGAGTTTATCGATGTGTAAACTCGGCCTTTTGACTCACAAACTCAACATAAAATCAACCGGACTTTATTTAGTTTGTGAGTGAGTCGGCCGAGTTTGCAAGTCTGATAATCAGCTTGTTCTTGCTATTTTTGCTAGTGATTTATGGTATAGTTCGTCTTTACTCAGAAAAAGTATACCAAAATTTATGTGAACTTTGACTGATATGTTATCAAATTAGAAGTTCTAATTATATTTATTGGTATTTTAATTCTTCATTTTTCATCTTTTATATTTAAAACTTTCATCATATTTGTATAAAACTATAGACTATTTATGTCTGAAATAAATGATGAATATATATATATATATATATATATATATATATATATATATATATATATATATATATATATATATATACACAGTCTAAAGTAATAACCAACCTTCGAACTTGCTAGATGTTGGACCGATACGAAATTATCGATATAATGGAAACTAAAAAAAAAATAAACCTAGATTCCATACTTGAGTGAAAAAGGTCATGTTAACACGTGCCATTTTGACAAGCTAATGGAAATCGGCGTTGGTAAATTGCCTTATTGAAGAATGTTGTGATTGGTGAAAAACAGAAGAAGGTTCTGAAATCAGTAATCACGAGACAAAATCTTCGCAACGAAATTTTTATTTGGCACTTTGATTGCTGATTTCGAAGAATAAAGTTCGTTTTTAAATAGAACTTTCTCTCTGTTTTACACCAGGTAAGTTTCATTATATCAAGGACGTATATTAGAAGGATAGGAAACTCCCGATATCGCCTTCATAATATCCGAGAAATATCGCGAATCGCGAGAAAACACGAGATCTGCAGGAAGCTTCAGCGGGAATCACCGCTTCGAGATTTCTACATCAATTTTTAAGTATAAAAACATTATATGAATAATTAAAAACATATTTAGTAGAAGTTATTTTATGGTATTAAATGATTTTTCACTATAAAAACAACATCAAACACTTATAAACATCATAATAAAAGATCATAAGTAAGGATGCCAGATGCTGCCCATGATGCTGGGACCGAGATGGCATGACCAGTCATGTTGCATTGATTTTTTTCAATTTTATTGCATTTACTTGTATAAAAGTATTTGATTCCAAGTTTTAGATAATATTTACGTTTGCATATGAAAATAGAGCGTCTTTTGTTGTGTATTTCACGTGTAATATAACATATAAACCAGTCCTTTTCGGTAAACAAAATGGCGACTTCCATGGAGAATGGCCTTGTATTTTGCAGCTAAATGTGCATTTTTGGTGTGAAAAGACGCTTGTAAACTGAATGAGTTCCTTTCCTTTTATATTTTAACGTTTGCATAGCAAGTTTCAACTTTATTTGTTAAGAGGTTAGTCAAATATTGAAGCCCCCTCCATCTTTTTTGTCAAATATTTATCAATCAGAGCAGAGATGCTATTTTGCAGCTATCTTGATTCTGACAAAAAGTATTCTGAAGATGAAATTACAAACATGTTAGATTTTCTCATAGACAACATATTCGTTGAATTTGGCGGTCTAATTTTTCAACAAACAATCGGCATTCCAATGGGAACCAACTGTGCTCCTCTCCTCGCCGATCTGTTTCTGTACTCATATGAAGCGGACTTCATTCAAGGGTTACTACGTGAAAACAAAAAGAAACTAGCCCAATCCTGTAATTTCACTTTTCTTTATATAGATGATGTGTTGTCGTTAAATAACGACAAATTCCAAGACTTTCTACATCTTATCTACCCCAGTGAGCTTGAAATTAAGGATACTACAGATACATCAAAGTCCGCTTCATATTTGGATTTGTTTCTTGAAATAGACTATGAGGGACGTTTGAAGACAAAACTTTATGACAAACGTGATGACTTCAACTTTCCTATTGTTAATTTTCCCTTCTTAAGTAGCAATATACCAGCATCGCCTGCATATGGCGTCTACGTTTCTCAGCTTATCCGATTTTCAAGGGCATGCGTGAGTTACCCTGACTTTCGACAAAGAGGATTACTGCTGTCACAAAAGCTTCTTAACCAGGGTTTTATGAGGGATAAGTTGATGTCATCACTTAAGAAATTTTACGGTCGTCATCATGAATTGATTGACCATTACAGTGTTCCAATATCTAAGATGATGTTGGACCTGTTCCCACTGTCGTAACCTTTCATGTGCCTCCTACGATTTGTGACTTCCACCGGATTGACTCTGTTGAACTTCACGACGGGTGCCGTATACGGAGCAGGAACTGCTTACCCTTCCGGAGCACCTGGGTTCACTCCTGGTTTTTATAGGAGTTCGTGTTGTTCATTGTTTTTAGTTTTCTGTGTTTATTTGTTGTGCTTGTGGTTGTTCGTTTGTCTTCCCGGGTTTGTCTGTCCAATGGATTACGTTTTATTGATTGCTCCTTAGGTATATTTGTCCTTTTTGTTGAATATATGCTACACAATCACATATTGCATGATATTTTTCCATTTCTATGACATTTTTACACTTGCATAGCAAATTTAAGCTTCTTATGCTGAGAATTTGATTAGATATTGAGCTACAAAATGAACAGATTTTTAACAGCTCTATTTTGTTTCATAATATCTACCTATCAGAGCAGAGCTGCTAGTTTGCATGTATAAGGTACATGCACATTGCATAAAAATGCATTACAGTTATTTTTTTCCTTTCATTACATATATCTAGACTTGCAGAGAAAAAATGAGCTTCCTATTTTGGAAAATGAATGAGATATTGAGCCTTTCTTTGCTTAAATTAATTTTCATTTTTTTTCATTCTCAAAATAACTGTGAACCGGGGCAATGCAGTTAATTTGCAGCTCAAAAGTCAATATCGGAATAGTAAACAAATTTTACTTTAAAGGTCTTCCGTTCCTTACATGTTTTTGAGCATGCTGAGCAAAATTAAGCCTCTTATCTGGCAGAAAAGAATACATATTTTGTTTTATTTGTCTTATACTTCTGTCTCAGTTGTCAGGAGCAACCTATGAATTCCGTCGGCCAATTGAAGAATGGTTTTGTGTAGTGTAGTATGATGTAGATGATGTACGAATCTATGTGTAAAAGACTGAAACAATTACCTATGTGGCAGGCTAACTAACAGACAATGTTTATACAATCAATCATAACACCTGTAATTAACAAATGTCATGTGGCCGGGTGAACCTCAGAAGGTAAGGTGCTATTGATAATTGAATATACAGGTGACCAGCTGAGAAAATATTTTTATTTGGATAGAAATGCGGTTTTAAAGATGTGATTATGCAATAAAAGTTTTATGACAACTAGACTTTATTATTTTACTAAGGTATGTCATTTAAGTTGTTTTTTCAGTAGAGAAATAGTTAGAAAAATAAATATATTTATTATATTCTGTATATTCCCCTAGCAATAGTTCCAAATCAAGATCAGATAAAAATTCTGACATGTTAATAGAGTTCAAATCAAAAAGTAAATAGCAGATTTTGCAACTCGTTCTTGTTATGACATATTCGTGTATATTTCTCAAGATTAATTTTCTGAAATCAGCTTTGGTCATTTTGAAAGTAGACAATGACTCTTTTAGTGTAGCTTGGGTCATAGCCTTTCTAAATTGAATAGTAGAAAGGAAACTACAAAAGCTCATTAAATAAACAACTTACAACTTACAATCTGTCAAAAAGTAGAAAGGAAACCGCACAAGCTCATCAAATGAACAACATACAATCAGGACTAATTGATTTTTTATTATAATTAATTATAAATCATCACAGGAATTAAGAATGCCGATAGGTAAATGCTCAAACTAAATAAGGTTTTAATCAAATTAATAATTGTTTCTAGAAGACATTTACTATTCAATAATAAAAATGTTATAACATTGTAATTTATACGATTTTAACGGCCCTGTAAGACATATTTGATAGATTTTTTTTTTATATTTGTTTCTTTGGTTTTTTGAACATCGAAAATAATAAACAAAGTTTCTTAAGTTAAAAACAAATGAGAGAATTTCTGTCATGATGATCGAGACTATAGGAGTTCTAGTTATTTACATTATCGTAACTAACCGGAAATATTTACTTGAAGCGCGCATAATTGTAGTAGTGAGTAAATACAAGTCTCACGATACGCGATATTTTAACGAGATACCGCGAGACACCAATCCTTGTTAGTTATACGTCCTTGATTATATTAAGTATTTTATTGGCATTTTTTTTTCAAAATAAGAAAAATATTATATTGTTTTAAATAATTGTAATATTAAAATTCTTACAAATTTGTTGTATAATTAAGAAAAAAAAATATTTACTTATGAGAAAAATATTTTTTTTTTGTAATTTCATTTAATTGTAACTTTATTTAGTTATAAAAGTTGTTTAATTGATTGCCACGAACGCTGTATGCGTAAACTATTGCAGGATTTTACATATTAAACTTTTGAAATACATATTTTTGTATATTTTCTGTTAATTAAATTAAATAATCGAAGGTTGTCCTTTGTTGAAAAGGCAATCATTTTGTTAGAAATACTTAATTTTCAGTAAATTTCAATGTTTATTTCAATATGTTTGGTACACATGTATCTGGTGATTAAAGATTTTAAAGGTTCACAGAATATTAAATGTTAATTATTATATTCGTATTGATATTAAGTTGAATTTTAAAAAGATATATTATTTTGTTTAAATTCGTTTTATAAATTCAGCCAAGTATTAATTCTTATTTGATGTAAAGCTGTTTCACTTGATAAAACACAGTTTTGGTCAGAATTGGTTATTAGTTAAATTTCACAAACAGAGTTATGACTTTTGATTTCAAATATTTTTGGAATTCTAAATTTTAATCAAGTGAGATCGCTAAAATATTGTGTAACAAACCGTTAATGACTTTGAAGAATGAAGTTCGTTTTTAAATAAAACTTTCTCTCTGTTTTACACCAGTGGCTAAAAGTCATCAGACGGGGCAGAAAATTCGTTAAAGAAGAAACATATGTTTCGGTTAAACGTATTTCGGAAATAAATGGCGGCGTATCATTGGAGACGACATGCATGTATAATTGCGGCACAGTTTCATGAGTTTGTCACCGATGATATAGTGATCATTTTGGCACATAATCAAACAATGTACATACTGTAGTGGCGACCAGCGACACTTTGTGCCGTCCAGAAGTTAACAAATATGTAGGAGATTGTTGCCGCAAAATATATTGACCGTCAAAAGAAACGCAACAGTACTTTGATATAATATCTATAAAATATTATTTATCATTTTCAAAATTTGAAAAACTACACATAAACTGTTAACTTCTCAAATTCCAAAAACAACAACTTTCAGTATGCTTGTAAGCAAACAATACTCAGCTACAGTCGATCTGACAACGTCAGAAGTCGAAAAAAAAATTCTGCGTTGCATTACAAAATTTTGTCACATAAAAGTTTAACAACGATAAAAGCCGAAAATCTTGTTTTCGGACATTAAGTTTTATTCCCACAATGTTTATGACGACAAGAAATGGAAAAAATAAAAATTTCAGAAATCTTCATGGCGGGCTACCCACGAAACTACAGACAAATATTTTAGGGTATTAGAGGACTGCTTTTGAAATTCCAGCATCTCAAAAATCGTGTATAATGTTAATTGAATATAAGCGCGTCTCTTTTGATGGTCAGTATATATGTACCGACTGACAATAAATGTCATATTTTCTTGCCGAAAAAAAACATCATCGACGTCAAGTAAAAAGTAAATATGTGCGACAAAACACAATGAGAATATGATAGATTTAATCTTAAAACACAGTATTTCGACCATACCTGGTCTTTGTCAGGGGTTGGTAAAAAAATAAATACCTGTGTTTTTTTAATGAGTGTTGTATCTTTCTTTTCTCGTATGTAAGTTCTTACAAGGTGCACTACTGAGAGAAAAAATGATACTGACCATTTATATTTAAATTTCAGATGATGTACTGCTCTTCATTTATCATATACATGGAATTAAATTTTCTTCAACTCCATGTAATGTGAGAGGATAATTTCTGCAGTCGCGAATATGACATTAGAAACCAAATCACATATAATGCTTGATGATAAATTATGAAGGGTTCCTAAGTTTAAAATTAATGAAAATGTTCTATAGTCAATATTCTGATTCAAATACTTTTTTTTGTGCTGGTTCGCTGATGGGCAAAGTGTTCTCGGCTCCAAAACGAGCAATGACAGAATCAAAATTTTCAAAAATTAATAGTAATTGTGACTTTATGTTAAAAAACAGGAGTTAGTGCCACATAGCTATGCACTTTTATAATTTTCTCCATTTGGCATGATAAGTTTAGCAAATGTAGAGAACAGTAATTTTTGCCAAAATTACAAATGGCGTAATAAATTCTGGACAAAAGGCAACAGTGTATAAGTTTTCAAACCAAATGGCACCGGCTTTCTCTTTAAACATGTTAAACAAAAAGGTAAGATAATTTAGAATTATTTTTCTTCTTAATGACCTGATGAGACTATAATGTCATCAACATGGGCAAAGTGTTATAAAGTTATAAAGTGTTATAAAGTGTTCCACATCATACGTTATGCCCTTGTTTTGTTTAAATTAAAAACTAAATGAAGTATGAAATATATTCAGATTATTTATAATTTTAAAAAAAAACGGTTTTGAACAGTTGCTATTTTACAGTAGCCTTATCACTTCCTGGTTGCACTACTGAGATGACGGAATTAATATGGTTACTTATTTTCCTGATATTATTTACATGTACAAGTATGATAAATGCAGGTAAATATTTTTAAAAATTCATAAAATTTATTACATGTAATTTTAAAATATAAATGTATTTTGTTTATATAACATTAGTTTGTTTATTATTATTATATGTCTGTACGTATAAATGACATGTATACCTGTATACGTCATTCAAAAAATGTCTGTGAAATTCCAATATGGAATATAACAGGCAAACTGAAGGAATGAGCTGGTCATTATTGTTTTAGAATAAAAATCCAAAGAAAACCCTCCCATCAACAGATATATCGGTGAAAAACCTTCTTATTCCCATAGATATGTCCAACAATGTGTGCACAGAACCAAGTATTAGCATTTGTAACCTTTACCTAGCTCTTGCAACAGCTGGTTATAATGTTACAATTGAGTTGTACTTGTGAAGAAGTGTTATCATTTAATTTCTAACAGTTGCATAAGTGACATGGGTTAAAGGGTTACACAAGTTACATTATAGTAAACGTGAGAGCATCGTCTGAAACCCACGACCGGTTGCGCTTACGCTTTGCTTCCACTTACCGACAGTGTGTCAATTCATTCATTTTTTCTCGTTCTTAGAATTGAAACACATTCAGTGTGAAGTGGAAGAAAATTTCAAATGTACCATGTATTTATATAGCCTATAATAAGAAAATACCGGTAAAAGTAGCTGATTTAGGTCAGTGTTATATATTTCACAATTCCAATTGTCTGATGATTACGGTCAGCCTCGGTATCACGCTACAATACGAATGCCCCATTTTATTGGCTAAATTATTTTCTCCGGTAATCCGTGAGCTCATCCTTGATTGTATCGCCGCGGTTATCTTTCTATTCGTGTAGATTGTCACTGAAAATGACCAACATTTTCAACGCGTTTTATTGTAGATTTGAATAATTATAACAGCACGAACTCATGTAAACACCCACGAAATCCGTCAGGTGAATTTGGAAGTCCTCGGTTTTATTCGTTTCAATCTTCATTACAATTCCGGCGCTTTGTTTACGGAGCTCTTAGAACAACCCAACCGAAATGGCGTTACATTTTTAAACTTCTGCAAATGTCAGTTAATATTGCCAGTTTACCGTTCATATAAAAAAATCTCTTTATAATTCATGCAGTGTGAATGTTTGATAAGTAAAGTCAAGAAATACCAAAGGGATATTGGAAGGAGGGCAAAATCGAAACGACTGACAAACTCCGGAGAACAACGAAGACAAGACCTAAACAATACATGAACTACAATTAAAAACTAAAAACATATGAAAAACATGGACACCAAAAAAACGGGGGTAGACTTAGGTACTTCTGAAGAGTAAGCAGTCTTCCTGGCACACTGCAAAGACATCATATCGACGATTTCGATAACGCTGTTTGAAAGAAATAAGCATATATCAGTTTCTATCTTCTTCATTTATGTTACTAAACTTTCACAACACGAACTTTAATACAGTCAAATTATCTGGAAATTATTTTTTTGTAGACAATGACTATTCTGTGCGAAAAGGGTGATAACCTTTTAACAATTAATTTCATTTCATTCAAATTTTACTTCATACTATTGGTCTGATTATTAGTTTTATTTCGGTATTTTGTGATACTTTTTTTATTACCTCTTAACGTAAATATTAAGATGATATTAATGATTGCTCTCATTGAATCAAACAAAATTATTTCTCTGATTGTAAGTTTGGTGACTTCTGACGTTTATATTTTATTACTTTTTAAGTTTTCTTATAATGTCTTTTAAAAATGGGCATCTAGCACAACAGCATTGTTTCGTCTGATTTTGCAGTATATTCACAGAAATGCATGGTAGACCAGAACTGTTAAAACCACAGTAAATTTTCCTATAATTTGAGTTCTTTTAAAATTAATTTGAATTATCTAAATATTGGCTGACAGTTGGTATTAATTAAATTAGATGTAACTGAAATAGTTCATGGAGAGTAAATGTCAAGAAGACAACCTCCCATCGCAAAAAGAAACACCTAGTGGTATAGACGTTTTGTCTGTCATAACTTATTGTAACTTATCTGTAACTATCTATAATTTACATATTAATGGTATATAATTTATTTTGTTTGTTCAAGTAGTGAGAAAGTTCTTTTAAAATATTACTTCCGGTTTTTAGCTCATCTGGCATAAAAGACAATGTGAGCTATTGCCATCACTTGGCGTCCGTTGTCCTTCGTCTGTCCACAATTCCCATTTTAATCTTCTCCTCTGAAACCGCTTGGCCAATTGGGACCATACTTTGGTGGAATGGTCCTTGGATTGTTCCCCTTCAGAATTATAGCCGACGACACCGCCCGCAAATCAAGATGGTCGTCAATGCTAAAAATAGAAAATTCGGCAAAAAAATCATTAAAAATCTTCTCTGAAACTACTTGATCAACTGGGACCAACATTTGGTGGAATGGTCTTGGGGTGGTTCCTTTTCAGAATTTTACTCGATGACCCCATCTATCATTCAAGATAGTTTGACATAGGACCTTATGGGAAATTTACTTAAAGATATTCTTGTCTGAAACCACTTGGCCAATTGAAACAAAAGCAGGGGTCTTTAGGTGGTTCTCTTTCAGAAGTTTACCTGATGACCCGACCCGTCATCCAGGATAGCCGCCAGAGCCGATCATAGTTTCACATAGGACCCTGTGGGGAATTTACTTAAAGATCTTATTGTCTGAAACCACTTGTCCAATTGGGACAAAAGTTGGCAGCAATAGTCCTTAGTTGGTCCTCTTTCAGAATAATATCTGATGATCCTGTCCACCATCCAAGATGGTCGCCAGAGCCGACCATAATTTAACATAGAAGCCTATGAGAAATTTACTAAAAGATGTTCTTGTCTGAAACCACTTGGCTGATTGGACCTAAACTTGGCAGCAATGGTAATTAGGCGATCATCTTTAAGAAATATATCCTATGACCCCACCTGTCACCCAAGATAGCCGCCAGAGCTAAACATATTTTAACATAGGATCCTATGGGAAATTTACATAAAGATCTTCCTGTTTGAAACCACTTAGCCAATTGGAACAAAACTAGGCAACAATGGCTTAGTTTGTCCTCTTTTAGGATTATATCCGATGACTCTGTCTATCATCCAAGATGAGTGCCAGAGCGGAACTTAGTCTTATGGGAAAGTTTACTGAAAGGTCTTCTTGTTTGAAATCAGTGAGCCAATTGGAATTTGGCAGCAATATTCCATTTACTGGCTGCCAGTCAAGATGGACATAGTCCAGGTGAGCTATACAGTTTTGTGTCGCAATATTAATTTTTTGCGAAAAGTGCTAAAAATTTTCAGACTTCAAACGAAATTTAACTGTTTGCACTATAATAATTTCGGATAATACATATGGCTCCAGCTATTTTTTCAACTTAGTTTTAATGTTGATATTTTGAAGATAATTATGTTATTTTGAGTAGAATGAACAGAATACAAAATGTACATGTACACCTATGCATTTATTGCCAATTTATTTTTGAGCAAAATTTCTGTGATGTCTTCTTAATTTGGATATGGTTATACTGATGCATTTTCTGGAATTATCCGTGCATTTTCTAGAAATAGCAACGATTCAATGAAAAGTGTTTACGAAGTTCCAGCATCCTGTACGTACATAAGATACATTTTACTGTTATCTTTATAAATGGGTAATTGCTCTTACTCGGAAGTTAGTTAAAAGTCGGTCGGAGGTGCATATACCCGCTGTTCTTTCTCCGCCCAATAAGAACCAAAACATTTATATCAATACAAACCCCAACACAAACACAAACGTATATATTCAGTGTGACTTTAGGGTGATGAACAACAATAGAAGAGCGCATTTGTACATGTATTAGCATGTCACGAATTAGCCCATCATATACCTCCTTTAGCATTATAACATAACCTAAAAAGTGAATATATTAAATGATGAAATGATTTATTTGTCTTTAACAAAGTATTTAGTTTATTGTAGATGCAGAAATAGACACAACGTGCTCGAACGCTTCTAAAAGCTTCAATATTCCTGGTAAGATATTTTGTTAATGAATCATTTAAAAATTTTGCTAACCTGGTTAACCTTTCTAAAGGTTTCATTTCGCAAATGAAACCTTAATTTAAAACATTTTGGAACGCGAGGCTATTGGTCCAACAGGTCTTTGTGGATTATTGGATTTCGGTGAATGAATTTTACTTACAGCTGTCCAGTATTGTGGTTGGAAATGGTAATTTATTTTGATAAAGAACGGTTTGTTTACGCAACCTGCTGTAGATAATTACTTCCTCAACGCCGATGCTTTATTCTATACGAGTCATGTCGAAACAATAGACTTACGTGATAACTATGTTTTGAAATTGCATGGAAACCATGAAAATAATGCTGGAAATTTACATTAAAATTCTCAGACAAAAGATACATGCAGTAATAGTTCTGTATGGGTTCAGCCATATTATTATTTGTCGAGGTGGAACAAGGTAGAGCCGGACGTGTTGTCACTGGAAATGACGTGAAAGTAAGTCACAGTAATAGGAAGATTACACCACCCAAAATGGGTTATGCGCATGCTTATCCGGAAGTGATAATTTTCCCGCCATTTTTTGAAAGTAAGTTAAAGCTAGATAATTTGGCGCGGTTTTTGAACAGGTAGTTATAGTGTTTTGGAGATAATTTCGCTGGGTTTTAAACGGAAGTATAAGCCAGATAATGGTGCGCCATTTCGGTAGTCGTCCCTATTATTCTGATTGGATTATCTCCCCCTTTCCGTATGGTCTGTTGTCAATATATAGATATAAAGTCTCTCTTCGAGGGGTATATGAAGCCTATCTTATGATAGCTAGTCACAAGCCTGGACAAATGCAGAGTGGCCTTTTAAAATAACCCGGATGTAAGGATGTTCTTGCACAGATCCAATCTTTTAACGACAACCGATCACCCCTAGAAGAAGCAACAGCAGCAGCAGCAACAACAAAATGTCCTTTACCTAGAGCAACAACAGCAGCAAATGAGCACGTGAGTATAGTCATGAGATGAACGTAGCAGTGATGTAAAGAATTGAGCATCGAAGAGCAAGAGAAGCCACGACAAAGACCATGAACTAATCTATTTCTAAGGACACACAGACTTCGGCTGCATCAGTTGACCTTTCGGCAACAGTACCAACCGCGATAGATAAAAGAAGGCTGAAAAGGACAACTTTATCGTTATATCTTTAACCGGTTTTCAAATATTTTGATCTTGAGCACTGATGATGAGTTGTCAGTCAACGAAATGGCCATACAGTGCATCAAATTTATTTGGTATTTTGTGATAAGTTTTATTATCATCGATAGGCCTAGACAAGAACCGGAATAAAAAGCGCGGGAAAAGGGGAAAATAACCTTATCATGCCATTGTCATCGAATATTCGTACGCTTTCCGTCCTTGATTTAGCATTAACAGGCTTAACCCTATAGATGTCATCATGAGTTCACAACTTTTCGTGTGGCAAGTTCTTAAAAAAAATAGTGCTGCAAGTATCAGATAACATATGAAGAAATACTTAAAATATAGAGAATAATTAATCTGTATCTTATAAAACAGAGTAGATTTAAAAGACAATGCATGAGAAACAGGAAAGATTTTGCATTTTTTAATGGAGTAAGGATATCTGGAATTTCCTTAGTATTTTCGAGTACAGAAAAGGGTTTCCTCAGGGAGATCTCACTGAGACCAGGTTTGTAAAAAAATTCATTTCTAATTGTACCACGAAAATCGAACCTGTGGTGCAGAATTTTGCACTATACTAGATTTTATCTAGCTTTAAGGCCAACGAAATAAAGGAAAATGACAAAATGACGTCAAGTTTAGACCATTTTATATTAATTATTACAGGAAAATAAAAAGTGACCCTGAACCAACTCCCGAATTGGCGCGAAATTCATCTCCCTAACAATTCCTGTTAAAAAACCCCGTGAAATTATCTCCATAACCACTACCTGTTTAAAAACAGTGCCAAATTACCTCTCTTAACTTACTTTCAAACAATGGCGGGAAAATTCATCACTTCAGGGGAAGCATGAACAAAACTGTTTCCGATGATTTCAATTTTTGGCGTCATTTCCGGTGACGACACTTCCGGCCTCAGCTTGACAAATAATAATTTGACTCTGCCCATACACTTCTAATCATTACTTATTTTATTTCAATGCACCAACATGTATGAATATGTAAAGAATTTTCTATATCGATGGAGCTGAGATCTTCATTAATCCACAAACTGGAAATTTCTGAAATTATGAAATCAAGTACACATCTTGCAGGCAGCAAACTGAAAAAGAAAAATATTCTTACATTACGACGAACTTCAAATTATAGCATAATGATATTCCGACTTGAAAAATACATTTTTATAATAATTTTCCACACCATAATCTGTTAAAAACAATCCTCGGATTTCGGATTTCTCTTTCATACACTTCTTTAATCTATGTAAACTATTTTGCTGGTTAAAAACTTTAGGCGAATAACAAATAAAAACAATTTTTTGGTGAAAACTAAGTCAGTACCAGAAAATTGAAGATTTTTGAAAATCGACAGACCTCTTGACGAAACAAAAAAAACCAGAGCCATCATAGATACATGCACTTCTACTAAGGATCAAGTGAGTCTGAATCGCTCACCTTGATAATGAAGCAGATACCAAACTAAATATTGTATATCAAGACTTTAATCATTCAGAACAAAATGAGAATTTTTAAAAATGACCTTCCATATATTAATCCTGGCAAGGTAGATTTATATCTGACTTGCAGTTTCAAAGGAGATAATGAAACTGATTCGCTTACATTGTACGTGTAGGCTCAAATGCCACCTTATACATTGCTCGATCAACACGAAGTGAGGAATTTTTGTAGAGAGTCTCAAAATCATCATTACTATAAGTTTCAAAAGATTTTGCATTATAGTTGTAGTGAAGAAATTTTAAAATCAGAATTGAGAATTGCCTGTGGCAGCAATGTCTTCCTCCCCGCATTATCTAAATCGAAATTAGGATTATATTCAAAGGACCTTCCATGAACAACAATATTTCATATTACGGACAACAACGACATACCAATCAATCAACGCCTCTTAACAGACAGAACTCAGGCCCAAAAAATATAAAAAGAGCACAACGCACAAACTTGAAGATAATAGACAGGCAGAGAAATCTGACTTGGTACAGACACTGACCAATTGTGATGTTAAACCGGTTTTGTTGGTATATAAACCTCCCCTTATCTATCCGAATACTACAGTATACTTGTACATGTTTCAAGTATATAATACGTCTTATTTCAGTTGTTACTTTCTGTGCGAATAGTCAGGCAAGCGGTAATGCCATCGTTATGGATGGATACTATGCTAACACTATATCAGATGAAGTTTGCCACTGTAGTATAAGAAGTAATAAGACGCAGCGGCTACAACTAAGCCAACTTAACTCTGTACCATTTGCGATGGATCCAGTTAACTGTTTTAGCTCCTTGAAAGTACAGAAGGTTTCTACCACCGAATATTTTTTTATGGAGATGAAGTGCCAACCCACTGCCGGTATGGCTGTAGACGAGAACGACGAAATAAGTATAACTTTACAGAAAACTGGTCAGCAATATGACACAAGATATTGCTTATTAATAGGTAATATATTATGCTATTTTTGAACTATCACGATTATTAATACTGACGAGATATAATTAACTTTTTAAGTGTAACTTTATTGGTGACTAAACATATAACCCAGTTTATTGCTTATTTAAATGTACATTTGTGTAAATGTATTTAGAAAAGTAATTATTAGGTTTTGACGTGGTGTGACTAAAACCTTTCTGAAGACAACATCTGAACGTTATTTTTCGAAGCCGACATAGTAGGACATTGACGGTGACTAAGCACATGTGTAATATATCAGTTTTACGCTTTTATACATGTATGTAAATACAATGCTTCCACGTCGGTCCTGCAACTACTGAAGTGTATCTGCTCACTAAATATAAATATTTATTTATTTTTTAGTTATGATGGATGGCTTTTGAAATTCTTTATATGTTTTCTTCATTGATATAAAAAAAATTCACCATTAACCATCGGTTAGGCCATAAATGTTGTATTAGATAAAATTGACGTCCATAAAAGTTACTTTCATTGACTTCAAAAGTTTGAATAATTAGTATTTGACGAAACAATTTTAAAACTTTGTTCCTACAAAAGTAGGTATTAACCATAAAATTGTTGTCTTATTGAATGTCGTTTTTGTCAGCTTGTATTCATCCTACAGAATAGTATTAAAATATATTTTTGTTCAATAAAGGTAATTTGGACAGTTCTTTCGATATAACTTGCTTTTCCAATTATATCACTTCAACGGTCTCCCGGAAAACAACATTTACAACTGAAATGGAATCTGTGACAGTCTCACACCCAATATCGTTTGCTGAAAGTAGTGACAGAACATCAACTGATAATATAACAACTGTTACCTCTTCATCTCACATTACGATCACAGAATCTAATACAAATACGTCACCTTCAAATGGTAAGTATCATAAATGTTATACAGCACTGTAGAGGACGTTCATTTGGTCTTGTTTTCCTCAAATGTTGTATATAAGATTAAATTTACCTAAATTGGTGAAGCAGGAACTTGTTATGGTCAGGTGCCATATCAGACATACATGTACGAATAAAAAGGATTTTATAAACTAAATATCATTGCCATTTTTTTGTATGCTTACTGAGAATCTGACCTGAGCAAAAAACCTAACCTCATGGAAGGGTGAAATTAAAGTCTATGTAAGACAAATGTACACCTAATAACGCCTATTTACACAAATGTATAAGCTGTAGTATAACCAAGATTGGTCAAAAGGTACAATATAATTTTCAACAAACGTTAACCTCGCCTTTAGCGATTTCGTCGGAGGAGAGACAAAAATTTGGTTGACAATATCACATTGGTTTGAAGAGGCATCATATGTTATTCCATAATCAAGAGCACATAAAAAATCCTCTTTTTCTTATAATTGGGAACAATAGAAAGTGCAATAATTAATCACGACTTGAAAATTAATAATGTACCTTAATAATTTAAGATTTTTCGGAAATACCCTCCAAATTGTACATCAGATGTATAGAAACTGAAGTTGGGTGACATTTATAAAATCAAATGATCAAGACAACAAAAAATTAAAAGGAAACATGTATTGTATTAAAATTGCGAGACGTATATGTAAGACATTTTATGATGAAGAAAAAAACGCACATATATGTACACGAAATGATAAAATCAAACGTTTTAATTGTATAAATAATGATTATCTTGCAGATATAATTATAAATGGATTAATTATTGCCACTGCAGTAGGATGGATATTGGCATTATTTGCTGTTGTACTGAATGTTATTCTCCTTGTAAAAAGGTATATAATTTTTTTCCACACATGTATTTTCACTGCCATTATTAGATTATGTTGTACTTTTCTGTCTT
This sequence comes from Mytilisepta virgata, assembly GCA_028015205.1. Classification (NCBI taxonomy): domain Eukaryota; kingdom Metazoa; phylum Mollusca; class Bivalvia; order Mytilida; family Mytilidae; genus Mytilisepta; species Mytilisepta virgata. The sequence continues at coordinate 44,511,085 of CM051515.1, read as the reverse complement.
GTTATATTTACTCAATTTACTGTCGTCCTGACCTTAATACTAATGGTTGACTTTCTTGAACTTCACGACGGGTGTCGTATACGGAGCAGGAGATCATTCCTGAAATTTATAGGAGTTCGTGTTGTTCATTTTTTTTTTTTTTTTTTTATAGTTTTCAGTGTTTATTTGTTAATTTGTCTTCCCGGGTTTGCCTGTCTAATGGATTTCGTTTTTTAATTTGTCTTCTGTTTAAAACTTGCTTTCTTTATTCTACAGGAGGCAACGGAAGAAAAATCAGGAATATGAAGGTCATGGTAGCAGTTATGATGATCTTCAACGACAGAGAGATCCTACAAATTATAGTTCACTAGGTCCTGTCGGCCAAACGGTTCAGGAGTATGAAATAGTAACAACAAATAGAGTGTAGACTAGTTGTTATATAGACATACATGTAGTTTCCTAATTAGTTTATTAATGTTACTACTATTCTAACTGCTCTCTCAAAGAACTTATTCAATACTATTGGCAAACAGAACCAAAGCAGGCTTTGTTGTGAAGAAATAACTGTACTATGGTTTTGTTGTCGATTTCAAAGTGCGTCAAACACCGATTGAATTCCTTGGAAAAAATGTGTGCGTTATGGCTGATGTCACTAACAAGCTGGATTATCCTATCGATCATATATGCGTTGAATTTTGATGAAAACGTTTTTCAACAGACTGAAGTACATTCTATAATTACCCCGCTTGTCCGTACATGGTTCAGGCCTTTCGCGTTTGGTCATTTTGGCATTTAAATCTGTTTGTCAGAAACTGGATATTAGTTGGGATTTCGACGTGGTTATCCTTGAGAATAACGTTTGAGTTTTAATCCGATGAAACGACGATGAGGACACATGCTTCGGTTCAATATCTTACCAAGTAATCTTTTTTTCAGTATTAGAAATCTTTAGAATATTGACGGAGCTTGTTGCGATATGTTTCCCTCTCACTGTTATCAATCACATGGGTCGCTCTAAAGCATCTTTTTTTAATGTTTTCTTATTCATAGCTGCAGATTTTGCACCGTAATTAAAAGTATTTGCATTTACTGGCGTCGTACTTCCAAATTAAAACATCCACGATTATTCGTGTCATAAACAAGTTGTTGTAAATAAAACATTTGTTTAAAGTTTTGAATGATAATATGAGAATTTATCTGATTAGTTTGTTTGTTTAGTTTAGTTGGGGTTTAACTCCGTTTTCGGCACATTTGGCTATTTCGCGGCGGCCAGTTTTTATTGGTGGAGGAAGCCGGAGTACCCGGAGAGAACCACCGACCTTCGGTAGGAAAATTGGCAATCCTTGTCAATTAAGATCTGAGTCGAACACACCCCGCCACAGGTAAGATTCGAACTCACAACCCCAGCGTTGACAGAACTACCTGGACCACTCGGCCACCGACGCCCCTTAATCTGATTAGGAAAAGGAATGAACGACAATGGTGGAACAAGTAACATTTAATAATAAGAAATGAATGAAAAAAAAAAAATTCAAAACTTAAACAGCAAATAATAAACCACATCAAAACAAACACAATAAAGAATCAGATTAGGCTGAATGAGTGCTCAATCTTTGTAAGTGGTAAGGTCATGCTAACTTTTATGATTACTGAAATCGCTTTTTTCTATATCGACCATCGTGTGTGTATCTTCCAATTGTCTATGATGCCCAACAATGATCCTTAGCTAGAATTAAACAAAAAAAAACAATATATATATAATAAACGTACATGTAAGACATTTTATGATGAAAAAAAAAAGAAAACGCACTTATATGTACACGAAATGGTAAAATCAAATTTATATAATGCCATTTTAATTTGCATATGATAAAATACAAGAATTGCATTGGTCGGAAGTGCAAAATCATAAAGTTTATACATCGATAAAGCCGTATTTGGCAAGTATATTCATGCGCTTTCTTGATTATTTAAAGTTTCAAATGAGACATTAAATGTGAAGAATGCTGTAAAAGAATAAATTTTAAGGATGATACTGACAATAATAATTAAAATGTAATGAGAAATGGTTTAAAAATTGATGGAAATTGCGTTTTCAAAAATTCCGCGAAAATTTGCTGCACGGACGTCACAGTCAAGATTGCAACGTCATATATTAAACAACGCAAGTTTGATTGTTCAAACGGAAAAAAATCGCACATTGCTTGGATTCTGTACGCTTCAGCTTAAGTTAAAATCTATCAAAACGTAAGTTTCCTTGTTTTTTCGATTTGTAAATGACTTTGTTTACTTTTTTATTCCATTGCTCAGCTGCCAAAAATAGTACCAGATTTAAGATGGATGTCGCCTGAAAAGCGCAAAGTTATTTTTTTTATATTTCGGTTAGGACCAACTTTTCGATGTTTGAAATGGAATTATAAGGATTAAATACGATTTTGTACGAGTTTATCGATGTGTAAACTCGGCCCTTTTACTCACAAACTCAACATGAAGTCATCCGGACTTTATTTAGTTTGTGAGTGAGTCGGCCGAGTTTGCAACACTCTGATAATCACTTTTTCTCACTATTCTTGGTAGTGATTTATGGTATAGTTCGTCTTTACTCAGAAAAGGTATACCGAAATTTATGTGAACTTTGACTGACATGTTATCAAATTAGAATTTCTAATTATATTTATTGGTATTTTAATTCTTCATTTTTCATCTTTTATATTTAAAACTTTCATCATATTTGTATATAACTATGGACTATTTATGTCTGAAATAAATGATTATTATTATTATTATTATATATATATATATATATATATATATATATATATATATATATATATAAACGTCTAAAGTAATAACCAACCTTCGAACTTAGTAGATGTTGGACCGATAAGAAATTAACGATACAATGCAAACTAAAAAATAAATAAACCTAGATGCCATACTTGAGTGAATAAGGTCATGTTAACACGCGCCATTTTGACAAGTCACTGGAAATCGGCGTTGGTAAATTGCCTTATTGAAGAAATGTTGTGATTGGTGAAAAACAGAAGAAGGTTCTGAAATCAGTAATCACGAGACAAAATCTTCGCAACGAAATTTTTATTTGGCACTTTGATTGCTGATTTCGAAGAATAAAGTTCGTTTTTAAATAGAACTTTCTCTCTGTTTTACACCAGGTAAGTTTCATTATATTAAGTATATTATTTGCATTTTTTTTTCAAAATAAGAAAAATATATTGTTTTAAATAATTGTAATATTAAAATTCTTACCGTAAATATGGACATAAGCGTTAAGTAAATCTTGTTTACATTATTTATTTTTGTTACACTTGTATCGAATGATTGAAGATTTTAAAAGTTAATGTTAATTATTATTGATATTAAGTTGATTTTTAGAAAGTAATATTATTTTGTTTAAATTCGTTTTTTCATATGGCAAAATTGCGGGTACTTTGGTAATTTGCATAGTGGCCATTTTGGATTTCTCTGACGACATTCATTACAAAGCATTAAACTTGCCCCAAAAATAAAAATGCAAATATTCAAATTCTTATAACTCATAAGTAATTTGTCCGCATATAGGTACATTCTACACAATATTAGCTTTCCTTTCGTGTGCAAATAAACATTGTCAGCATTGAAAACTTTCGGCCAATTCAGTTTAAAAAACTGAAGCGTAACCGTAGTATAACTGCTATATGAATTAACAAAAAATAGTTAAAAATGCAAATTCAAACTACAGATACAGATACAAGGCGAGATCATACATAAATTGTCCGCATATAGAGAACAACTTTGGAGGATGAATTTAATGAGGAAATAAGTTTTATCTCACCTGCTTTCATAACTTTTCGGCCAAAATGTTTTTAAAACATGATAATTTCAAGTCTCCCATAGCGTAATCCTTCAAATATGAAGCCTTTCCCCTCAGAATTAAACAAACAATTTGTAAATATCCGCCAAAGGAAGTTTTCATAGACACATTAGTTTAAGAGCCGACACGGAAAAAGACTCGATTATCCGTAATTCAAACAATTTTATCTTTTTCGATCTACAACTAAGGGAGGTAATTTGCTTAAAAGGGCTGAAGTCACGTGATGCAAATGCCATGAATAATGTACCCAGCATTTTGCCATATGTTAAATTCAGTCAAGTATTTTAAAATTCTTACTTGATGTAAAGTTGATTCGCTTGATACAACACAATTTTGGTCAGAATTGGTTATTAAGCTCCCGAAGGGACCTATTATGGTAGAAGTATCGATTTGGCTTCTGTACTTAGAGGATTTTTTTATTCAATCGGAAGTTAAAATCAACTTCCTATCTTGCGCTAAGATATGAATATGGGTTCGTTCGCCCCAATGCACGTATTTTCGCCCCTGGATCCGTTCAGAACCTTTGTTAAGATATTTTGTTAAATTATTTTTCATGGGAAATATGGATACACATTTCCTGATATACCCTTCTTAAAAAACTGAGGGAGCTCATCAGGTAATATATGCCTCATATTAGTTAAATTTCACAAACTCTTGATTTTAAATATTTTTGGAATTCTAAAGTGAGTTTGCTTAAATATTGTGTAACAAACTGTTAATGACTTTGATTGCTGATATCGTTTTTAAATAGAACTTTCTCTCTGTTTTACACCAGGTTCTTACAAATTTGTTGTATAATTAAGAAAAAAAATGATTTACTTATGAGGAAAAATATTTTTTTTGTAATATCATTTAATTGTAACTTTATTTACGATTATAAAAGTTGTTTAATTGATTGCCACGAACGCTGTATACGTAAACTATTGCAGGATTTTACATATTAAACTTCAGTTTGAAATATAGATTTTTGTATATTTTCTGTTAATTAAATTGAATATTCGAAGGTTTTCCTTTGTTGAAAAGGCTATCATTTTGTTAGAATTACATAATTTTCAGTAAATTTCAATGTTTATTTCAATATTTTGGTACACATGTATCTGCTGATTGAAGATTTTAAAGGTTCACAGAATATTAAATGTTAATTATTATATTCATATTCATATTAAGTTGAATTTTAAAACGATATATTATTTTGTTTAAATTCGTTTTATAAATTCAGTCAAGTATTAATTCTTATTTGATGTAAAGGATTAGTTACTAGTACTAGTTACATTTCACAAACAGAATTATGACTTTTGATTTTAAATATGTTTGGAATTCTAAATTTTAATCAAGTGAGATTGCTAAAATATTTTGTAACAAACCGTTAATGACTTTGATTGCTGATTTCGAAGAATGAAGTTCGTTTTTAAATAAAACTTTTTCTCTGTTTTACACCAGTGGCTAAGGTCATCAGACGGGGCAGAAAATTCGTTACGACACACAGAAGAAACATATGTTTCGGTTAAACGTACATTCTTTGCTCAATGTTTATTCGGAAATAAATGGTGGCGTATCGTTGGAGACGACATGCATGTATATTTGCGGCACAATTTCATGAGTTTGTCACCGATGATATAGTGATCATTTTGGCACATAATTAAACAATGTACATACTGTAGTGGCGACCAGCGACACTTTGTGCCGTCCAAAAGTTAACAAATATGTATGAGACTGGTGCCGCAAAATTTGATGACCGTCAAAAGAAACGCAACAGTACTTTGACATAATATCTATAAAATATTAACATTTTCAAAATTTGAAATGCTACACATAAACTGGTAACTTCTCAAATTCAAAAAAAACTTTTATGCTCTAAGCAAAAAAATTCAGCTACGGTCCATCTGACAACTTGAGAAGTCGAAAAAAAAATTCTGCGTCGAATTTCAAAATTTTGTCACCCAAAAGTTTAACAGCGATAAAAGCCGTAAATCTTGTTTTCGGACATTAAAGTTTTATTCCCACAATGTTTATGACGACAAGAAACAGAAAAAATGAAAATTTCAGAAATCTTCATGGCGGACTACCCCAGAAACTACTGATAAAAATTTTAGGTTATTGGAGGATTACTTTTGAAATTCAAGCACCTCAAAAATCGTGTATAATGTTAATTAAACGTAAGTGTTGCGTTTCTTTTGATGGTCAGTATATATGTACCGACTGACAATAAATGTCATATTTTCTTGCCGAAGAAAAAAATCATCGACGTCAAGTAAAAGGTAAATATGTGCGACAAAACACTAAAAGGTAACCACAATGAGAATATGATAGATTTTATCTTAATATTTCGACCATACGTGGTCTTCGTCAGGGGTTGGTAAAAAAATAAATACCTGTGTTTTTTTAAATTACATATTGATTTGATTTTTTCTTGCAAGCCCATTGCATTCATTGTAAACCAATGAACTGTAATAGTATATGATATAAAACTGTTTAATTTTAAGTTTAAAATATTCTAATCACGTTGTATTTGTATTGACCAAGTTATCGAACATTGAAATAAAAGGACAGGAAGTTTTTGAATAGACATAAAATACTGATTCATTCGCATTCATAGCGTCAAGTCAGGCTTGTCAACAATTAAGAAATCAGTTCACAAGTTAAGAAGTCCAGTGTAAACAAATTATAAACTATGCTAATGAGTGTTGTATATTTCTTTTCTCGTATGTAAGTTCTTACAAGGTGCAGTATTGAGAGAAGAAAAGAAACTGACCATTTAAATTTCAGATGATGTACTGCTCTTCATTTATCATTACATGGAATTCGTACACCGATGAAAATTTTCTTCACTTCCATGTAATGTGAGAGGATATTTTCTGCAGTCTCGAATATGACATTTGAAACAAAATCACATATAATGACTGATTATAAATTATGAAGGGTTCCTAAGTTTAAAACTAATGAAAATGTTCTATAGTCAATATTCTCAATCAAATCCTTTTTTGTGCCGGTTCGCTGATTGGCGAAGAGTTATCTTCTCCACAACGAGCAATGACAGAATCAAAATTTTCAAAAATTAATAGTATTTGTGACTTTATGCTCGTTAAAAAACAGGTTTTGGTGTCATATAGTTATGCACTTTTATAATTTTCTCCATTTGGCATTATAAGTTTAGCAAATGTAGAGAACAGTAATTTTCGCCACAAATACAAATGGCCTAATCAATTCTGGACAAAAGGCAACAGTATATAAGTTTTCAAACCAAATGGCACCGGCTTTCTGTTTAAACATGTTAAACAAGGCACATTAAACTCAAAAAGGCAAGATAATTTAGAATTTTTTTTTCTTAATGACCTGATGGGACTATAATGTTGTCAACATGTGCAAAGTGTTATTAAGGTAATTATATTACTTTTAAAAAACTACGGAAGTTAAAGTTGTCCACATCATACGTTATACCTGTGTTTTATTTAAATTACAAAAACTAATGAAGTATGAAATATATTCAGATTATTTATAATTTAAAAAACCGGTTTTGGACAGTTGGTATTTTACAGTAGCCTTATCACTTCCTGGTTGCACTACTAAGATGACGGAATTTATACGGTTACTTATTTTCATGATATTATTTACATGTACAAGTATGATAAATGCAGGTAAATATTTAAAAAAAACCATAAAAAGTATTACATGTAATTTTAAAATATAAATGTATTTTGTTTATATAACATTAGTTTGTTTATTATTATTGTATGTCTGTACGTATACATCAAATACCTGTATACGCCATTCAAAAAATGTCTGTGAAATTCCAATATGGAATCACTAGAAACAGCTAATGCTTAGTATCCTCGGGAAAAGCTTAAGATTAGCGGTTTTTGCTTAACTATCAAGCAAACTCTCTGAAATTACGCATAAGCCGAGGAGGTTAAGCCAACGCCGATAGAGTTAAGCCAACACCGATAGAGTTAATGGTGTTCCGTGATATTAATGAGCGACCGCTATTATTAAGGAAATGACCGATAACTTTGACCACCCGTGGTGGTTGCATGCAGCGTGACAAAATGGCCATGTTTTATCGATCTCAGAAGAATTGTATGGCAGCTATAGTACTTAATTAACCTGGAAGGTGAAGTTTTTATCCTGTCTTGTGTGGTGCAGTGGATGTGTATTCACGATTTAACCACTTGTCCAAAACTATATCCATAAATAGATAATAAAATAGAAAATAATTTATTTGTTTTTATTTAGGTGTATTCACATCTGATGATAATGATCGTCATAATATGTATCCAAAGATAATTTTAAATTTTAGCGTATTGGTAATTACTTGGAATTAAATATAAATTCAACCGGGTCATGTCTGATATTCTGTGTAATAAAGATAACTTTCTCAGCGAGGTGTAGAAAGAAAAATATATTCATTGAAGAATAAAAAATTTCTATTTGATTGCATCTGCTACCACCATTATAATATGTGTGTATTTATCTACATGTATCTGTTCGAAAGGTGAAGTTACCATCCAGTGCAGATATTAGTGTATTCACGAGTTTAATCACTTATCAAAAACTATATCCATAAATATATAATAAGATAGGTAACAATTTATATGTATTTATGTCGGTACATTTAGATCTGATGTTACTGATCATCATAAAGTATGGCGAACAATAAAATTAAAATTTAGTGTATTGGTAATTACATGGACTGAAATATAATTAATACAGATGGGCCATGTCTGTTATTCTGTAAAATACAGAATAACTTTTTCTCAGCAACGTGTAGAAAGAAATAAAAATTGTTGAATAATCAAAAGTATCAACTGATCGCGTCTGCCGCCACCATTATTACCTGTGTGTATTTTTCCACAAGGTGAATTTACCATCCTTATCGCGTAAAGCAAATATATATGTGTATTCACAAGTTTAATTATTATCAAAAACTCTATTCATAAGAATGTAGGAAAAAAAGTCACAGGAAAACAAGTCACACTATATATTATTATATATGAAAATTGCAAACCATAAGCAACTTTTTTTTTATAATCTTTTCTATTTTTTTTTAAATACATAAAATAACAATTTTTTAGACAACTTTGCATAGTAAAATTTTTAATTTATTTTGTTTGTATTTTATTTAAAAATGTTTTGTTTCTTATTTTAGAAGCCTTACTATTTGATTTTTTAACATTTTATGCGATCTGTCATTAGTAGGTGTAGAAAACCATAAATTGAAACCCTATTTGATGGCTGTCAAAACACTACATAAAGCCTATAGTGAAAGTTGTTTGTTTAAAAATTAATTAGTGGCCATTCCGAATTGTAAATATGTAACCAGATCGATAACAATTTATGTTTTTTATTTAACTAGATTCTCATCCGATGTTTCCGATCATAATCGCATGGTCAATGATGCAATTTAAAAATTTAGTTTGTTGGTAATTACCTGGATGGAGATAGATGAACAACCGCGTGATGTCTGTTATACTGTATATTAAAGAAATAGAAATATAGATATAGAAATATAAAAAATATTCGTTTTTTTTAATCGAGTTTCTCGTCGCCTTTATTACTCGTGTGTATATTTTTCTAGATATACCTGTTCGGCAAGGGTAAAGATATATTACGGACAGCGTACGATTCCTATCACGTAGATAAAAATTTTGAATACGATGAGGAAATTCTGGGCCCAACAAATTTGGAGCGATTTTCCAATATTGTTTTCATAATAAAATCTTTACTTTTGAAAGAACCGTACACAAAAGAAGGAAATATTATAAAGAGTTTCCAGTATTTAATGAATGATACACCATTAGCTAATTTAGTATTTGAAACTAAATTAAGGTGTAGTGCAGTACTCCTATCAAATTATTTTAGATGAAAACCGCACATCAGTATTGCTTATTACAGTGGTCAATAAAAAAAGACAAACACATTTGGGAAATATAAAAAATTCAGAAGTGAAACTATGTTTTAAAAGGACTGGGGTAATAAAATTTTAAAGTCCGATTGTTCAATTATTCTGCCTGAGATGTACACGTACTTGAATTTCTTAAGAAAGTTATGGTATTCAGTTTATTTTCAGGAAGCACAATTTTTCGAAAACCAACATATTTCTTGAATTTGACACAACCAATAATGAATGATGGGACACCCTATTAAAAAGTCATATCCTTTAAATTTCTAACAGTGTAATTTTTCAAATTCAAATAATTTTTCAATTTACAATATTTTTTACCACCCATGCATCTTTTGAATTCGACAATAATTTCACAAAAATGTGTGAGTCGTCCAAGGAAGACATGTGTCGCCTGCGGACGTCAATTTTTACAAAAGATATTAAAATGTTCTAAAATTGAAATATATATGCACACCTTTGCATTAAGGTTAAAGCACATAGAAAGTTTCATCAAATTGCTTTGTGCGGTTATGGAGGAGTTCAGGATAGAAGTTTTGACCCCCCTCCCTTTTTTTTCAAAAATGGCATTTTTTACCAAAAAAAAAGAAGAAAATTTTCTAAAAATGAAATATATAAGCACATCTGTGCATTAAGGTTAATGCACAGAGAAAGTTTCATCAAATTCCTTTGAGTGGTTATGGAGTAGTTGAGGATAGAAGTTTTGACCCCCCCCCCCCCCTTTCTGCAAAAATGTCAATTTTTACAAAAAAAATTAAAATTTTCTGAATATGAAATATCTATGCACACCTGTGCATTAAGGTTAATGCAATTGGCCCATATGGGCGTAAAATGTTTTTCAATAAAATATAAAGTTAATTATTATTATATTTTTTTCATAATTAGCACGTTGAAGATTAAGGTAAGGTTAGAAAATGAATCAGAGAAAAGAAGAAAGTAAGATTGAAAAGAAAATAACTGATTGAAAATTATTAATTTTGGCAAAAGTAACGGGAATCAAGACGAAACCAACCTCCAATAAAACTAAATGTACAACGGTATCACAGGTTAATGTGTCAAAATTTAAATTCGAACATATCCATACCCCTGTAATAAAGTAACTAAGATGAAAGAATGTTTATTGGAGTATACCTCAATGGTGCCATATACTTTTTAATAGGTAGTACCTTATCTCAGCATGATATCTGAAGCCGTGAGAAATTTTTTACAGGTGACGAAAAAGTGTCCTATCCAACCAAATGTCAGGTATTCGAACGCATTTGATTTTATTTAGTAACAAAGCGGTCTATAATTAAAACGACTATTAATTGACAGGTTCATTACCGCATCTAGTTAAACCGTTTCAAATTTATTATAACATGGAATTACCTAGTGACTTTCCGCTACGTGACTATTTGTTTCCAAGTTTACATTAGTACGAACAACCTCAGAGAATTTACAACTCACCATTGACTACTCAGACTCCCATCTAATTTTGGTAATGGTTACAATTTTTCTATGCAAGAAAATAATTCATCACCAGCCATGTTGTAGAGATTATTTCCTTTTCCAGTTAATAATCTCCAGAAATCTTCGGAAGGTAAGTTACATTTGTATGCATACGGATTCGATGGTGGAAATATGAATCAAATTTCGGAATAAGTTGTGAAAATAAAATCGTTTTCTTTGTGTTAAATATGAAATGTATAGATAAAATTTCATGGGGATTTCAGCCAATTATAAATATAAGGCATTCAAGGTTCAAAAAGTAAATTATTGAGTTTCGATAATGTGAACAGATAAGAAGTTATACTAATTTGAGAGTGGATGGTGTGCATCAGTAATAATACGTGTTTGATTATTCTTCTGATCGATTATATTGTTTTTTTTTATTTATATAACCACTTTCCCAGGTTTTAAATTATTAAAATGTGCCCAGAGTTTTAAAATTAGAAATAAATTTAGATAGAATTTTAAGAAATAAAATCAATTATTTCATTCTGCTATATTAGGGACGTGATCAAAAGTTCAATGTAGGATAAAAAACTTAATTCACATAGTTTTTTCACTGACCCCCCACCCCCCTCTTAACTTAATTTGGGAAAAATTATTGACCAATATGGGCATATGCTTTGAAAGTATACTTTTTGTATCATGGGTCCTGTTTTTCCTCCACAATGTATGTTTGTTCTGTATATTGACTTGGACATCCGTATTTTTCAATCCGAAAATCGATGTCGGATAACAAAACTTACAGCGATTATAACCCCCCCCCCCCCAAACTATTTGAATTAAGTTTTTTTTATCTTTTATCCTACATTGAACTTTTGATCTCGTCCCTATATTGTGTTTTGCGATTAAATTACCCGGTTTATGATCACGTTTATAATGCATATACTTAATATTTTATGAACCGATACCTTATAACTCGTTGCATGAATTTTAATTAATGGTATTTTTTAAAATAAATAAGGAACGAATATGATATCTTTTGACAAATTTGAGAAACGAATTTTAAAGAATAATATTATATTAAAATCCGACTCCTTTAAAATCTTATAATCTTTATGTTTGACGTATGCCAATGTACATATGCAAAATATCTGGATAATGAAATGTTTGACCTATCAAAATTACTCTATTATATCTATATTTTATATTTTCCTTTTTTCTAACTGAAATGAAAAAAAAATAATAGCATTACTAGGTGTGCGCTCCTTTACAGGAAGCTACCGTGAAGGGAAGTAAAATAATTTGTTGCGCGTATTTTGTTTTTCTGTAAATGTTGCCTATTATTTCTTTCATTGAAGGTGAATGAAACTTGAAGAATAATATTTGTTAATACATTCGCTTCTTGGATTTCTTCATTAAAATTCATGAAATTTTGTTTTCAAATTTATAACTAATCCACATTAAAATTAGTGTGACGTAGGGGGTATTTTTTTTTCACATAATTTTATAATTTCAGATCGATGAAATGGATCCAGAAATATGTGTATCATTTTTAAAAAATACAGGAAAGAAACAGGTAAAGTCTTGTCCACAGAAACCTGACACCAGCTGGCTGGATTTGACTGAAATAGTGAGAAAGGTTTCAGCTCCAGAATATGACAAAAGAAGGCGTCTTGTTTTTAAAGACTGATTTTAGCAATTTTAGCTTCATAAGGATATATGTTATTATTTGCTAAATTGATTAATTGATAAATCACTTACACTTGTCGTTGCTTGTGTCTGTTTAAAATAATTCTCCAACCAAGGATAGTTGTCTATTGTGTACCCAGCTTATACCATTTTACTGACATGACTTCATAAAGTTGGCAAAGACGCATTAACACAACCATAACGGAAACATTTAACACACAAACATAGATACCTGACCATTTTAAGAATAATGCTATCTGTTAGGTGTTAGCAGTTTATAAATCATTTCTCATTGCTTGATTAAATTAATTAATAGTAATTGCATTTACTCAAAGTGCATCCAGGTTAGTGAATGTTGAACTAATATTCAATCAGTCTTAATTAATATCATATCATTATAAATAGGATATATCAGTTAGGTAAACCCCAATCACAGATTGTTTGTATAGTTTTTTTTAATTTGTCCAAAGGCGAAGCTGAATTATACTAATTTAAAATTACATAATGTTTACTTCTGACGTTATATTGTATTTACGTTTTAACTATTTTTAGTAAAGAATATATAGAGTATATGTATCCTTCATAATAAATAATAATATGTTTCAAACTGTGTCACGCCCTTTGCCACTTTCTAATTTTTTTAAATGAAAACATAGATAAAGAAGGAATAAATTTATACCTGTTAAAAAGTAATTTATTTACAAAAAGAAATGTATAATTTAAATTATCAATCGATTTTGGACATTAAGAATTGTAAAAAGACATTTCCACTATGTCTGCATATACTTTTGAAAAAATCAGAGTTGCATTAAATCGGTTTTTCCTTCACCATAGCAACGATCTTCGACTTGAATTGCTTAATTTATCCTAAATTTGTTTCCATTTCAAAATCCCGTTTAAAATTTAATTTTAACTTCACAAAAAATCCGATCGTACAAAATTATCTTTTTAATTAATTTTCATAACAAAAAAAAAAAAAAAAAAAAAAACCGCATAATTTTCAATGCATTATTGGTACCACAAATGTTTTAATTTTGGTTGTAGTTATATTGTGGTTTATTCGGCGCCTGTTGCTACTGTCCCACAATTAAACACGCTGAAATAAAGTGATAAAAAAATCCAAAATAATTGCAATTTCTTTTAATCTTGAGAAGTTATTAAGCTTAGTTTATTGAGTTATATACATTTTATTAAAACTAACCTATTCAATGTCATTTCTTTTATCAAAACAATTAGGACTTTAAAGAAACTATTAACAGTTGTCAGTCATGACAGTTTGTAATCAAAATTACACAAAAAGATTAGAAAGTCTCCTCTCATTGCATTGAGTTTTATTTTCATCTTTGATATTCTTCTAAAAGCGCCAAAATCAAACACATTAATATATTGTAACACGTCGTATTTTAAACAAAAACCGTTAAATATCCCTACACTCCGGTTAATATAACAGGCAAACTGAAGGAATGACCTGGCCATTACTGTTTTACAATAAAAATCCAAAGTAAACCCTCCCATCAACAGATATATCGGTGAAAAACCTTCTTATTCCCATAAATATGTTCAACAATGTGTGCAAAGAACCAAGTATTAGCATTTGTAACCTTTACCTAGCTTTGGTAACAGCTGGTTACAAGGTTACAATTGAGTTGTAATTGTGAAGAAGTGTTATCAATTAATTTCTAAGAGTTACATAAGTGACATGGGTTACAGGGTTACACAAGTTACATTATAGTTAACATGGGGGCATCGTCGGAAACCCACGACCGATCGCGCTTACGCTTTGCTTTCACTTACCGACCTCGCTTCAATTCATTCATTTTTTCGTGTTCTCGTGAATATATTCATGAACCATTTTGGTTGGTTTCCTTACCATTCTGTAATAGGAATACAGCCAATCAAGTGACTGTTAAAAGACGAGCTTTGGGTCAAGATATATGTCATCGACGGTACACAATTCATGTGTATTTCCGATATAGTTTTTAAACAAAGTAAACAAGTTTTCATACTTTCAAAGAGAATGCATTACCGACCATGTGCAAAAATCACTACACAACAAAAATTCATCAACTGCATTACGCTTGTGGGCAAAAATTCATCAACTGCATTATGCTTGTGGGCACCGTTTTACTTTCCAAAAAACTTTTTAATCTCCAGAGTGTAGAACGTCACTATTGTAAAAATCTCCAAAGTGGAGAATTCCATTATTGTTAGCAGCAATTTCAATGGTCAATTTGATTCATGAATATTCACGAAAAGGAGAAAAAATGAATGAATTGACCCACGGTCAGTAAGTGTAGCAAAGCGTAAGCGCCACCGGTCGTGGGTTTCCGACGATGACGTGAGGTTTACATAGATTACACTTGTTTCATGGGTTTCACATTTTATATTCATTGGTTCATAAATTACATATTGCTACACACGTTACATCGGTTACATGATCATACTTGTATCTATTTGTTAAAATTTTTTGGGTTATACGAATTACGGATAAATAGGTTACAAAGGTTACATGATAGGATTTGTATCTATTTTTTTTTAAATACTGTGGGTTAAACGGGTTACATTGGTTATATAGGTTACACAGGGTACTTGTATCTAATTTTTATAAACTTGGGGTTACACAGGTTAAATATTTACACAAGCACATGAAATTGAGACACATTCAGTGTGAAGTGGAAGAAATGTCACATGTACCATGTATTTATATAACCTATAATAAGAAAATACCGGTAAAACTAGTTGATTTAGGTCAGCGTTATATATTTCACAATTCCGATTGGCTAATGATTACGGTCAGCCTCGGTATCACGCTACAATACGAATGCCCTATTTCATTGGCTAAATTATTTTCTCCGATAATCCTTGAGCTCATCCTTGATTGTATTGCCGTGGTTATCTTTCTATTCGTGTAGATTGTCACTGAAAATGACCAACATTTTCAAGGCGTTTTATTGTAGATTTGAATAATTATAACAGCACGAACTCATGTAAACTCCCCAGAAATCCGTCAGGTGAATTGGGAAGTCCTCGGTTTTATTCGTTTCACTCTTCATTACAATTCCGGCGCTTTTTTTACGGAGCTCTTAGATCAACCCAACCGAAATGGCGCTACATTTTTGAACTTCTGCAAATGTCAGTTAATATTGCCAGTTTCCCGTTCACATAAAAAATCTCTTTATAATTCATGCTGTGTACATGTTTGATAAGTAAAGACAGGAAATACCAAAGGGATATTCGAAGGAGGGGATAATCGAAACGGCTGACAAACTCCGGTGAAAAACGGAGACAAGACCTAAACAATACATGCACCACAATTAAAAACTAAATACATATTAACAACATGGACCCCGCCAAAAAAACCGGGGGTAGACTAATGTGCTTGGGAAGAGTAAGCAGTCTCTGCTTCATGCAGGACATCCGCCATGCTGCCCATGTCAAATCCCGTATGAGGAAGGGATAACATCAATGATAAGATTCTTGAGTTTTCATAAGAAAGTTAGCTGGCACACTGCAAAAACATCATACCGACGATTTCAATAACGCTGTTTGAAATAAGCATATTTCAGTTTCTATCTTCTTCCATTATGTTACTAAACTTCCACAACACGAACTTTAATACAAAGTAGTCAAATAATCTGGAAAATATTTTTTGTAGACAATGACTATTCTATGCGAAAAGGGTGATAACCTTTTAACAATTAATTTCATTTCATTCAAATTTTACTTCATACTATTGGTCTGATTAGTAGTTGTATTTCGGTGTTTTGTGATACGATATTTTTATTACCTCTTAACGTAAATTCTAGTTTATGATTGCTCTCATTCAATCAAACAAAATTATTCCTCTGATTGTAAGTTTGGTGACTTCTAACGTTTATATTTTATCACTTGGCGTCCGTTGTCCTTCGTCCGTCCACAATGCACATTTTATTCTTCTCCACTGAAACCGCTTGGCCAATTGGGACCAAACTTTGGTGGAATGGTCCTTAGATTGTTCCTTCAGAATTATAGCCCGCACATCAAGATGGCCGTCATTGCTAAAAATAGCCAATTGAAACAAAACGTAGAAGCAAGGGTCTTTTGGTGGTTCTCTTTCAGAAGTTTATCTGATGACCCGACCCGTCATCCAGGATGGCCGCCAGAGCCGATCATAATTTAACATAGAACACTATGAGGAATTTACTTCTTGTCTGAAAGCAGTTGGCTGTTTGGAACTAAACTTAGCAGCAATGGTAATTAGGTGATCATCTTTAAGACATATATCCTATGACACCACCCGTCACCCAAGATGGCCGACAGAGCCGAACATATTTTAACATAGGATCCTATGGGAAATTTACATAAAGATCTTCTTGTTTGAAACCACTTAGCCAATTTGAATAAAACTAGGCAGCAATGACTTAGTTGGTCCTCTTTCAGAATTATATATCCGATGACCCTGTCTATCATCCAAGATGGCTGCCAGAGCGGAACTTAGTCTAACATAGGACCTAATGGGAAAGTTTACTGAAATGTCTTCTTGTTTTAAACTAGTCAGCCAATTGAAATTGGCAGTAATATTCCACTTACTGGCCGCCAGTCAAGATGGACATAGTCCATGTGAGCGATACAGTTTTGTGTCGCATTATTATTTCTTTACGAAAAGAGCTAAAAAAATTCAAAGATTTGGAAGTGACTTCCTACGAAATTGTTAGCACTATAATAATTTCAGATAATACATATGGCTCCAGCTGTTTTTTCGACTTTGTTTTAATGTTGATATTTTGAAGAAAATTATGTTATTTTGAGTAGAATGAACAGAATACAAGATGTACATGTACACCTATGCATTGTCAATTTATTTTTTGAGCAAAATTTATGTGATGTCTTCTTAATTTGGATATGGTTATACTGATGGCACATGCGTGCCGTAAGTAAGACATTTTAAATAAATCTAAAAGAAATCGCATGAATTATCTGTGCATTTTCTAGAAACAACGATTCAATGAAAAATGTTTACGAAGTTCCAGCATCTTGTACGTACATAAGATACATTTTACTGTTATCTTTATTAATGGGTAATTGCTCTTACTCGGAATTTAGTTGAAAGTCAGTCGGCAGTGCATATACCCGCTGTTCTTTTTCCGCCCAATAAAAACCAAAACATTTATATAAATACAAACCCCACCACAAACACAAACGTATATATTCAGTGTGACTTTAGGGTGATGAACAACAATACAAGAGCGCATTTTTACATGTATGTAACTAGATTTGCATATTTGTTTTGTGTCAAGAATTAGCCCACCGTATACATTCTTTAGCATTATAGAATTACCTAAAAAAAGAATATATAAAATGATGAAATGATTCATATTTCTTTAACAAAGTATTTCGTTTATTGTAGATGCAGAAATAGACACCACGTGCTCAAACGCTTCTAAAAGCTTCAAGATTCCTGGTAAGATATGTTGTTCAATGAATTATTTAAAAATTTTGCTAACCTGGTTAACCTTTCTAAAGGTTTCATTTCGCAAATAAGGAACGCGATGCTATCGGTCCAACAGGTCTTTGTGGATTACGAGATTTCGGTGAGTGAAATTTACTTACAGCTGTCCAGTATTGTGGTTGGAAACGGTAATTTATTTTGATAAAGAACGGTTTGTTTACTCAACCAGCTGTACATAATAAAAAATTCCTCAACGCCGATGCTTTATTCTATACTAGTCAATAGACTTACGTGATACCAATGTTTTGAAATTGCATGGAAACCATGAAATAATACGGGAAATTTACATTAAAATTCTCAGACACAAGTTACATGCAGTAATAGTTCTGTATGGGTTCAGCCAAATTATTATTTGTCGAGGTGGAACGAGGTAGCGCCGGACGTGTTGTCACTGGAAATGACGTGAAAGTAAGTATCTGGAAGATTACACCACCCAAAATGGTTTATGCGCATGCTAATCCGGAAGTGATAATTTTCCCGACATTTTTTGAAAGTAAGTTGAAGCTAGGTAATTTGACGCGAGTATTAACGAGGCAATGGTGCGCCATTTCGGTAGTCGTCCCTATTATTCTGATTGGATTATCTCCCCCTTTCCAGCTGTTGTTTTTCTGTATGGTCTGTTGTCATAATATAGAGATAAAGTCTCTCTTCGAGAGGTATGTGAAGCCTATCTTATGATAGCTAGTCACAAGCCTGGACAAGTGACCTTTTAAAATAACCCGGATGTAAGGATGCTCTTGCACAGATCAAATCTTTTAACGACAACCGATCACCTCTAGAAGAAGCAGCAGCAGCAGCAACAACAACAACATGTCCTTTACATAGAGCAACAACAGCAGCAAATGAGCACGTGAGTATAGTCATGAGATGAACTTAGCAGTAGAGTAAAGACTTGAGCAGCGAAGAGCAAGAGAAGCCATGACAAGGACATTGAACTAAGCTATTTCTAAGAGCACACAGACTTCAGCTGCATCAGTTGACCTTTCGTCAACAGTACCAACCGCGATAGATTAAACAAGGCTAAAAAGGACACCTTTATCTTTATATCTTTAATCGGTTTTCAAATATTTTGATCTTGAGCACTGATGATGAGTTGGCAGTCAACGAAATGGCCATACAGTGCATCAAATTTATTTCGGTATTTTGTGATAAGTTTTATTATCATCGAAAGGCCTAGACAAGAACCGGAATAAAAAGCGCGGGAAAAGCGGAAAATAACCTTATCATGCCATTGTCATCGAATATTCGTACGCTTTCCGTCCTTGATTTAGCATTAACAGGTTAAACCCTGTAGACTTTATCATGAGTTCAAAACTCTATACATCACCACAAAAAAACCCAGATATAGCGCTAATTGAAAAAGCGCGGGAAAGGGGGATAATCAGGCAATCGTGTAAACAGTTGACCTCACGGTGAAAGACTACCCCTATTTATTGACATTGAATACTAACAGACCATACCGAAAGAAAAGCGCAAGAAAAGGTGAAATAATTTAATCCAGAAAATGAACTTTCGGTCATACGTACCCTGTCGGTACTACACCTTCCAGCAATAGGTACGACCCTAAAGTCTTCTATGGGAGACTTTATCCCGATACAGATCAATGAAAGACCAAAAAACATTAAAGAAAAGCCCGGGAAAAGGGGGATAATTCAATCAGAATATCAGACGTATAAGACGACGGTTCAGGGTCACTTATTCCAAAAACAGAATTTTCGTGTGGCAATTTCTTTAAAAAAAAATAGTGCTGCCAGTATCAGATAATATATGAAGAAATACTTAACATATAGAGAATAATCAATTTGTATCTTATAAAACAGAGTAGATTTAAAAGACAATGCATGAGAAACAGGAAAGATTTGTCATTTTTTAATGGAGTAAGGATATCTGGAATTTCCTTAGTATTTTTGGAAAAATTTAGAGTACAGAAAAGGGTTTCCTCAGGGAGATCTCATTGAGACCAGGTTTGTGAAAAATTTCATTTCTAATTGTACCACGAAAATCGAACCTGTGGTGCAGAATTTTGCATTATACTAGGTTTTATCTAGCTTTAAGGCCAACGAAATATAGGAAAATGACAAAGTGACGTCAAGTTTAGGCTATTTTATATTAATTATTACAGGATGATAAAATAGTGACCCTGAACTGACTCCCGAATTGGCGAGAACTTCATCTCCCTAACACTTCTTGTTAAAAACCCGGCGAAATTATCTCCATAACACTACCTGTTTAAAAACGGCGCCAAATTACCTCTCTTTAACTTTCTTTCAAACAATGGCGGGAAAATTCATCACTTCAGGATAAACATGCACAAAACTATTTCCGATGATGTCACTTTTTGACGCCATTTCTAGTGACGACACTTCCGGCTCCAGCTTGACAAATAATAATTTGATTCTGCCCATACACTTCTAATCCTTACTTATTTTATTTCAATGCACCAACATGTATGAATATGTAAACAGTTTTCTGTATCGATGGAGTTGAGATCTTCAGTAATCCACAAACTCGAAATTTCTGAAATTATGAAATACAATACGCATCTTGCAAGCAGCAAACTGAAAAAGAAAAATATTCTTACATTACGACGAAGTTCAAATTAGAGCATAAGAATATTCCTACTCGAAAAATACATTTTTATAACAATTTGCAACACCATAATCTGTTTAAAAAAAAACCCAGATTTCGGATTTCTCTATCACACGCTTCTTTAATATATTTAAAATATTTTGCCGGTTAAAAACTTTAGGCGAATAACAAATAAAAACATTTTTTTTTTGGTGAGAAGTAAGTCAGTACCAGAAATTGAAGATTTTTGAAAATCGACAGACCTCTTGATGAAAAAAATAACAAGAGCCATCAGAGATATAAACTAAGTACTTATACTAAGGATCAAATGAGTCTGAATCGTTCACCTGGATAAAGAAGCAGATACCACACTAAATATTGTAAATTAAGACTTTAACCATTCAGAACAAAATGAGAATTTTTAAAAATGACCTTCCATATATTAATCCTAGCAAGGTAGATTTATAAAGGAGATAATGAAACTGATTCGCTTACATTGTACATGTAAGCTCAAATGCCACCTTGTACGTTGCTCGATCAACACGAAGTGAGGAATTTTTGTAGAGAGTCTCCAAATCAATTCATCATTACTATAACATGTATAAGTTTCAAAAGATTTGGCATTGTAGTTATAGTGAAGAAATTTAAAATCAGAATTGAGAATTGCCTGTGGCGGCAATGTTTTCCCCATATTATCTAAATCTAAATTAGGATTATATTCAAAGGACCTTCCACGAACAACAATATTTGATATTACAGGAACGGTCAACAACGACATACCAATCAATCAACGCCTCTTAACAGACAGAAGTCAGGACCAAAAAATAAACATAAAAAGAGCACAACGCATAAACATGAAGACAATAGACAGGCAGAGAAGTCTGACTTGGTACTGACAATGAACAGTTGTGAGGTTAAACCGGTTTTGTTGGTACATAAACCTCCCCTTATCTATCCTAACACTGGTGTATTAAACCATAAAAGCCAATTAAGTATGCATGTACATTTGTCAAGTATATAATACTTCTTATTTCAGTTGTAACCTTTTGCGCGAACAGTCAGGTCAGTGGTAATTGGATCGTAATGGATGGATACCATGCCAACACTATATCAGATCAAGTTTGCAACTGTATTATAAGAAGTAAGAAGACGCAGCTACTATTAAGCCGACCTCTCTCTGTACCAATTGCAATTGATCCAGATAACTGTGGTAGCTACGTAAAAGTACTGAGGGTTTCTACCAACGAGTCTTTTATTATGGAGTGCCAACACGGTGGCAGTATGCTAGTAGACGAGAACGACGAAATAAGTATAACATTACAGAAGACTGGTCGTCCATATAACACAAGATATTGCTTCCTACTAGGTAATATATTCTTAGATATAACAATATTGGAAGAATATAATAGACATTTAAATAAAATTAAAAAAAAAATAAAATAAAATAAGAATGAAATAAAAAATTAACAATATTATTTTAGAATAGCATTGTTTCTTATGTTTGATTTTTAAAAGGGTTTTGTTCTGTTGATGCACATTATTTGTATTTTCATTTTACTAAACTTTTAAATGCTCGTAATGCATTAAGGTTTACAAAAAATCCGTTTATCTGAATCGAGCACGATTTTTACCGCGGGGTCGCTTTGAATAAATTCAAATTATTTATTTACTTTAAGCAACATTGCTTATCAGTACTAGTACAACAACAGGACAGAAAAATACACAAGTGACAGTTTACATCAAGAAACAAATTACGGAATTTGCAACAATAGATCAGATCTTAATTTGAAGGCATGGTACAAAAATTTACACAAATTTCTCAATTCTTTTACATTGTCCGTACACAGTAGTTGCATGAATTTATAAGTAGATGGTCTTCTATCATGATCATGTCTATAGTAATATTGTTTGATAAACTGCTAACGTAAATCACCATATGGAATACACTCAATAACAAAGTGAAACTCTTCTTCAAGCACGTTTGAAGTACACAGAAGACACTTTCTATTTGCTCTGTTAATACCGTAATAACGCTTTGTTTCTACAAATAGGTTATGAAAAGACAATCTTAAACGTGTCAAATACACTCTGTAATTCATATGTTTTGTAAAATAATATTGAAGATTAGGGTTGCCAACCAAAAATTTATATAAATAACATTTTGGTGAAATGTTCAACAATTCTCTGAGATATTGCCGAGCTTGATCATAAATTCTCTCTTTAACAAACAACACTAAACTGTTACTTAAAACTGATTATACCAAAAATCATTTAAACCCAATAAATAAATGAGACTTCTCAGCTGATATACCCAACTATTTTTGTTATCAATCATGTAGCTGTTCTAGATAACAATTTCTTACAATACAATTACTCGAGGACAAAATATTAAACAAGTACTTCACAATATTATACATTCGCAAGTATCTTAAAGGAAATCCGCTTAGTTCAACTCGAGCACATAATTTCACAGTGCTACACATTGATTTTAAAACAGTCAACAGTGATACCTAGTTTTGACAACTTCAGCCACAGATTCTGTCTCTAAACGGAATCGAAAGCCTGTTTATAATCAACGAAACAGCAGTATAAACGATTTCTATCGGAAAGGGTTTTCTGTATCATTGTCGTGATGCAAAACACCGCATCAACAGTACTATATCCGGATCTAAATCCAAACTGTGCATCTGTTATAATATTATTTTCACTTGACCATTTCAAAAGTCTCTCACTCAGGCCGGCAGTAAATAGTTTCGCTACATAACTAATCAAACTGATTTCAGGGTAATTAGCAGGATGACAAAGATCGCCTTTCTGAAACACAGGCACAAGAATCGCTATATATATGGCCCAAGACTTCGGAAAAAGACCAGTTGATAATATTCTCTTAAATAATTCTTCCACAAATGGAATAAGAACATTTTTGTGCTCAATGAAAATCTCGTTGATTATTCCGTCAAGTCCGTGATCGTTTTAATTTTGTAACGCGTTTTAGAATTTCCTCATGTGTTATAACGTAATCAAGTTCTTCGATAATAACATCTGAAAACCCCTCGTTCATACTGTGATCTTCGGAATCACTTGCGACTAAATATTTAAAATGCTAAAAAAGGTCAGATAATGAAACAGTACTATTTCCGGTTTCGTTAAAAAATTTTATAAATTTTTCTGGGGTCACTCTTTCTTAAGTTTTCGATCATATCACCTTCTTGTCGCTTATATCTCCTTTAAGCTTATTTTCTAATGTTTTATACTTCTTTTTCGATTCACAAAGTTTTTGGTGGTTTTCAACAGATTTATTTCGATTTAATACATTTAAATTTGACATGTATGAAGAGTAAAGTCTCTTTAGTTCACAATTGAAAATTAACTTATTCGATTGTTCTCATTAAAAGTACTGAACAGTTTAATTAAGCGTTAAGACAATATTCATTGGATTTATAAAGAATTTGACATTGAGGCTAGTAAGATAATTTTGATACAAAGGTCATACGAATTAACTAAGTGTTTCTAAATTCATTCAAATTAAGGATGATCGCTGGTCTAATAGGAAATAAAAAGGATTTGAAATATGTGTTTTAGTTTGAGAGAACATATGAATAGTAAACGAAGAAGCAAGAAAAAAAATATA
Source organism: Mytilisepta virgata (assembly GCA_028015205.1). Taxonomy (NCBI): domain Eukaryota; kingdom Metazoa; phylum Mollusca; class Bivalvia; order Mytilida; family Mytilidae; genus Mytilisepta; species Mytilisepta virgata. The sequence continues at coordinate 44,486,532 of CM051515.1, read as the reverse complement.
GGTTCATGCGCTCATTTTAGAGCTATAATGCCTTGAAAAATTGCAGGAAATGGGTTTTCTCTGAATTTTTCGTTGTCTTTGCATTGACAACTTCAGTCTCTCAAAAATGTATGAAAAAATAAAAAGGATTTCATAAAATTTTGTCAAATACCATTTTAAGGTATATATGATTGAATTATAAAAGAAAACGTGGGGTTCATTGGCAAAACATTTCATGCTTAAGAAATGGATAAAACCCGAGGATTCCGAAAATCTGATAAAAAAGACCAAAACATTACCAGCGAGCATCCTCAAGTCAATGGTTGTCTTCATATCATTGTTATCCGTCTTAAAATCGACAACAATCTTTCTTTATGTAATTGTGACAAACTAGGACAGCATTCCGGTTGTGGCCCTTACTAAAAAAAGATAAATAAACAAGAAAAATGTCCCCCTGAATACGTGAATTTGAACTATTGGTCTCAACATGGATGGTATAATGATCATTCAGAGTTCATTTTTAACACACTGTATGTTGGACCAAAACTTTGATAATGATATTATAAGAGATTTTTATAGCTATTGGTATGTAGTCGTCAAATTTGTGTTGTTATAAGATGTGTTCTTTAGTTTATTTTATACAATTTTATCTTGTAGAAATCAAATTAAAATCGCCGAGTCGGTTTATTATTGTTTCCATAACACTGAAATAATAAATAAACATTTTAAATTTTCCGACAAATTTTCCAGAAATTTCTAAGGCTCTTCCTTTTGATGCAGAGGTAACCCTTGGCTGAGTTGTAATTGTTTTGGTTTTTGGTGGTTATACTTATTAATTCATCATTATATCTTTAATCGGATTTCCAATATTTTGATCTGCTGATGAGTTATTACAAAGTACCGAAGTTATATTTCGGTACTTTGTAATAAATTTTATTTGGACTTTTAAAATGTTTAATATCAAACATTATGTAATGTAATTCTATAAGGAAACAATATACATGTAGTTATTTATTTGACAGGACAATAACCCGGAATATTAGACCATAAGTACTGGGAACCATCAAAATTGTTTAAGCCTACAATTAAAAGATTTAATTATAAGATAACTGTTTTATTAATTTATACAATTATTTCATGTAAAAAAAGAAAAAAAGACAAGTTAATTTGAACAGTTTTAGAAAATGCAAGACGAAACAAGAAAGCTATCTCTAGGAATTGACGGTGATCTCCGTATACTCCGCGAGCAATTGGGGATACTTATCCGAAGTAAAAAATATAAAACTGCATGGCCCATCTACAAATAGTATGAAATCATTATATTATGAAATTAAATGACTAAACGAAATTAAACTGCGAAATGTTTAGAAACTGCTCAATTTTAGAAATTCGACTGCTTTGGGTCCCTATTTTTAAAAATCAAAATCATATAACTTTATTGCGCAGCTACATAAAGTGAATGACAAACATTTCTATATTTTAACCCCGTGGGACCAACATGTAGGTTTTAAAAATATTGCGATTAGGTAGTTCGATTCAAATAAAGTCAATTAGTAAAAAGAGAAAAATCAAGAAAAAAGTTAAAATCTCCTCTAAAACAATAGGGGAAGTTGGAATGGTCCTTAGGTAGTCCCCATTCAAAATTGTGTCCGTGGGTCCGGACCTCAAACAAATATAGCTGCCATTACTAAACATAAAGCAAATACATTATAGCAACTAAGCTAAATCGTTATAACAACTTAACTAACCATTATTAAGATTTTAGATTCGAATTTGTATTACTTTTATTGTATACTGATCAAACTTAATCTATCAATCATTGTACAAAATGCCTTTTCATGAACATCTGCTAAACCTTTAATTTCTACAAATTTTACTTTTTAAACAAATGAATGTCATAATGAATATTTTAATTAATTTAAATGAAATGTAATTAAGAAGAATTAAATGTATATTTTAAGGTGATCAACAATCGTCCTTCAATGTAACCTGCTTTGCGAATCAAATGACAACACAGAAAATCACCGAAGAATCAGCTGCATCCGGATCTACAGAAAAACATTCAACATCTACAGAAAGCATCAAAACAAGTATCCACATATCATCCACCGATAGCTCCAGTGGCTCTGCTGCAATATCAAGTAGTTCAGATGGTAGGTAGCACCTAGCTAACATTTTCTACCTGTCCTCGTTATGCATACAGTTAATTACTTCTGTTGGAAAAAACACATATTGGGATTACACTTTGCTAGGAAATTAAGTCAAACGAAAACGAATTCCGACTCCAAATAATATTTGCACTTTAAAGAAACCCAGATCTTTGAAATTCAATTGTGAATTGAGACCTTTCTGTTATATAATGTTGTGGACCCAAACTTCTCAACAACTAAAGAACACAGATTATTCCTCTTTGGTGTGAAGCATGGCCATCATAAGTTCAAATGTAACACACTTTTGTTATTAAACGCATATTCTGGTCTTGTTTTTATCTGCGTCGCCAACGGCCAAAAATTTCCCCCTTTCAGTTCACACACAACAAAAAATTATCCTTTTTCGAGATGTACAAAATGCAGGTCCCCTTTTCACTTCCTGGTTAGAAAACTGTACTTGGAGTACGGATAGACTTGTGGCAGTATACATGGTATATATTGATATATTACAAAAAGATTAATTCATTTAGATGAACTCGTGTAAAATATATAATTATGATCAGCTTATTATACCTAGAACAGGAATTTAAATTTTAATTAATGTTTCTGTTTCATTTTTCCACAGAAGATGACATGAATCTGTATATAGGAATAGGAGCAGGAGGTGGAGCTGTTTTGATAATAATTGTAGTAGTTATAGTAATTGGATGTAAACGGTAAGAATACCCCCCATACTTATTGTTAGGTGAAAAAAAACTTTTTATATCATCAAAAAGTTTGTTAGACTTAGAGCACGTAAATGTGTATGAATTTTGGTATCATGGAATATTATTTATATTTTACATGTTAAGTTGAGAGAATTGAGGTAAGTTTCAATGCTCCAGAAACATCCTGCGCTTATTTTGTTTTAAAGTTGGGAGCATTGAACTTTTCGTATGTCGTGCGTTATTTGGCAAACATTTATAAATCAAAACACAATTTATTCCGAATACCTCAGGAATATGAACTTTGAATCGTTACAACAGACAAGTATTTACATTATTGCTACAATACATAGGTACAATCGATACTTTTATCTCAACAAGTAAAATATTGTACTTTTATCAATATTTTATTAATACATTATGAAACTGCACTTAATTTGGTCTAATCAAAATTCTTCAAAATTTATAAAAATATAAACAAAACTAATCTACAATTTAGTGGCGAATATAGGTAACAGCTTCTCACATGCATTATCAAAGATTATAGTCAATGTTTATTTTATTTTTGTTTGTTTTTTGTTTATTTGCAATATTTGTCGATGAGCACAGTATGAGAAAACGTAATTTTCAATATGTAAAAAAATATATAATGTACTTTTTCTGCTATGTTGTAATTTTTTTGTTATCTTTGTAGAAATGTTTATATTCCCTTATGTTTATTAATATGTAATGCCATGAAACAGTGCTAAATCAATATTTAAAATTTCAAAAAAATTAAAACAACAAATAGCTTTAAAATTTGTAATACTTCAGAAGAAACGAAAATTTAACTCAAAATGTCCTTCAAAATTAACAATGTACTACTCCTTTATCTAGACGATAAAACGTTGGAATACTTTTATTTTTATAGGAGACAGAAGGAAAAAACTCCGAATGAAACTCAACAATCACATCAATATGTTGATGATGATGACGAATTGAAATATAATGTACTGTACATGTCATCAGACAACGTTCAGACCACACAATGTAATACCATTGATGATAACAGAATATCATACGACATTGAAGGAAATTATACCATGGTGGACACCGATGATAATGCAAAACCAAACCACGCAAACAACGTGGATAAGTCATTTAAACCGGAAGTTGCAGTTAAACCTAGAAACAACGCTTCAAGTAACATTAAACCTCAAAATTTATCTGTTAAACATATATCTACTGGAGATGGTGGTTGCGAGTATGCTGTTGTACAAAAATCTAAAACCATTGATGATAAACAAACACCAAACCCAATAAGCACTTTGGAAAAGACAAACCCTGCAGTCAATAAAACTAGAGAACAGTCAAAAAGCAAACATACCGTTGAAAATACTTACGCTGTGGTCAGTAAAACAAAGAAACAACCAAAAGGCACAAATCCAGTGAACAATACCTACGCTGTAGTTGATAAAACAAAGAACGCAAATAATAAAGACTCGAGTATAAACGATATGAAAGCTGCACAAAAGCGTATGTCAAGGTCTGACAAGGCAAAAAGGCAAAAGGAGGAAGTGGCAAATTCAGATGGATTGGAATATGCAGAAATTCCATTAGACAAGAAAGAAAAGAAAAAACCATCTGACAAAGCTTATCACGTTTCAATTTCTGCTGATTATAGGGATTATACAGATATAGTTTTTCAAGATTAAGCAACTTTATTGCAGAAGCAATAACTTATATCCCTTAGAAAGTGTGTGGGATTGAGTGAAAATCGTTTGATTTAGCTATTAATATGTAATCTTTTATGTTGTGAAAACTATTGGGGCCAAAGATAATAAAGGATAGAGGTTAAGGTCAGTGAAACGGAATCTCATAGATGTACTTTAAATTTGTTTTTAAATCATTTGCTTACAACCATTGGCATGTGCTGTTAAGGCCACACCAAACTGACTTTTAGTTCTTTGAATTTTTGTATGGCAAAAATAGGTGCGAGCGAACGAAATTTTAATTTAGTTTTTTTTTCTTAAGGACTAGATTTTTTCAGGAGAAGATCAAATTTACGTGCGTCACAATTTTTTTTTAGCCAAAGTATTGCAAAAAAAATCCAAGAAAGCTCTAATTTGTTTAATAAAATTTTAGAGCGGGCGAACACTTTTTATTTTTAATTTCTTGAAAAATAAAGAATTTTGGACGAACTTCCACAATTTTTGTCAAAATTAAGCGGCGAAATCCAAAGAACTAAAATTCAATTTAATGTGGCATAAGATATTTTTCTTCAAGATATTGAGCTCATTTATCGTATGGTTTTCATGTCAAAAGTGATCAAACCTTCATTTCAAAGAAAGAGTGTGTATGTACATGTATAAACACAGGTAATTTATCTGATATGGATTGAAAATCTATTCTTATGTCTTATCTGTTCAACATGCCAAAAAATGACAATATTTCCTAATAGTCAGTTTCTTATTCAACATTTTTCGCATTGAAATTACAGATTTGTGAGCTTTATTCAGTGAGGTCTCTATATTTCTGCTTTGCTTTTTCTGTATTACAGAACGTGTATTTAAATATTTTATTGCATGAACTGTTACAATACTTATACATGTAAATGTACTTGTTAAGTCTCCCAAACTTATAGATTTTCATATGCAATTTTTATTATACGACCGCAAAAGTTTTGCGGTCGTATATTGGTATGACGTTGGCGTCGTCGTCGTCGTCGTCGTCTGCGTCGTCGTCGTCGTCGTCGTCTGCGTCGTCGTCGTCGTCGTCGTCTGCGTCGTCGTCCGTCGTCAGCGTCGTCGTCCGAAGACATTTGGTTTTCGCACTATAACTTTAGTATAAGTTAATAGAAATCTATGAAATTTAAACACAAGGTTTATGATCACAAAAGGAAGGTTGGGATTGATTTTGGGAGTTTTGGTCCCAACAGTTTAAGAATTGGGGGCCAAAAAAGGGCCCAATAAGCATTTTTCTTGGTTTTCGCACAATAACTCTAGTATAAGTAAATAGAAATCTATGAAATTTTAACACAAGGTTTATGATCACAAAAGGAAGGTTGGGATTGTTTTTTGGAGTTTTGGTCCCAACAGTTTAGGAATTAGGGGCTAAAAAAGGGCCCAAATAAGCATTTTTCTTGGTGTTTGCACAATAACTTTAGTATAAGTAAATAGAAATCTATGAAATTTGAACACAAGGTTTATGACCACAAAAGGAAGGTTGGGATTGATTTTTGGAGTTTTGGTCCCAACAGTTTAGGAATAAGGGGCCAAAAGGGTCCAAAATTAAACTTTGTTTGATTTCATCGAAAATTGAACTATTGGGGTTCTTTGATATGCCAAATCTAACCATGCATTTAGATTCTTAATTTTTGGTCCCGTTTTCAAATTGGTCTACATTAAGGTCCAAAGGGTCCAAAATTAAACTTTGTTTGATTTTAACAAAAATTGAATTCTTGGGGTTCTTTGATATGCTGAATCTAAACATGTACTTAGTTTTTTTATTATGGGCCCAGTTTTCAAGTTGGTCCAAATCGGGGTCCAAAATTAAAGCTAAAAAAGGGGTAAATTTTATTTTTTTTTGGGGGTGGGGGGCAATTCTCCACAGCATATTGTATTGCACAAGAAGCAAAAAATTGAATATAAATTCAAATCATATGACCAATTCTAAGTTCTTTGATTTCAGTTATTCTGTGTCAGAAACCTATTATGTGTCAAATATTTGAAGAAATTTTCAATTGCACAGTATTGCGCAATAGCAAGAAATTGATATGTGTGCCCTGTTATCAAAACTTTATTATTAACAAATTCCATTGGAAATTTGCCAATATAAAATGTGCTGATGAAGATTTTTTGTTTATCTCATCTAAACTGCTTTTAAATTATGTATATTTAAAATTTGCCATCCATGACTAATGATGTCATTTTCTATTTTAATATGTTATGGTGTATTAAAATGGGCTGTTATGGTTGCAAAGTATAAAGAAATGGGGGGGGGGGGGGGGGGGGGTTGAAAACAAAATTTAGGGGGGGGGGGGGGTAAATGAGAAATTGGGGAGGGGGCAATTTTTTTCTCATTTCATATTTCATAAATTAAAAAGAAAATTTCAATTTTTTTTTAGCAAAATAAGGGGGGGGGGGGTTACAATAAATTTTGTTTTTTTTTTTTTGGGAGGGGGGGGTCAATGTGCAACTTCATAGTGTATTGCACAAAAGCTAAAAAAAGGGGTAAATTATTATTTTTTTTTTTTTTGGGGGGGGGGGGGTGGGTCAATTCTCCAAAGCATATTGTAATGCACAAGAAGCACAAAATTGAATATAAATTGAAATCATATGACCAATTCTAAGTTCTTTGATTTCAGTTATTCTGTGTCAGAAACCTATTATGTGTCAAATATTTCAAGAAATTTTCAATTGCACAGTATTGTGCAATAGCAAGAAATCTTCAATTGCACAGTATTGCGCAATAGCAAGAAATTGATATGTGTGCCCAATTTTAAATTGGTTATTTCTGATTTATATATAAAAACAAATAATACTGATATGGTTTGAATAGGTAAATTAAAAAATTTTAAGTTCTTAGACAACATTCATTCTGTGTCAGAAACCTATGCTGTGTCAAATATTTATTCACAATCCAAATTCAGTATTGTATCAAGCTTGAATGTTGTGTTCATAATTGCCCCAACTATTCAGGGTTCGACATCTGCGGTCGTATCTAGCTGCGCCCAGCGGAGCATTTTATCGAACATTTTTTTTCTTCCTGTCCGATTTTGTTCGTTCGAGTTCTCAATAACCGTCAGAGATATGGATCTGAGATTTTCCATGATAAAAGATCAATTTTTCTAGATGTGCCTTATACTATTCATTTTTTGATGGGGGTCACTGAGACGTATAATGAGGAGTTCAAAGAGGGTAGGGGTTTACTATAGAACCCTACGGGGCATTTTTTTTCATCTAAAAACTCTACGAGAGTGACCAATAACCATCTCATATTATATATTTTATTACACACCGTGACCACACCTATCAAATGGCATATACCTCGTTCCTTTAGGGGTTGGACGTCATCCCCACCCCTCAAAGTCAATAATTTTGAAAAAATTCATATGCAATTAAAATCCATAGCTTTAAATAATATATTTTATTATTCTCGTAACAAGACGCATTGAATGACATGTACCTCATTCTTTCAGTACGGCGATCCCCACCCCCACAAATCAATAATGCCCAGTTATCTCATAAACCGTAAAAATCCCCACCCCTAATCCATATATGTTCAAATCTCATAAACCATTTAACTCCATACCCCGTAACCACATATATTTCTAAAATATTGAGGGTCTCAGGGAATATTAGCTCATTAATGCTAACTGTGTTACCCTCTTTAAATAAAGACGTTACTTACTTACTTACTTAGTTATAGAATACTCCCGGTGTCCACGTTCGCGTGCGTGTCCACAGTTCACAATTACTAGTTGACATAGGGTCATATATTTTTGTGTGCAGGTGCACGTTGAAGAGAATGCCCATGTGACAAAAGATGAAGGTCACATGACCATAGTACACGGTTGACTGGTTTTTAAATTTTGTGTCAAAAATCAGTTGTAACATACAAAGAGACCTACAATCATATTACTTGGTGTCAGGGTGCATCCCTACAGTCACACAGCCTGCCACCAAAATTGGGTCCCTCTGACCTACTTATCGGGTTTCATTGACTTGGGGTTAGGTTTTACGTTCGAGTTCAGTTCTCCGATACGAAGCATTATACAATCATATTACTTGGTGTCAGTGTGCATCTCGGGGAGTAACACAGCCTCCCACCAAAATTGGGTCACTCTAACCTACTTATCGCGATTCATTGACTTAGGTTAAGTTTTACGTCCGAGTTTAGTTCTGCGATACCAAGCGACCTACAATCATATTACATAGCCACCCACAAATTTGGGGACCGAGGCTAACTTTGTAATCATAGATTACCTAGGCTGTCTAATAGTGCTTCTCATATAAAATGTTACTTACTGATCAAGATTAGACAATTATTCTTTCTACTATGGATGGTTACAGTAAAAAAGAAAATTATAATTATATATTTTTGTTATCTTTTTATAAATTTTACATCAAAATGTTTACATAGAGTAAAGAATGGAAACGGGGAATCTGTCAAAGCGACATCAACTCGACCAAAGAGCAGAAAACAGTCCAAGGCTACCAATGGGTCTCCAACGCAGCGAGAAAATCCCGCACCCGGAAGCGGGTTTTAGCTGGACCCTAAACAATAATGTATACTAGTTCAGCAAAATGGACGGCACACTAAACTCCGAAACATAAATATGAACCAAAATTAAAAAAAACACACAAGACTTACAAAATCTAGAGGTCCCTGCCTTGGGACAGGCGCAAAAATGCGGCGGGGTTAAACATGTTTTTTGAGATCTCAACACTCCCACTATACCTCTAGCCAATAAACAATCACACAGCGATGTCCGAGTCCGTTGTTAAAAAAGGTAACAGAAGCAAACCAAGCAACTTGTGCTTTCTATAGAATATTACCATAAAAGATGGGATATGAAATACCTGAACATATAAGGTGTTTGCACGTTGATTTATATTTACGAATGAGGTTCTTGTACCGATGATAAAATTTAGTAAAAGTTTTAACAAGTTTGTGATATCAAAATCCCTGACGTAATAATTTTTCAGTTGTACAGAGATTTCTTTCGTTAAAATTGTTACATACACGTGCGAATCGAAGAAGTTGAGATATATAAACACCATACGATGGTGCCAAGGGAAGTCGCCATTTAAAACTGATAATTAACAATAGGAAATGAAAAATCATCTCCCTTATCGTAAATTTTAGTATTAAGCTTCCCGTTAGAGATATAGATATCAAGATCCAGGAAAGGGCAGTGTTCATCATGTTCATTGTTAGTATTAGCTTTATTTAAAGTAAGTTCAACAGGATAAATCTCTTTAGTGTACATACTGAAGTCGTCATTACTGATAGCCAAAATATTATCCAAATATCTAAAAGTTTTATTAAATTTTTGTATCAAATGTTGTTTCGTTGGGTCTTTGCTGATTTTAGATATAAATTGTGATTCGTAACAAAAATAGAAACATGTCCACAATAGGTGTACAGTTAGTCCCCATTTGAATTCTGATTGTTTGAAGCATCAGGTGGCAACGGGTTTGCAAACAACTCTTCTGCTTAACTTTTTTTGTAACTCAAATTTATTTCATGAAAAGTTTTCCTTGATTTCTACTCTAAATATTGGTTATAGATTTATAATTGTTTAAATACATGAAAACTCATTTTGTTTTAAAGTACTCTAAAATTGTCTTGAGAAAACACTGATCTCGTTATCTATTTTTCGTTGTCCGTAAATAGCTTTATCGACAAAATATTATTGTATTTTTAATTGCAGTAACGTATTCAGTCTTTGTCAACCAATAGAAAATAATGCCACAAATCATATGCTTTAGATTAGATTTTTATACATTAGAATCAGTTAATATTAGTACTGATATGGATATTGGAACATGTACCAGGTTTATATTTTGATAAGTGTTATAGGATTATAGTGAATAAAGATTACAGACAAAATAGTGCTTCACGCTTTAAAATAAAATATAAAAAAATACTAGTGTGTGCATTTTATATTTGGAATTCTGGAATATGTAAATGAAGAACATGTTTGTATCTATAACGGCGCCTATGCAAGTACTGCGACCTTTAACGCAGTCAACATACTATTCAACGCTAAACTCTTCTGAAATTCTTCTTATATACATTTTTTGTACAGATGACAAAATTCATTTGAATTATTTTGCACATGATATTTTAGACAGATATTGTCGGAGATTTGTTGGTATAATAAATACTTTCATACCAATTTTAATGAACAACACGTGCACATTTCGTGAGAATTACGACTTATCAGTTGTGCTCAAGGCCTTAATATTGAAAACCAAAACAAATATTCTAAATGTTGAAAAGTAAATTCAAAAATGCCAAAACTAACAAAAGAATACAGCTCAGACAAAAAAAGGACAGTGCTATGCACGCGGGAGATACTACTTAGTTGTAACAAAATTTAACATTTTGTCACAGAAAATTCGAAGTATCAGTTTCGGGCTTGTATTCAAACACTAGCAACTGAGCTTGTGATACCCCCAGAGAGTTGGATTCCATCAGCAGAAGTATAGAACCCAGTCTTTAATGCAGATTTACAACTCATCAGTTGTGCTCTAGTCACAAAATGCAGATGTGATAATTCACATTTTATTTAACTTGGAATTAGAAAAGTAGTGTTAGTCGTGTAAAAGATGATTGGAATTTGTTGTCTTTCTCAATAACAATCCAAAGATACTAATATTAGATATAGTAAATTTAAACTAAGCTGTATACGACGCATTTCAAGGAGTTACCTCTCATCAGCAGCATTAAAACCGAAACATTTGGAAGACCAAAAACCAAACTTATATTAAACAAGAAGTACTCAACCAAGTATCTTCAGTTTATTATGTTTAAAATGCAGGATATGTCGTTGCTCGTATACATTTTAGTCATATGACCCCTATATGTGTTCTATGTTATTTGTATATCCACGTCCTTAATCTTATTACTGGAGAATTACATGTACATGTATCAAAGAAGTAACGGAAGTTCATGTGACAAAGAAAGTTTTATAACGTTTGTAATATTGTAATACAAATAAAGAAAAAAAAGAGCTTTTATTTTTGTTTTTTATTTTGGGAATAACTTTATATATGTCTCTTACAATTAATCAAATGACCCTACTTGTCCGAGATTCCTCTGACATCCAACGGTCTGTTTTAGAAATGTCTGTACTTCATAATATTTAAATGAAATAACTATCAGTATCACAAACTGCATAAACATTTTTTTTTTATATATTTGTATCCGGATCAAATTCCATTGATAAATATTTTTCGTGTCTAGACACCTCAGTCTGTAAAATGGATTTTCAGAATTTGAATACCTCAATCAATGTGAATTGTCTAGTTACTAAGGTGAAAGATGATGCAATGAGCTGAAACAATTGAACTTACCTAATTTTATTCAATCTTGTCTTCCAGAAAAACAAATAAATTCTGCCTATGGAATTTTCAATGTAAAAGGGAAATAACTCTTCCTATGAGATTTTATAAAATTAAATATTACAACCCCTTGATACATGAAGTATGCAGAGAGTGCATTAAAATATTTAGAACAAATTTACAAATTTATTTTTTTGAAATTTTCAAGTGCATATTTTTTTTTGGAAATTCCCAATTTAAAATTATTTGTGAGGTATACAAACATAACCTTTATAAACAATTTTAGATTTGGACGACCGACTCAATAAGGTTAATTTACCAACAAAAGATTGTATAATAATTCTCACAGCATATATAGTGTAGTATTATACGTTTTATTAAACAGGAAAATTGCGCTGTCATTAATAAAATTATACATTTAAATTATTGCGAGTTATTATAGAACTGTCTGTGATACAATTAATTATTTTTTTGTCAGTTGCAAGAAGATGATCAAACAAGAGGCTTTTAGGCGACAAAATATGCATCTTACAATCTTTCGTCTGTATGATGGTAAGAGTTTAAGCTTTTATATCTTTCACGAGGGATTTTAGGGCTGCCAGCTTTATTTCATATGTAGTTATTACAAAGGCTTCCGAATTACTTGTACCAAATTGATAAATAAATAACAAATAAATGAATATGTCACAGAACTGGCAACAATTAAACAAAACAAAAAATAAATAAAAACATTAATCTAATTAAAAGAATGTAATTTCTATATACAAATGTACATCTATATATCGGAATTGTTATCAGGATATATATTATAGGTCTTCATCATAAATTAACTCTATTTATAGCACACAGTACATCCAAGTTTTTTAATAGATAATGATTAATTGCTTTGACAAAAGTTTAAAGAAAATGTAAACTTTAACTTCAGTCTAATTTATTTGTACTAAATTATAATCACTGAAGCGTAAAAGGGTAATATTTCTTAAGGCCACTCGAAAGTTATTTGTTCGTCTGATTAATCGCATCCGAAAAACGGCCGTCGAGAATAAAAATTATTTTCTAATACTGGCGACAAACTCGCATCCGGATCAGAACCACCTGAGTCTTTAATAAATCCCCGAATTTTGTAACTTTTTATGACAAATAATCAAATTGACAAAAACGATTAGAGATCATATCGTTACGGGTGTTGTCAAAATTTCCGTAATAAAATAGCAAATCGTAAGGTTCTTATTAATTTTCGATTTTAAGTAAAAACTGGTGGGAAAACGTGACTCTTGGGTGTGCATGTTTTTCATTTGGTAAAATTTGATATTTATCCATTTTGTTTAAATGTTATAAAATTAAAAGATAATTGAAGTCCACAAATGATTTATTTTGGCTGATAGTCTGAGATATAACTTTATTCAAGTATTGTCACACCAGAACTAGAATTAGTTTCAACATATTTTATTTCCTTCATTACAGTAAAAGGGATCAGACACAAGTTAGACAAATTTAGATCGTCTTCTACCTGTTATACAATTTGTCTCAATACAATTTTAGAGCATGCTTATAAATCGTCATAAATATTAATTAAAGCCTAAATAAATATAAGACAAACAAAGCAATTCAAATAAAAGAAACAAATGAGAAGTATCAAATATTAATAATCAACGTAAATATGTACGAGATAGAGAGAGAGAGAGAGAGTGCGCGTGTGTGGGTGTGTGTGTGTGTGTGGTGGGGATTCCATCAGGGGTATTCCGATTATATTACGAGGAATCTATTTGATTTTCTAATATACTCAAATATCTTCATTTTGTTCGTTGGTGAGTAAGCTGTCTCCAGGTGTTCATAGTTTTACATCCAAGTTCAGGCAATCGGGTAGCCAGACCAAACCGTCGACCGTCAAATAAATAGTTACGTAAATCATTATATAGTGGACATCGAAAAAAGAAGTGAAAAGAATCCTCCCTCTGTGCACCACATCGACATGATAGATCGCATACAATATTTACTTTATGGAGATCATAATTTTGGAAAGTGGATTAGCATCTAAACTGGGTCAATAAGATATTAAGTTTAAGACAAATATCTAGAAACACGTCTATCTTCAGATTTTGACTTTTTTAGTGCACTCTTAAACTAGACTAGAACTAGAATGTAAGAACATTTTGACAAAAAAACAAAAAACCTGCCATAACGTCCCTTTACAGATAAGGTCCCTTTTTCTGACATCTCTACACTAAAGAGCTCGCTTCCCTTGCATAGCAAATCATATTCGTCGACCTTCGAATTCATGTGTGTAAATACACTTTCACAAATATTTGAATCATTTGAACTCGTTCTGAAAGTAGCGACGACATACACATTGACATTTGATTTTCACAGGAATATTATGTATGCCTAGTGAAAGATATGGAATTCTAGACAAGTTTTGATAGCTAGAATATATCGGAGATTCAAAAAAGATGAACAGGTGAAATTCCTGACTTTCTACGAATTTTAATTTGTTTTTCCTTTTAAACAATTTTAAACTTTATACTTCCTTCATGAACGAACATCGTGATTTGCATATAGTGAAGAAAATATTTTTTTTAAAAAATAGAACAAATTTTCCATTTTTGAAAAAATAATATATATATATATATATATATATATATATGTTTCAATGGCATACATTCGGAGAACAATTAATTAATTTGCAGTGGCCTTAGTTAAATTGGGAAAAACCTGGTTTGTAAATACAACATGAACATGTACTCTTTGTTGAAAAACCGGTTTTCATGGGGTTCAACATATACATCACTTCCTGGTTGCACATTATAGCAATAATGGAAGGATATAAACGTTTACTTATTTGGGTGACATACATATATATCAATGGTATAAATGCAGGTAAATATTAAATAACTTTTGGTCTTTTTTTCTCGTAATTCTACAAGACATATAAAAATAGAAGTGTAAAAAAAGATAATACCAAATTACCGAACTCTAAGGCAGTTTTCAAAGGCAATAGAAAAGGGGGGGGGGGAGTAGTCCATATATAACAGGCAAAATCAAGGCAAGCAACGGGAAAGTGAAAATAAACAACAACAAAAAATGTACACTGCACAGTTCAGAAGATGAACCCGACATCTAATTCCAACACTTTATTTTACGAGTAGAAGTACATGTAACATAATTGGATTTGACCTATGTTTTTATTTACATAAGATATGGAATATGTTCGCATATTTAAAACAAAAGTCACATGCATGTAAATCAAACTAGAAAAGCAGAGCATGTTAACAAAATTGATATTTATAGTATAAAAACATGAAATCAAATATAAAAAGTAATAATTGTAATATCACACAAGTTCTGCTTTAAAGTAGAATTACTGAGAAACTAGACTCACAAACTGATACCATTCTACAAGCCTGTACATGTTTTATGATTTTCGGCGGTTGGGCCATAGGTAGGTACATGTAACTATCCAAGTTATGATGAGACAAAACCATTATCCCCATAGACTCTATATTAAACGTAATTATTATGGACAAGATTGTTTCAACGAGAAGTGATGCCAATGCACCAAAGCTTTAGCAAAGAAGAATGTTTTTAAGAAAGAAGTATATAATGTAATAAGGTCACAATATGAAATATATTTCTGTAAAATAATATTACATATGCAGTGTTTTTCCTATTTTCTCATTAGTTAGTTTGGTCACATGATTACCAGGATATATCATGTATTGACTTCTTGTAAAAGCATATTGACTCAGTAAAAGAATATTGACTCCATATTACTAAAATTAGATCCGGATTCGTTCGTAAAATTTCTGAATATTGTCAAAATGTTGATTTTTTTCCAATTTTATTTGATAAAATCTGTTTAAATTTATGGTTCATTGTCTATCTATTTTTAGGGAAGTTTGGGAACTATCAAAATGCAAATTTTACATATTTTGGTTTGAAAGTGCTGATGAAGGTTTCTTGATTGAAAACAGACAGTGCATATGTAATATAACAATTAAGGACTTTCAATTCGGCCAATACAGTATATATGGACCTGGTAGAATTATATCGACTTAGGACTACCATACTGCCAGGTCCATATATAATGTATTGACCTCTTTAAAAGTCCACAATTGATAAATATTAAGTAGTATTTAAGACTATTCATATTGAAGTTCATGACGAGATACCATTAAACCCTTGCATAGGGGTGTTATTTGTGACTACATTATCCGACCAGCAATGATAGCCTTAGCCAGTTTTACAATTAAAACGATCAGAAAAAAAACTTTGACCCTGCGTTTAACCAATTTCAGCATTTCTGGCTATCGATCACCTTATTGGTAAACATACTGAATTACCATTTATATTTATCAATTATGGACTTTTGACGAGCTCAATACGTTATACATTTATATGGACATGTTCAGATAATAATGACCAAGGACGAAGTTTGAGGTAAACCACAAAGAATACAGGTGGATTTTTTTTTGTTTTAGTCATAATCAGACTAACACTAAAAGTTTTAATGATAGCACGTTTAAACCTTTCAAACTATCTGGACATAATATCTTTACTGTATCACTATCAATGGTGTTGATTAGAACTGGTTTTTGTGTAATAAAGTGTTAAATATATTTTGTCTTATCTGCTCAACTGATCTGTAGTTACAGTCGGATTTTATAAATTGGTAATGTGATATGAGGTCAGAAATACCAAAAACATATAACATGTATAAAGTCGCTTTCTGTTTAACAGAAGTTCGCTTTTTACTAGGTTAAATTTTACAGTAAATAATTTCCATTGTTCCGAATTATAAAGTACATGTATATCAAATCATTTTCCTATATTGCAGATATGGAAAAAGAAACGATTTGTTCAAATCACTATTCGGAAGTCAATATACCGGGTGAGTCAATGAAACCGTTATTTATGAATTTAATTATTATGTTAATAAGATTTTTTTCTATATACGTATATTACGTTTGTCGAATTTCAAAGAAACATTACTTTGAATAATAAGCAAGAGGCTCCCAAGGTCTTGCATCAATGATTATTTTTGCTATTCCATGTATGCCGTCACATTTTTCCCTTAATATTGACTTGTACAGCTAAAATATAGAATCATGAACCCAAATATATATGATTGCTAGGGACTTTTTCATCAGTTGCTATGGATTTTTTCAATGACATTGACCCTTGACCCTCCATTTTACTTATACAGCTACCATTTAATTTATTTCAAGTTATGCTCTAAACATCTGTGACAATATGTCAGACCATTATTTTTACTGATAATTACATTGACATATACATTGACTTCCTGGACAGAGCCCGGCTTCTGACAGAAAAGTTGTTCAGACAGGGGTACGTTGCTCCTAAGCTGAAGTCATCCTTATTAAAGTTTTATGGGCGTCATCATGACTTGGTTGACAGGTATGAAAAAACAGTTTCCCAAATGAAAATGGACCTGTTCCATTTATATTATCCCTTCCTCATATCGGATTTGACATGAATAGCATGGCGGGTGTCCTGCAGGAAGCAGAGACTGCTTACTCTTCCGGAGCACCTAAGTCTACCCCCGGTTTTTTGGTGGGGTCCATGTTGATCATATGTTTTTAGTTTTTAATTGTAGTGCATGTCTTGTTTTGGTCTTGTCTTCGTTGTTCTCCGGAGTTTGTCAGTTGTTACGATTTTTCTCTCCTTCGAATATCCCTTTGGTATCGCTTGACTTTACTTATTCTTTACATGTAAATAATCCTTCATGGGTAAAAACTCCTATAAGGGATCAATTGACGATTTTGGTCATGTTGACTTATTTGTAGATCCTACTTTGCTGAACATTCTTGCTGTTTTACAGTTTGTCTTTATCTATAATAATATTCCAGTTAATAACCTAAATCTTCAAAATTTCCTTAAAATTAACCCGAAAAATGGGTTGACCGATTCGTATGAAATGGCAGGTAGATTTTTACCTCATAAAAATTTCGACTTCTTGTCAGTTTTGCTCTAACTGCTTTACTTTTTGAGATATGAGCCAAAAAGTGCATTTTTCACCTAAGTTCTATTTTTAGCCATGACCGCCATGTTTCTAGATGGACAAGAAAATAAAACAAAAACTTTAGAATTTTTCTGTCTAAGTTTGGGTGAAATTGATTCTGTAGTTTCAGATGAGAAAAGTTTTGAAAGTTTACAAAGATGAAGAAAAAATGTGAAAAGTTGTCTTTAAAGGGCAAAAGCTCCTATAAGAGGACAATGAACGATTTTGGTCATGTTGAATTATTGTAGATCTTACTTTGTTGAACATTTTTGCTGTTTACAGTTTGTCTTTTTCTATAATAATGTTCAAGATAATAACTAAAACTGCAACATTTCCTTAAAATTAACATTTCAGGGGTAATAACCCAACAATGGGTTGACCGATTTGTCTATAAATTTGATGGAAGGTAGATCTTAACCTGATGAATATTTTAACCCCTTGTCAGTTTTGCTCTAAATGCTTTAATATTTTTAGATGTAGGCAAAACCTGCAGTTTACTCCCTATGTTCTATTTTTAGCCATAGCGGCCATGCTTCTTGACGGACAAGAAAATAAAACACAAACTTTATTCGAAGGATCATTCAGTCTATGTATGGCTGTAATTGATTCAGTGGTTTCAGAGCAGAAGAATTTTGAAAATGTTTACGAAGAACGGATGACGGACACCGGACGCCTAGTGATGGCAAACTATCACGTACCTTTATGACAGGTGAGCTAAAAAGGGGGTCAACGTCCTTGCTTTTTGGTGTATTTTATTTTTGAGGGCTATTTTTTTTATCTTTGAATGCAGATTTATTCTATCATTGTTCAGATTTTATACACTTACATATTATATACCGGTAGATCATGCAGATGAATGTATAATAATGGCAAATACAAAAAATAATAAATTGCATCATCACATATTTTATTGAAATAATGCCGATTTTGCATATGTAATAGAAACATAATTTGATGCATGTTATTTGCCCCCGGGCCAAAAATATCATACGAGGGCAGATACATTTAAGGTATCCGGACCATAATAGTTCATGATCGAAAATTGTATCTCGTTTTGACCGTGAATGGCTGAACCAAACAATTTAAAACTGGGATTTGTATATATATTTTTCTCAAGTTGAAACACACTTTGTTGCTTATATGGAGATTCTGTAAAAATAATTTAGTTATATTGACATTTCCGAAGTTTGCCGATAATTATCGAGGTCATTTCAATTGCGTTGTATGGAACATCCGGGAACGTTTGAATAATCAGGTGGTCATTTATGGTCCGGATACCTTAACATGTTATCTGCCCTCTCATGAGCCCCACTGACGTCACTTCCGCTCAGCTGTAAATAATCTTCTGATCATCATTTATGGTGATACTTGATGGAGAGGTTATGTGATATAGGTATTTTTTGTGACCCGAGTTTTACATTCGTATCATGTCACACTTGATCAACTTTCGCTTGTCGACATGCTGCATTGACAGAGATATATTCCAATATTTCTGAACAATATACGAGAACTGGTTTTATTGTATGGTGTAATAAAATGCATTCGGTTTCATTAAATAAAAATAATAAAAAAAGACTGCCGTGATAAGTCCTCCCAACATCAAGTCGGTGTAATTTGAATCATTTATTTTAATAATACAATAGCATCACAACAAGAAATTTGTTTTTAATTCACGACTAAGCAAATGAAATTATATCTATTATTACATATTATGTCTGATACATTGATGTCTTCCTTGTATCAATATTGTATTAAATCTACAATATGATGTAAGGACAGAAAATAAAATAATTAAAAGATAAAACACCACATTAATAATAAAATAATATCTGCGTTGCATATTCAATCCAATAAAATTAAATCTATCTATAAAGAAAGACAACTCTTTATTTCTTTTTAACACAAGAACACCTAGAAAAAAACCAACTGGACAGTCATATCTATGACGTCATGATCCCTGGCCAGGAGCAATACCCGTAAAATGCATTTCAAGGGTTTACAAAAATATATTTACATTTAAATTTAAGGTAGACGGGCTTACACATCCGCGAAATCGCCAAACGAAATCAGTGTCATCTTTGGATAGATATCATCCTAAAAAAAAATTTCTTCTCTTTGTAAGTGACCTTGTCGACCTTTTACTCACTGGTGTCAATAACAACAGGATTGTTCTCTTTCCTTTTCATTCATTTCGTAAAGACGAGACAAAATTCAATATACATATCAAAATGTAAGGACATGGGGTAAGCATCAATGAGCTTATTATGGCCCCTTTGGCCCTTTTATTTTGGAAACGGTAAAAAAATTCTGCAGCAACTTTTGTTGGGTTTTTCGTGAGGAACCATTTTGTAAAAAAAATCATCAATAATCCGATAAAGAATTGAAAAGCTTCAAAAATTAGCGCGTCACCTTATATCTAAAAACCGATAACAGATACAGACAAAAACGGATCGAAAGTGATTTTTTTCCCAGCAAAGAATATAATTAACAAGCCTTATAAAAATCAGACAAAAAATAAAAAAAGGTAGACCAATAAAGTTTAGCATAAAATATTATTGAAGAATTTTTTCTGATTATCTTCCGGGAATAGTACATTATCCCCGCGAACAATATCAATTGTGCATTCACTAGGTCGTGTCATGCGCATAATGATTATCCCGGCCAGCAGTTATTCAGAAACACTGATGATGAATGCGTGTTTAACGGGGTGGAACATGAACCTCGAGGATATCTGAGCTTTTCACACGAATAAGAATGTTTTTAATTAATGGCCAAGGATCTCAATGTCTTTTGTTTATTTTTTTACGAGGAAATACCCCCATTCCCCGGGCAACGTGTAAAATCATTTATTGGGTCTCCTTATGGGCAATTAGAAATATATGTGGTTACGGGGTATGGTGTTAAATGATTTATGAAATTTTTATTGATTTGATCGGAGTGGTGATAACCCGCTGGGGAAGCGAACTCCGAGGTATGTGTCATCTGGTGCGTCTTATCATGGGAAACAGTAAAATATATGGGTTAGGGGTTGGGATTTTAACGGTTTATGAGATAATTGATCATTATTGATTTGGTTGGAGTGGTGATAATCCCCCGAGGAAGCGAGGTTTGTGTCATTTGGTGCGTCTTACCATGGGAAATAAGAAAATATATGGTTTAGGGGTGGGGAGTTTAACGGTTTATGAGATAATTGAACATTATTGATTTGATGGGAGTGGGAGTAACCCCCTGGGGAAGCAAGCTCCGAGATATATGTCATTTGGTGCCTCTTACCAAGGGAAATAAGAAAATATATGGTTTAGGTGTGGGGATTTTAATGGTTTTTGAGATAATTGAATATTATTGATTTGATGGGAGAGGTGATACATGTACATGTTGTGTAAACCCCTGGGAAAGCGAGGTAGGTGTCATTTGGTGCGTCTTTAACCACGGGGAATAAGAAAATATATGGTTAAGGATTTTAATGGTTTATGAGATAATTGAACATTATTGATTTGAGGGGGAGGTGATAACACCCTGAGGAAGCATGTCATTTAATGTGTCTTGTTACGGAGAATAATAAAATATATGATTTAAAGCTATGGATTTTAATGGCATATGAAAATTTTTCAGAATTATCAACTTTGGGGGATGCGGATGACCCCCCACCCCCCAGAGGAACGAGGTATATGTTATTTCATAGGTGTTGTCACGGCCTATAAAAAAATATTTGATAGAAGATGGTTATTGGTCACTCTCGTAGAGTTTTTCGATAAAAAAAATTCCACATAGGGTCCTATGTTAAACCCTAGCCCTTTTAAACTGCTCATTATACGTCTCAGTGACCCCCATCAAAAAATGAATAATACATGTATTAGGCACATCTACAAATATTGATCTTTAATCATAGCAAATCTCAGATCCATATCTCTGACAATTAAGGAAATATAGAATTTAACACCGGTGAAAGTGCAAGATCGAAAAATCTCAGTCACCCAAGTGTAAGATTTCAAACGATCTCTGACAAGGCATGCCGAGTCGGAGACAATTAAAATCTCACCCGAGGGTACTGAGATTTCTCAGTCTTGCACTTTCACTTTGTTGTATTCTTTTTGTTACTTATGCTTTATCTGATAAATTACGGGGCCTCGGTGGCCGAGTGGTCTAGGTAGTTCGTCAAGACTACTAACCTATCAACGCTGGGGTTGTGAGTTCGAATCTCACCTGTTGCGGGATGTGTTCGACTCCAATCTTAATTAACAAGGATTGCCAATTTTCCTACCGAAGGTCGGTGGTTCTATCCGGGTACTACGGCTTCCTCCACCAATAAAAACTGGCCGCCGCGAAATAGCCAAATATGCTAAACTTAAAGATCTAGAAAATGTGAGATCATTCTAAAAATATTCCAATACTAGATAATTCTTACATTTCACAATTTATAACATGTAACCAACTTTCTATAAACTAACACTGTTATATTTACGGTATACAGTAGTTTCCGGAAACTGTGAATATAACTAAACACATTTTCTTCATCACACTAGAACATTCCTTTGACAAACATGAAATGTATTAATAATATGTAAAAATAAACAACATTTTTCCTAGAAGTATTTAAAATTAATATTTAAATATTATAGAAAAGACAATCAAAGAACATATAATTAAATTACTTTAAATTATTTGTCTATTTCATGTAATGTTCGCATCATGTCCCTGTCAGACAGTGAAAAGATATTTCAATGCCGAAATATCATCACAACTTATTCTAGATGTTGAATTTCTAATTTACGATCTCGAATTTAAGATAACGAATGTCAGATTTCGAGTTTCGAATCTCGTATGATCCTTCTAGGCTAAAATATGAAATAATGTGTAAATTCAAACTGGCCTCTCACGAATACTGCCTATTTCTGTTGAACGCTATGAGAAATAGCATTAAACTCTTTATGGGAGCCTTATTTCAGACTTGTTCGTTTGGTAGAGCGACAGTATCCAACTCAGTGATCTTAAACGGCCATTCTGGTCTCACCATATGTTTCTACAAAGTAAAGATAACAGGATCAAATCAAGATATAGTCATACAGTCATCCATGATCGGTGAAGACCAGTTTATTTCAGTTCAGAGCAGGTAAAGTTAAACATAGTATAACTCCATCTTAAATTTTATGCACTGGTCTTAATCTGTCTTGACTGATTGCAAGGCATTATATATATCTTGTTTTGGTCTTGTTATCTTTATTTTGTTTGAAATCTAAGAATTCCTAAATATCAAATCGGTCAAGATTAAACAAGACTAAACACTGCTGACAGAACAATTGACTGAAAAGACCAATGTCAGTAAAGGACACTGCAAAGGACACGTTTTGATTGTAAATAACTGCAAAAATAATTTCAATGACTGCAAACGTTATGTCAGACAAAATATTTGCTGCTTTGGTTGAAATATGACTGCTTCAACCCCTTCTAGCGTTGGGTCAGACATATTTTAACTCACACAGCACTTATCTGTTTTGTGGCAGTAAACATTTATTTGTGAGAACCCGTTAAAGCGTTGGTACAACGCAATCTGGCTATTTACCTGGGTTGTGATAGATTGATAATGACTGCATCAGCGTTTTACATGTTGTCGCAGACACATTACGTTCAATCAAACATCATGAGGTGATCTGTTTCACTTTTTGGTGTTAAGATTCAAATAAATTTAATTGAAAAAATAATCAGTTATGAAATAAAATAAAAGCATGGCGAAAATTTATTTATCTCAGATTTCTTAGAAAATATACAAATAATAAGTAACCTATTTCATATGTACATGTATTTGACTTTTAGACACTGAAATTAATATGTTTTATAACATAGGAGTTGTTATGACAGTATCCACCTGCAAAATATAACTAGCAGACACCTTGCTGTGATTAGAACAGTATAAGGTGTGAAAGTATGTAGATAAACTTAACTGCAGTACTTTTCAACTAATAAGATTTCATTGAATTTTTAATATTTGAGTGATGAATGATAATCAATTGATAAATAAAAAAAAAATGGAATGAATTAATAAATATATCCATATTTTTTAAAGGTATTATGCAGATAAACTTTATATCGCATTTTATATACAAACATGTTAGATTTTCTCATAGACAACATATTCGTTGAATTTGGCGGTCTAATATTTCAACAAACAATCGGCATTCCAATGGCAACATCGGTGCTCCTCTCCTCGCCGATCCGTTTCTGTACTCATATGAAGCGGACTTCAAGGGTTACTACGTGAAAACAAAACGAAACTAGCCCAATCCTTTAATTTCACCTTTCGTTATATAGATGATGTGTTGTCGTAAAATAACGACAAATTCCAAGACTTTCTACATCTTATCTACCCTAGTGAGCTTGAAATTAAGGATACTACAGATACACCAAAGTCCGCTTCATATTTGGATTTGTTTCTTGAAATAGACTATGAGGAACATTTGAAGACAAAACTTTATGACAAACGTGATGAATTCAACTTTCCTATTGTTAATTTTCCCTTCTTGAGTAGCAATTTACCAGCATCGCATGCATATGGCGTCTACGTTTCTTAGCTTATCCGATTTTCAAGGGCATGCGTAAGTTACCCTGACTTTCGACAAAGAGGATTACTGCTGTTACAAAAGCTTCTTAACCAGGGTTTTATCAGGGATAAGTTGATGTCATCACTTAGGAAATTTTACGGTCGTCATCACGAATTGATTGACCATTACAGTGTTCCAATATCTATGATGATGTTGGACCTGTTCCCACTGTCGTAACCTTTCATGTGCCTCCACCGATTTGTGATTTCCCCCGGATTGACTTTGTTGAACTTCACGACGGGTGCCGTATACGGAGCAGGAACTGCTTACCTTTCCGGTGCACCTGGGTTCACTCCTGGTTTTTATAGGAGTTCGTGTTTTTCATTGTTTTTTAGTTTTCTGTGTTTATTTGTTGCGCTTGTGGTCGTTCATTTGTCTTTCCGGGTTTGTCTGTCTAATGGATTACGTTTTTTTTTTATTGTTCCTTAGGTATATTTGTCCTCTATTTATTTATTTATTTATTTATTTTGTACATATTTTTTTTTATAAAGTAAGGACTGAATGGATTTGATTTGTTTATACAGTCTGTTAATGCACACAATAAAATTTCAAGGAAAGGGTAACACTTTTTTCACTGTTTCGCACCAAGTAAAAAATTTTATTTTAAAAAAGATGAAAGAGAAAACTATTCGTTAATGTTGAGAATTTTCACCTTTTTATGATCTTTAAATTTACTATTATTATTTCTTTTTGTTTTATGTTTGAGTCCAGATTTATTTTATCTATATTCTTTCATTTGGTAAAAGATATCTTTCTTTAAAGATCTAAAACTTGAAGGTAGAAATATTTATTAATATATAAAGACCAAGCCTGAATTACTTATTAAAAAAATATTTTTTTTATAATATAATATACTCTTGACATTAAATAAAACAATCAATGATATGGGCTCATCAATATTTCTTATTTAAGGAGCTGTTTTAAATAGCTTCAGTCATGTACACACAGTGAAATAAATTTCAAATACATGTATCATAATCACATATTACCAGCCACGTGTTGTTTTATAACTTTTTACAGAATGTTTATTGGACACCTGCTGACACATCTTGTCCTTTAAAATTAATTACTACCTGTCAATTTGAAAGCCATTAACTTACATTGGCATTTAGAATTTCTGAAATCTACAACTACATGAATTGTTTAATTTGATAAAAGAAGAATTCATTGTTATATAATTACAAAGTCGAAACAAAATGTTATAATGGAATTAAATTTCTGTATTATAGAATATAATAAGATCCTAACTTAATAATTGTAATGACTGAATGTCTAAAAAACAATTTGTGTTGATTATATATAAAATATTTAATGTTCTTATAATATATGGTGAACAGTTTATTAATTCATTAGATTTCAGAAATTATTAATATAATAAATATACATCATTGAAATTTCATTGTGTTCATTAGCATACTTTATAATTGGATTTAATTCTCCAGTCCCTTCATTTATAAAAATGTGTAAAAAATAAATAAATAAAATACAGGCAATCGACAGCACACTACATGAAAGATAATGTTATTTTTCTATTATAAAATTCGATATAGGTTTTTGCATAATAAGTTGATCATATGATCATATATTTATTAATTCATCACTGAACTAATAAAGAAAATCTTATTAGTTGAAAATTCCTAAACCACGCCTCTTGTGTACTACTATTACGGTTATCTACATGACTGCGAGATACCTTTAATTCTTCTACCCTTCTAATCACAACAAGGTGTCTGCTATTTATATTTATGAGGTGGACACTGTCATAACAACTCATATTTCATGAACATTTTTATTTCAAAATCATTTAAGTTAAAAAGTCAAATACACATGAAATAGGTTACTTATTACTTGTATATTTTCTAAGTAATCTAAGGGAAATAAATTTTCTCCATGCGTTTATTTTATTTTATAACAGATTATTTTTTCAATTAAATTATTTTAATCTTAACACCCAAAAAGTTAAACAGATCACCTCATGATGTTTGATTGAACGTAATGTGTCTGCGACAACATGTAAAACTCTGATGCATTCTTTATCAGTCTATCACAACCCAGGTAAATAGCCAGATTGCGTTGTACCAACTCAAAAATAAACGTTTTAACAGTTAAAAATCGACTGACATGAACAAAATGCAACTTTATAATGTTGTCATAAATAAATGTCTACTGCCACAACACTGGTAAGTCAGTAAAAAGTGTGTCTGCCCCAATGCTAGAAAAGGTTGAACCAGTCATATTTCAACCATAACAGCAAATGTTTTGTCCGACACAACGTTTGCAGTCATTTACAGTCAAAAAATGTCCTTTGCAGTAAAAAAGACGACTGACATTGGTCTTGTCAGTCACTTGTTCTGTCGGCGGTGAAAATGGCCGTTTAAGATAAAAATGCCTGCAGTTATGAGAATCTTAGCGAGTTTTGCAGTGAAAACGAGCACATGCTGACCATGCTGTTCAGTATGTACCAAGTCAGACTATCCTCACTCTTTGTCGTGTTTATCGCTGTGTTTGTGCTCGTTTAAGTTATTTTTTGTCCGGATTTCTTTCAGTTGGGTTGCTTTAATTGATTGATATGTCATTGTTGACCTTTTCTGTTATCCATATTTTATTTCGTACGAGTGTGATTGTAATATGATTTATGTTGAAAACATTAAACTTCAAATAAAACGTATCACAAAATACCGAAATAAATTTGAAGCACTGTATGGCCATTTCACTGACTGACAACTCATCATCAGCGTTTTTACTCATCATAATGATAAAAGAAGTTGCAAGTCCGCTTTAAAAAGCAATGAAAGTTTTTTTGCGGGAAAGAGATCGCGTAAATTTTCTGACAAGACTGAAAAATCTCCCTCCGAAAATTGCGGACTGCTATACATAAGGGATAACAAACAATCCTTCCTGGGAAATTATGACTTAAGAAAACAGTTCTCATTGTATTGATTGTGGTTTGCTTAACATTCTAATTTAGTATGACGTTTACAAGCAAACGTTCAGAAAAATTTAAATGTTGGTAATTTTAAGATTTTATTGTTTAACCTGTCTGTTTCATTTCAAGTGCCTAGCTAATTGAAATAGGTGCAAATTTTGGTTTTTTTACTACAGTAGAACCTTGGTGGATCGAAGTCAAAGGGACCGTCAAAATTTGTTCGAGAAATGCATGATGTTCGAGTAATTGATGGCAAATGATATGAAATATTCACTAAGGGGGCTAAAAAGGGGATCGATTCGAGACTTTGGATGATGTTCGACCCTTTCACGTTCGAGCTGTCGAGATTTGACTGTATATCCATTTTAAGTACAAATTGGATGTGGGGCGAATGCTTATGAAAGGAACACCCAATATTAGCAGATACCAAATCTTTCAAATCAAAATGAGGACGGAAGAGTACTCTTCTAAATAGTTTTAAACTGCCACTTTTGTATCCAAACAAAAGTTATATATATATATATAGAAAGCAATCCAACAGACGCAACCGGACAAAACCGGGAATTCAAACAATACAACACAATAACTCATCAAAATAAAAAAATACGACATCATAAACAAGGTATGCACGAAGTGCTCCGAAAGAGTATTAAGTTCCTGTTCTGCATACGCCACCAATCGCGCGGTCCCTACAAATCCAATCTAGTAACAGCAATAACGATTTTAACCTAATTTTATATATTAGTATATTGTACATAGTGATGGTGATCGTCAAATCTTATTTCACTTTGTTCTTTACATGTCCCCACTATTTATGACAATATTCTTCCTCTGACAAATACTTGGATGAGTAACATCCTTCAAAGCCAGAACAAGGGCAGGAAAAGTGAATGTATTGAGATCTCGGCTTCATTTGCATATAAATGTAGAAAGACAAATTCTAATCTCATATTGTCAGTTAAAACTTTCTTGAATCATTATTTTCAGTGAATATTTTTTCAGTCTCATATGTTTTTTCATCTTTTTAAACTGAATGTTTTGAAGATTGCGTTGGTTTTGGAGAGGATGTGAAGCCCGTAATCATCGGCCAAAACATGCTCAGGTCAAATACTGTCTGTTAACTAATATTCTGCAGCAGTCATTATATCAGAGTTAACATCAACAAAAATAAGTAAAGATAGCAGGATTTACTATTCGTTTGATCACTCACAGTACATCCATTTCATATTAAAATATTCTTAATAATATATTATGTACATTTCGTTTATGGCTTCATTTGAATCTGAGGTCCATTTAATTTGTGTCTTTATCAAAACTGAAACAACTAGATGACTGTATGACAAATATCAGTGCCACTTTTTCTTGTTCTTACTGTAGATTCCGCTATGTCATCAGCATGAATTGATTATGTATACAGATATATCTAACATGTAAAATATTTCATGTGTGGAAGGAGGAGGGGCGGAGTGGGCTTGCCCCTACAGTATATCATCAGTCTTGTGATGTATCATCTCAAGTTATATATAGATTATAACATACATCTCTAGATATTTTCTGCAACTCATGTAGGAAGTTCACAGATATAAAGTCACAGGATGAACAGTCCAGTGTAATCTAGAGTAACGGTTCACTGTCAGTAGATATTGCTTTCTAACTGAGCAGGCGTCTTCGTATTTGTAAAATTTATGTTTATTATTCTGGAATATATATAGGCGCCATTTTATAGATACTTCCTTGACGGGCTTCTTAAGGAAAAACTGAAGAAGTTAGCCCGTACCTTTAATTTCAACTTCCGCTAAATAGATGATGTTTTATCACTCAACAATTCACGTTTTGGGAATTTCTTACATCTCATCTATCCAATGAACTCGAAATTAACGATACCACAGACACTGCCAAGTCTGCATCGTATCTTGAGCTTCACCTCGAAATTGACACCAGAGGAAGGTTGAATACTAAACGGGTTGACTTTGACTTTCCAATCGTCAACTTCCCATTTTTGTGCGGCAATATTCCAGAAGCGCTGCCGTATGGAGTATATATTTCATAACTCATACGTTATTCCAGAGCTTGTGACATATACATTGACTTCCTGGACAGAGCCCGGCTCCTGACAGAAAAGTTGTTCAGCCAAGGGTATGTTGCCCTAAGTTTTATGAACGTCATACATTGACAGGTATGAAAAAACCGTTCCCTAAATGAAAATTAACCTGCTCCATTGATCTTATACCTTCCTCATACCGGATTTGACATGGGTAGCATGGCGGGTATCCTTCAGGAAGCAGAGTCTGCTTACTCTTCCGGAGCACTACGCCCGGTTTTTTGGTGGGGTCCATGTTCATATGTTTTTAGTTTTTAATTGTAATGCATGTATTGTTTTGGTCTTGTATTCGTTGTTCTTCGGAGTTTGTCATTTGTTTCGAATTTCCCCGCCTTCGAATATCCCTTTGGTATTTTTTGACCTTACTTATATACGGACATAAGTGTCACTTCCAGCAGAATGCCACATAGAATGAACTTTTCTATATTTACATTTTTGTATATCCAAGTAACTCAACGAAGATTACAGTTATATGCATCAGCTTTCATTTGAGTTATTCCAAACGTGTGTCCAGTTCTACTGACTCGGTTTTTCAAGGTTGATTTTGTAGCAAGTCACAGATTCTAAAAGACTTTTAACAAAGATAAACCAGAATTGTGCGGAATTCCTCTTCACGAAAAGCGGTCGCAAGGCTAGCTGCCACTCTATTGACTTCGGACCTTGAATAATATAATGTTACCAAAGACTGTAAATATTCGTTTATGCAATTCTGCATGTTCTGCATCAGTTGACAGTTTCCTTAGTTACGTCATTGATGCAGCGTCTGACGTTCTGCCCAGCAAATATGTTGAATTTACTGAAGGACTCTTTTGGGTAAAAAGCAAGCTCGTCAAGACTTTTACTAGTAATCTTGCTGACTCTTAATCATATAAAAGTCTAGGCATAATATATATACGTATCATGTTTGGAGACAGAGAGGAGATGATTCCATTGAGACCATGTAATCCAGCTCCTAACATTGCAAAGCTCTCCTAGATGTACCTATACGGTCCTCAACAGTCTTACAGGTACCGAATTTTGAAAAATTATCTATGGTAATGCAAAGATGGGTTCCATTATCTTTCTTTTCAGCTGAACATTATTAAAAACAAGTAATGATTGTGCTCTCAAGCGAAGCACATAAGTCCAGGTTTGGACGTTATGGCATAATTTTCGATGACGGTATTCACCTTGCCATATCACGATCTACTTGGAAACCAAAGTCGTCCTAATCAGAGCATATTGAATTTTTACGCATTTTTTGGCATGGCAGCCATTTTGAAAACATCGTATTTCGATGATGGAACCTTGTTCGCCACCCCAAACTTAGCCTAGATATCAATTTTCGTTGAAAATTTTGAATGTTACATGCACAACTTGACTTGGTGAATCGTTCACCTGTTATCTTTTGTGTACCAGTAGATCTTGTATCAATGATTATTTTTGCTATATAATGTATACCGTCGCCATTTTCTCCTTAACATTGACCTGTACAGCTAACATATAGAATCCTCAACCCAAATAGATGTGGTTGCTAGGGACTTTTTCATCGGTTGTTATAGACCTTTTCAATGCCATTGACTCTTGACCTTCAATTCTGACTTGAACAGGTAAATTGTAGGGCCCTGAACCCAAATATATATGGTTGCTAGGGACTTTTTCTCGGTTGCTATGGACTTTTTCAATGACCTTGATCCTTGACCTTTCTTTTTGACTTGTACTGATAAATTATAAGGTCCTTAACCCAAATATATATGGTTGCTAGTTACTTTTTCATCGGTTGGTATGGATTTTTTCAATGGCATTGACTCTTGACCTGCCATTTTTACTTTAACATGTAAATTGTAGGGTCCTGAAGCCAAATATATATGGTTGCTATGGACTTTTTCGATGACCTTGACCCTTGACCTTTCTTTTCGTCTTGTACAGGTAAATTATAAGGTCCTTAACCCAAATATATATGGTTGCTAGGGACTTTTTCATCTGTTGCTAGGGACTTTTTCATCGATTGCTATGGAATTGTTCAATGACCTTGACCCTTGACGTTTCATTTTACTTGTACAGCTACCATTTAATTTATTTCAAGTAACGCCCTAAACATCTGTGACAATGTCAGACAATTATTTTCTGTTTACATGTAAATGATCTTTCAAGGGCAAAAACTCCTATAAGGGGTCAATTGACGATTTTGGTCACATTGACTTATTTGTATATCTTACTTTGCTGAACATATTTGCTGTATACAGTTTATCTTATCTATTATATTATTCAAGCTAATAACCTAAAACTGCAAAATTGCCTTAAAATTAACAATTCAGGGACAATAACCCAAAAATGGGTTTAAAGATTCGACTGAAAATTTTTTATGACAGGTAGATCTTGACCTCATAAACATTTTTACTAATTGTCAGTTTTGTCCTAATTGCTTTAGTTTGCGAGATATGAGACAAAAAGCACATTTTCACGTATGTTCTATTTTTAGCCAGGGAAGCCATGTTTCTCGATGGACAAGAAAATAAAACACAAAATTTATACTAGATACCCTAAGGATCTATCAGCCTAAGTTTGGCTGAATTGATTCTGTAGTTTCAGAGGAGAAGATTTTTAAATCAAAGATGAGGAAAAAAATGTGAAATATTGTCTATAAAGGGCAAAAACTCCTATAAGGGGTAAATTGACGATTTTGGTCATGTTGATCTATTTGTAGATCTTACTTTGCTGAACATTTTTGTTGTTTAAAGTTTGTCTTTATCTATAATAATATTCAAGATAACAACCTAAAACTGCAAAATTTCCTTAAAATTAACAATTAAGAGGGCAATAACCCAACAAAGGGTTGTCCGATTCATCTGAAAATTTCATGACTGGTAGATCTTGACATGTCGAACTGTTTTACTTACATGCCAGTTTTGCTCTAAATGATTTGGTTTTTGAGATATAAACTAAAAACTGCATTTTACCCCTATGTTCCATGTTTCTTGGCGGACAAGAAAATAAACACAAACTTAAATCTAGATACCCAAAGGATCATTCAGACTAAGTATGGCTGTAATTGGTTCAATGGTTTCAGAGGGGAAGATCTTTGAAGAAGTTTACGACGGACGGACGACGGACGCCAAGTGATGGCAAAAGCTTATATGCTCTTTTAGGACAGGTGAGTTAATAATAAAAAACGGAGCAAAAACAATAAGTCCCCATACACTTCGTGGTCGGGGAGTTAATAACGATATGATCTTAAGAATTTCTCACTAACTGTGTACTTTCTTGACATGCAAAACATATGTCAAGCACAGACCGTAACACGAATTCACAGTAAGATGTCAAACATACATGTATATCATCCGTAATAGTTGGCGTTCCAAAATAAATACTGCAAATAGAGCTGACAATTCCTAAATTCTTTAAAGTGTCCAGTAGCGGATTGACAAATATTGTGTATGGTGTTGCAGACCAAACTCCGCCTCGCTCGATATCTTATACCATTCAAGGGAAACGAGTTCCTTCCTTCTATATCAGATTAAAACGATCTCCATAACAGTGACCTCTGCCGGAGTTTATCGAAACATTCTGAGCACCCAACAGTGCGAAGTTATTTCACTTTGCTTCAACCTGAAGTGCAGAAATTAGTATCGCACATTGACCTGGAGACATCCCTGCAGTAAAACAACGATGCAGTTGAGTTTAAGAGTCCACAGAAGCATCATTATTAAAGTCTAAATGAATTTTTTCAATCAATATGTTAATAATATTAGAGACAGTAATCTTTGTGTTTGGATACGGGTGTGCAACAGGTTGACTTTTCTTATAAACAGACCAGGGGTTACAATTTCCAATATGAAAATGCCTGAGTGCAAGCATTGTTTGAATATAAAATTGCACAATTAAGTGAGAGTTGTTATTACGTTGTCACCTGCATATTGTAAAGTTTCAATTATTTTGTTGGTACAGTCTGCTGTTTTACCATTTCACAACTGAGATATACTTTTCTTACACTTATATAACTGACTGAGCAGTTCGTTGAACTAATCTTCGAAAACTGGACAGTCAAGTTCTACTTGGTTGAAATATTGACACTCGGTGTAACATGGAGTAGCTAAATAATGTAAAAAAGAATGATTCCCAACCATTACATATAGCCTCAACAGTTGTACCTCCTTGGTCATTAACCTTCAGGCAGATAGTAGTAACATTCCAATATTCCAATCCTTTCGTTTATCTGCAATTATCTTGTAAAATGTTCGTTGATGCTTGCATTAAACGTTCATAATTTTGGTTTCGTACCAGTAGCTGTGCTTCATGTTGTCACTGTATAGTTCGAATGCATTTTGTTTGTTTACAAATTGCCGTAACAAAGAGTAAGTGTTCTTGCCCTTTGACAAAATGTTTCGGTGACATCTCTCCGCTCTGAAAATTCTAAGCCGGCGACTTCATGGCTTTCTTTAAAATTGTATGGCGAATTAAATTTCCATTCTGCCATCTAGATTAGTCTCCCACAAAAATTAAAGCGTTTAAAAATTCTTCAGGAGTGTCTCAACTACTTAACAAAACAATCAAACATACCACTGGATACCTCATGATCCAAATAATATTTGCTTTGCATTTTTCTTCTTGAATAATCAATTTAATGAGAAATCATATTTGTACCGCCTAATACCCTAATACCATACAAAATCTCTCGGAGGAGTAGCCTGATATACATTCTCTTAAGATTTGCTAAAACTAACTAACCAATAAGTTACTAAAAAATTTATACATACCTGCCATGCCTGTATATTGATTTGGGAGACAGTAATAACAGAAATAAGCCAGATGAATGTCTTTAGGGCAATTATTTAACGTGACGGACTTAAATGAAATTTTTACTACAAGCGAGGTTATGTATGTCCTTTCATGTGACATTAGAATAGTTTCGGTTCTGGGTCTCCTTCTTGGCAATATTCCAAAAAAGTGATACAAAATGCTTGGTAATTTTCCACGATCTTTGCGAATAGAAAAAAACAAGAGGCTCCCAGGAGCCTGAATCGCTCACCTGGTCTTTAAGGTATAAAGGTCTCTCTTTTTAGCAATTACCCATTTAAAGGCCCATTTGTCAACTTCCATCCAATGGAGTGTCTTTTAAAGTTCAACGAGTTGAAGGTTTAAGCAAGCAGCATCTTTTGCTATTTTCATTAATTAGTTTTCATTCTTAAGCCAAAAACATGAAAAACCCTATTTTTTACCTTCAAAGGGCGATAACCCCTAAAATGATCATCTGACAATGTCAAACTTACAGAGACTTTTGTAGAGGTAAATGAGCTCAACGTTTTAGCAACAGCTTTTCTCTATTTGTAAGTTTTTTACTATAACATTTCAAGAAACTAAATGGAAAACTGTGAAATAAAGGTAAAATAGAATAACCAAATTAAAAAAACAAATGTTTTATTTCCATAAAGTAAGATATACATGACATACATGTATATACATTTTTTTTTGTAATTGTGTACTTACATTGTACATGTATCAAAAATTGTTTCATTGAGATATATTTTTTCATGTTTGAAAATAATTGTGCAATTGAAAAGGTTATTGAAAGTAGAGTGGAAAAACATCATATACATTATATATGCAATCTGAATCAGTCAAGGTAAAGAAAAGATTGTTGGTTTAATATTCTTAACCCGATTGGGTCAGCTTTTGGCTGCCTTGTCAATAAATTTTATTGCCATTTTAATAAATAATAATTAAAATATGGCCAGCTGTGTCTTTATAGATACATTTTGTAAGTTTTGTAACTAGTAATTTGAAACTAATATTTTAAATAATATTTATGGAAGTAAAATTGATTCTGGACAATCGTGGCAAAGGACAATAATAAATAAGCACGATGTAAATGGACAATTGTGGCAAAGGACAATAATAAATAAGCACGATGTAAATGGACAATTGTGGCAAAGGACAATAATCATGATTTAAACAAGAGTGAAAAGTTTACCTGATTTTGCAGGAAATGACATGGAAGTGAAACAAAAATGCTAAAACCTTGAGTATGGTCCCTCACTCGGCACCAAAGCTCACGAGTACATCAATGAAAAAATAATTATTGTGAATTGAATGTTGATGAAATATTCAAAACATTAAACAGAATTTCAATAAAAATAATTTCAAGTAGCAATAAAATATAAATAAACAACATCCTGATTAAAAATGCTAAACTTGAACATATGTGAAAATCTGAAAAAAATTAAATTTCCAAGGGCAATAACTCTAATATAGGTTGTCTGATTGACCTGAAAATTGGCACAGTGATAGATCTTAATTAACTAAACAACTTTTATTCTTACATTGATTATTTATCTCCTTTCACAATAATTGCACAAAAAGCGAAAATCTGCAAACAAAATTGACATTTTCAAGGGCAATAACTCTAACATGGTATGTCTGATTGACCTGAAATTTTGAACATTCATAGATCTTTATTAACTGAGCAACTTTTGTTCTTACATTGATTATCTATCTCTTCTCATTTTCATAATAATAGCCTTGAAAAACGAAATATTGCCAAATTTGACATTTAAAGGGCAACAACTCCTACATCAGTTCTAAGATCGTAACAAAAATTTGCACACTGGTAGATCTCATCGTGCTGAACATTTTGACCCTATGTCAAAATTTTGATATCTGCTTTCGTTTTCAAGTTATTTGCAGAAAACTACTGATGGACCCCTATGTTCTATTTATAGTAACGACAGCCATGTTTTTCGACATTTCAAAAATTTTAAACGATAGAAATTTTCCAGATGCCCTAAAGAACAATTCTGCAAAGTTAGGTTGAAGTCGGTCCAGTAGTTTAGGACGAGTTAAAGTTTGAAAAAGTTTACAGACGACGACGACGACGGACGCCAAGTGATGGCAATAGCTCACATGGCCTATGGCCAGGTGAGCTAATGAACCTATTGATGATTTAGCATAAACTTTTTAACCGATAGCATAAAACTGCAGTGCGATAAAAAAAAGTAGGTAAATATTTAAGATTTGAAACTTAATGGTTAAGATTGACACAAATACAGGGGGGAATGGTTCTACTTGTATAGTGTGGATACAGGGTAAAATGGTTGTACCAGTACGAGAACTTTATTTTAGATATTATAATAAATGGTATTTTTTTTAAACTCAAAGAATGATGTCAGACGTTGTGTAAAGAAACATTTCATGAATCAGGAGCCGTTGTGTGAGGTTGTGTGTTTCTTTGTGTTATTATTTCAAAGTATAAATTTTATATCAGAAATGTTTTGGTTTTGGGTGAATTGTTTCAACTTTTTTCTGATGTACATGTGTAATCAAATAGAACATATGACATGTTTTGATGCCTATACAACGATGCTGTTTTGTACATTCTGTTTCGTTTTTGATTTATTGTCTAATAACATTTATTGCACATCGTCTACATTTTTGTTGGATACTCAAAATTCCGGTTTGTACCTGATCACACTACTCGGAACACAGCTGTGTATTTTTATTCACTTGCTAGTATTCAAGTATTGAATTTCAATTATTGTTACAATAATAAGCGTGTGCAAACTAAGAGCTAAGACAAATCTATTCCTCAGACATAGTTTTGTCTTGTTATATCATATGTGTGTAGGATATCTGTTTTTTGTATATCGTTTCCTACCTCTAACTTTCTAGACGTACATACTAATATTACTTTATCAAGCGAAATATGATTAAAACACTAATTTACTTTTAAATGTCATTTTACATTTTAGTAGTTACTTTCTGTGCAAACAGTCAAGCCAATGGTCGTATGATAGTAATAGATGGCTATTATGCAAACAAAATATCGTACGAATCTTGCTACTGTCTCATTAGAATTGCCAACAGTCAGATGATACAATTCAACACTTCCATAGAATCACCAATCAGTCATATTAATTGCAGCAGTCAGGTCAAAATTTCTGAAAAAACGATTTTGCTGTGTGGTCAAAGTGGCGGAACAAATGTAGATAAAGACGAGATCAACGTTACCTTAACGAAGATCAATTCTACGCCTGGTTCAAAATTTTGCGTCGTAATAGGTATTTAGAATTCATCACAACATTACGGTTACAATCACATATAATCTTATACATTTTAATCAGGAATAATTGTATCATTTTTTATCTTTTGTTTTTATGTTTATGTTTTTGCAGTAAAACCCCCCTACCCGGAAAAGAAATTCAGTATTGCAATTTCGATTGATAAAAGGCTGTATGATGGATTTAATAGTTGAATAATTGTTCTTCAGCGGTCTCCTGTCAAAAGTATGTCCAGAAATTTGGACCTTTCATCAAAATATA
Source organism: Mytilisepta virgata (assembly GCA_028015205.1). Lineage (NCBI taxonomy): Eukaryota > Metazoa > Mollusca > Bivalvia > Mytilida > Mytilidae > Mytilisepta > Mytilisepta virgata. The sequence continues at coordinate 44,448,710 of CM051515.1, read as the reverse complement.
TGACCGAATATGGTTGATGTAAGATGAATTTTTTAAAACTTTGTTTAAGCTCTTTTAGGAGTTCACAAATATTTCCTGCAGATTTGATGCGCTAGAAAGGTTTTAGATGAGCGATATAGGCTCCTAGTAGACTCTAGGTCTTCTGTAAATGCTTACCGTAGAACATTTTATTTATGCACTACCTCCGTGATTACAAAAATTATTTAACATAAAGATCTTTTATCCTGGACATGAATTCAATTTGACACCCGAAGGCCAAAATAGAGGCTCGAGAAGCAATTGAAAAGGCATATATAAACCCAATAATATAAATGAACAAATGAACAGACAACACAAAAAAAAAAATAAAACATTAGTACAAGGAGCACCACAGACTCCTGTAATAACCAAAAGTGAACGCAGGTAATAAGGGAAGATAACATAATAGTTCGTTGTACGGTACCCGTCATATTGTTCAATTTATGTAATTGTTGCCAATCCTGATATATTATTACAGATGAAACAAACATATAAAGATTTTGCTATGTGTTATCATTTTAATAGCCCGCGAGATAAATTAAAAGCATATGATTCTGAAAGAGCTTTATCTTATGGCCCAGTGGGATTCTAACACGTCTAATGCATTGCGTAAGTAGTTCCAGGGACTATTTCGGTCATACACAGGGTTGAGCGTGTAACGCACCAAACCACAATCACACGATTCACACGTTATACGCGCGCAATTCGCACGTTACACGCAAACCACACGATGCCCTTCACGACACACGTTACATGCGATTCGATTATCGATCGTGCGATTTCAAAAAATTGTGCTTGTAAGATACGAAGGGAATATAAACGAATTTAAGTAAATTTTATGCCAGATATGAATAGCAGTGAAATATTTAAAATTGCATTTGATTTTAAATAAATAAGCACGATAAAAGGAAGCCGGTTTTAAACGGTCAACAGTAAACTTTTTTCATAAATACAAACTATTTATTTGCATATGCTATTTTTTTAATGATAAATTTATTTAACTTTATAACAGAATTGAAAAATTATATTTTAAATTTATTAAAAATCAAGATACCTTTTCGTGTTATTTTAATCTTATTAACTAGGGCATACGAACCAAAATTGTTATGCTAAAAATAAAGTTGTCAGCAAATAAATATTACGCTACAATATTTTATGGCTTCTTTCAAACAAAACACATCATGTCATACCTGGCTAAACCGACATCTAATTAGACAAGGGAATTATAGGTCTTCTGAAGGGACAAAAACTTATTAACCTGTACATTTACCTCAGATAATGGTTTAATTATAAGTTAAATTGAAAAAAATATTTTATTAATAATATAAAATATATTATAAAATATTAACTATTAATATATATTAACATATACCTTATATAAATATAATTGTTTAGTATTTAATCATTTAAAATATAATTAAACCATAAGTGAATGAAAATATTTAATACTCTCTATTTAATTATTTTAGTACATAAAATATATTTATAATATAAATTGAAGTTTATCTGGAAATGTAACTCTAAATGTATACATTTGAATAGAATATTTATTTTGTCAATAAATTGTTTTTAGCGATCTATTCAATTTTCAGTCTTATCAAGAAAAATATTTAACTGTGTCAAATTTATTCATATTCATAGGACCTCTTAATCCATTGTCTAATCAGATGTTGTATTAGCAAGTTCATTCCAAATTTTTTTTAATTCGAATTCGAAATATGTTCTGATTTGAATTCACACGTTTTAACATCTGTCGCATTCAAATCGCACGTTTCTTACCACACGCACACGATTCGCACGTTGCTCGCACACGATTCACATGTTACACGCACACGATCCGCACGTTACACGCACACGACCCGCACGTTACACGCACACATTTGGCATGTTTGTTGGTGATTTACATGTTGAACCAAGTGTAATCAAGTCCGATAACTCTGTTTTGAATCAACACTTTTATCTTCAGCTACTTTACCTATGTTTCTCCGCTACTCTTACAAAAACGTCTGCACTGTTGCAACATAAAACATTCCAATTTGAAACACAAAGATTAAAACAAATGCAGTTTCTCGAAAGTAAGGATTCAGCTCTATATTACACTCTACTTACTTTCATCAGGGAACCTCGGTGGCCAAGTGGTCTAGGTAGTTTGTCATGACTACTAACGATCACTAGCCTGTCAACACTGAGGTTGTGAGTTCGAATCTTTGTTCAACTCGATCTTAATTAACAAGGATTACCAATTTTCCCACCGAAGGTCGGTGGTTCTCTCCGGGTACTCCGGCTTCCTCCACCAATAAAAACTGGCCGCCGCGAAGTAGCCAAATGTGCTGGAAACGATGTAAATCCCAAACTAAACAAACAAATAAACAGACAGAAATTACTGTATTCATCTTCATATGAATTCTTTAACAGATAAATACACAACGTATTATGATTTTAATTTTAAAGAAATTATTACTAAGGCGTGTAGGTATTACAGGTGTAATTAATCTATGTTGATTTGTGTTATATCCAGGTTATGTGACAACTTATGTCTTTAATTATTGAAAATAATCTCTTGCAATTTAGGTACATACAACCTGCTATCTAGAAAAGAGTAGCACAGTAATGTTTGTGCATTCACGTGCGTGTGTTGAAACATGTGTCAAAATTAATGCCAATTCATTATTAGATAAAGTTGTACTCTAAGTTCAGGTGTGGAGTAGCGCCAATTCGTGTCGAGACTGGTGGGTATGAGCATCTACCGTTAGAAAAGAGAACGTGTTTGTGTTGTCCAACTGAAATTGAAAATGAAGAGCAGGTCCTTTTATTTTGTCCATTATACGATGATATTAGAGATAACTTGTTTGGTAAACTTGATTTTAATAACTTTCTAACTAGTCATGATAACCTATCTGTGATCTTTGGTGGAATAGACAATATTCATTTATGTGCCAAAACCTGCAAGAACATTTTAAACAGACGCCGTAGATTTTTATACCGTTAATCGTTGTAATTTTAATATTGTTTTACCTGTAAATATTTGTATCTCATAATTCTTTTAAAATGGCTTTTACATATTTTTACGAATTTTATGCTGTTGTATATATTCTGTAAAAGGTGAGACATTAATAAATTATTTGAATTGAATTGAATAAGAAATTTTTTCTCAAATGCTAACATTTTTAAATTGATTTGGAAGCAATAAACATAAAATAAATCAGTACTGAGATGTTAAACCTATATAAAGTAGGCTTTTTACTTGACGTTTTTCATTAAGCCAAGGGTAAACGTCGTTAAATTAAAACACAAAATAGGAGTTGAAGCTATATGTTTAGCATTGATTAGCAGTTGACCATTGAAAGACACATATCTTAACAAACTATGATTCAAATTTTAACAAGATATATTGAGCCCATCTATGTCGATACGTTTTTTAATTTACCCGAAAATTGCTAATTTTGTGATTTTTCGTGAATATTTGATTTTTTTATGGACAAGGCGACTTAACTCTAGAACAACATCTGACTTTCACCAGGTAACAGTAGATGAGTCTAAGGAAATGTCACTAGATAAGTGTAGTGAGTCTTGTACCAGTCTTTTTAGCAACTTTAAATCTCTGATCACAGATATAAAGAATTTAACAATATTTTGTAACCAATTTTCACCATTTTAGTCATGATGATTAAAGTTTTTTAGAATAATTATGAATATTTACACTGGAAAAAATAAGAAAAATGTTTTCATATACTTATTAATAAAGTTTAATTTTTTTAAGTAGAAAGACTATATAAAGGCATATAAAATTGTACATTAACAACTCTAATTAAACAGACATTCGTAATTATCGAAGCGACAAGTAAGCAATAAAACATAAACTTGAAGTGAAATAAAAGATATGTTCTTCCAGACAATTTTATGCGCTAAGTAAATTGAGTAATCTCATATATACATTTTGTAAATATAACTTAATAAAACATTATAATACACACCCATTCACGTCTATGTTAAATTACACAGACTGCCAAGATACACCAACTGTTGATCTAGTCACGTAATTACCGCTACAACCGGGTATGAAAAATGATCTCATTAATCAGTTTTCCTACATAGCCTTATATCAAACTAAATTTATATATGGTTCTCAGGCACATGATAGGGTACAATTACTAAAGAGGATTACCAAAACGGTTAATCTGTCAAGTTTATTCATCTATCGAGATTTATTTTATTATTATTTTTTTAAATCGCCTCATGCACAGTTCTGTTCTTGGGTAGTTTTGGCTTTACCCTTTTTATAATTCTTCGTATGGACATTTTTTGTTTTCAATATTCTAGGTCTTGAGCACTGATGAATCGATGAAATGTGCGCATCTTTTGCAGCAAAATTGTTATAATAATAGATTTCGTTTTATTTTGTGGTTGTTTCTGAGAAGAATGCGGACGATTGATACAAACTGAAATCGATTGCTTACATGAAGTGCTGGTCTAGATGAGCGTGTTTAAATTTAAATGTAAAACTGTTAACTTCCCCGTTCTTAGCAGTAAAATACATTGTACCAGCGTTTCCAGCATATGGGAGGTATATTTCACAGTTGATTCGTTACTGCCGCGCCTGTGATTTAGACGGCGACTTTCTCGGCAGGGCGAGATTACTGTCACATAAACAGTTATATAAGACAGTGTTATGTTTAGTCTCTCTATAGCTCGATATCTTCTGTTTGATTCCATGTCCTGGAATTTACATCTCACCGGTCTTCACAATTCACTGGCTTTTACTCAGTGGTTATGTGACCAGTTCGTTAATGGAGCAGTCCAGAGCACCTAATTTCAATCCCGATTTTTAATGAGAGTTCACATTTGCTTCTGCTTTAGTTTCTGTGCTGTTTCCTTCTATTTTTGTTTGTTGTGTTCTATTCTCTTGATTTTGTCTTTTCCTTGGAGTTCGAATTGATTGACTTTCCCCACTGTTTTGTTGCTTCGGTATTCTTTTGCCAATAGTTAGATAGCTGGGTCAGAATATGCTCGTTATAACTGTAAAACTTGTTAAGGCTCTCACAGCTGCAGGTCGGATAATGTCGCTCTATTACACGCTCTCTTGCAGTCTTGTTCTATTTTTGTCTAGTTTATTATATGCTCTTTTATTCTTTTAGTTATACATGTATCCTTGTGGCGTTTGTTTGATATTTTTCATTATCACGACTATGTCGTTTCCTTGATTTTCGAATTAATTGAATTTTCACATGTTTTGTCGCTTCAGTATTCTTTTACCAATATTTGATACTGATTTCATGAACGACGCATAATTTGCTTATTGTTTATATATGTTAATTGATATTGAAATGCAATTTAGAGAATGAAATTTTTAATTTAGAAGGTGACAGCAAAGCATCTCTTTATGCAAACTGTTTTGCAAACGGTATAACCCCACCGCTGTTAGAGACGACGACTGCAGATTTTACAGATATATCTACCACATCGTCATCCGAAGCCCCATCTACCGGACGATATCAACCATCTACTAAAGGAATGAAAATAAGTATGAGCACATCATTGTATTTTATTCTTTAGCAGCCATGCAAATATTTAAAGCGAACATTAAAAGCAGAAACACTTGTATTCTTAAAAACATTAGGTTGTGCAATAGTGTAATAATGAATAAGAACCAATGTAATAAGTTTGCAAGTATTTCCTGTTTATCTGTTTTTTTTCCTTTCACATTTTGGTGTTCTTTCATTCATGATAATAATGATCATACGGTTTTCTGCATGTCGGAAAGTCTTCAGGTTTAAATATGCAGTTATATATGGTGTTTAGAAAACGTTGGCAAAGTAAATTTCATTATTTTAATTAGTAATTATAAACGAGGTTGTGTTTTTAATGTCATGGTTCTATGATCATTACGATTTTATGATTGTTGGAATTTTCAGGTTAATGGTATGGATGTGAAACTGAAGTGGAGTTAAAGTATAACTTTAATTTCCTTTTTAATACAGATGGCGAAAATATCCTGTACATAGGAGTGGGAACAGGAGGTGGTGCTGTTTTATTAATTGTTATAATACTTATAGTGATTGTCTGCAAGCGGTAAGAATAACACTTATACGTGTATTAAATGTGTGTTTCCGGCATTGATGTAGTTTTTATTCCACGTGGTTGTACGATAAGTAGTGATAATACATTTGCAAGAGTGATGGACCATTTCCCAAGCCAAAAAAACGTCTCTTATAGCGAATATCTATATAGATTGTCTGAGAGTTTGGTTTTTGAAAGTTAACAAATACGTGTGTAGTATTATATGTTTTTCTACTACATTTACCAACATCATTACGTTTTTACCAAATACATAGTTCTGTTTTTGGTTTTCTATATTGAATATCATTTAGCTCTGTTTATATTTTTATATTTTCTGATTGCTGTGCTTTTTTTATGTACATTGACTATTTTATTAATGGCATTTATAGCAAACTTCATGCAGCTTTCACATAGCACGATGTATAAATAAATTTCCTTTGCAGAGAAAGGATGAATTTTTAACACAATCTCCCAACAAGCACATTCACACGTAAAAAGCTCAACGCTTTAATTTATTTTTCTCCGTATCTATGTTACAGTCAAAGTCTTCAACATGAAGAACCATATCGCAAATCCATGACGGCACTCATCTCTGGTTCATTAAGATTCTCTGCCATGTAACAATATTTTCAAATTTATTTATTGATATTAGTAGTTTTGAACTTTACTATTCAAGAGTTATTGACTCATTATTCAGAAAAACTGGGTTTTTGTCCAAATGATAAATCAAGTACTCCTCACCATATTTTACGCATATTGTCACGCAATCTCATGGACCATTCTTTTCATAAGGTGTTTGCGGACGTGAAATTTCATTTATTAATTGGACAACAAAAGAAATAGCAGAAAAGGTCAACAATAACATACCAATCAATCCCCGATACCCAACAGACAAAAAATAACATAAAAGAGTACTAAATACAAACATCAAAAACAGAGAGACAGGATAGTCTAATAGGGTAAACCAGGTTTTATGAGTACTCAAACCTCCCCCTTATCCTGACACTCTAGTGTATAAAACATATTTAAAAAAAACAAAACAGTATGATTACAAAAAGGTGACCGCTTGATAGACCTGAAACATTTGGTTGGGCTGTACATAATTTACGCTGGTATGGTGATACACTCTCTTCAGATATCCTCATTCTGGTTTGTTTTATTAGTATTTTAATGTCGGAATTGAGCACTTTTTTAATTAGTATTGTAATGTCTGAATTGAGCACTGTTTTATTAGTATTGTAATGTTTGAATTGAGCACTGTTCTATTAGTATTGTAATGTCTGAATTGTGCACGGTTTTATTAGTATTGTAATGTTTGAATTGAGGACCACTAAAGAGAATGTACATTTTCTAAATTTACACATGGTCCAACAATATTTTATTCCTGTATGTTATGTCTTATTATCCAACTTTTAAATCATAATCTGTTTGAGTTATATTAGTATTTACTATATGTAATTAGGAGAAAGTGCTTAATTCCTCATAAAATAAGATAAATGTAAATCAATTTCAATTTAAAATAATACGTATATGTTACAAGAGAATCAAGATGGAAAAATGAATAGTGCATCATCTAAAATACATATACTATTATTATTTCAGAAGATGGCACCATAAGGCTCCCAGCGAATCTCAACAATCTAAACGATGTGATGATGATAATGATGATGTTGAATTGAAATACAACGTCCTTTACATTTCATCAGGTATACAGGATATTATAGTTGATAGCAATCGAATATCATATGACATTGAAGAAACATATACTACGGTGGACACGGATGAAAACTCAAAAACAAAACAAGAAAACAATGTGGATAAGTCATTAAAGCCAAACGCTGCACCAAAACCAGAAAATAACACTCTTGGCGACAACTTAAGTAACATTAATCCTCAAAATCCATCTGTGAAACATATATCTACTGTGGAGGGTGGTTGTGAGTATGCTGTTGTACAGAAATCTAACAATTCCGATGATAAAGAAACACCAAAAACCATAATTACTGTGGACAAAAGAGACGCTGAAGACGATAAAACAGAGAACCCTACAGCAAACAAAGATATGGTGGATAACACATACGCTGTAGTTGAAAAAACAAAGAAACGCCGGAATATCAACACAAGAAAAAATGAAATGAAAAATTCAGCTGCAGAAGTGGGTACGTCAACGACCCAGAAGGCAACAGGGTTGACGGGAGATGTTACAAGACCCAAATCACTGGCAAATATAGAGATTCAATCAGACAACCAAGAAAAGACATCATCTGACAAAGCTTACCATATTTCAATGTCTGGAGATTGTGTCGGTTATACCGATATAGATATAGAAAATTAAAACGCAAAATACACTTCACCGTCTTCATTGCCTGCACTATGCAGAGAGATTATTTTTTACTTTAGCTATTGATGTGATATTTTATAATTGTTGTAAAAATTGTGTAAGTTACTGGGGTACTTTTGTATCCAAATACTCGCACGTAATGTCAAATATGAAGGATATGTGATAATCATCAATGAGACCGCTTACAATAAATGTTCTTTTATGTATAAAGAACTTGATTACATTCAAAGGATTAAACAATTTTTATGGTTAATATATTTTATAAGCAATTTTTTAGTTTTTTTAAGCATTGAATTTCAAGTGAAAAGTGGTCAAACCTTTTTTCAGAGACGATGCGTGTAATAATTTACAATGTATTGCCCATCGTATCTTCCATAAATATCTGGTCCTCGTGTCATTTGAATCATACGAGGTCAGCTGTATATAAGCAAATGTAACGGTGGATGTATCAAATAGAACATACTAAAAACCTGTCTTAATAGGGCGATTTCTTGTTCAGAATATGTCTACTTGAAAATACAAATTTATGATGTTACTTTATAATGCCTCTTTAACTGCTGCTTTACTTTTTCTATAGTTCTTGTTCCATTTACTCTTACATATTACTGCATAAAATGCTGTGTGTCTTATTGATGTTCATTTTACAGTTTGTCTTTATGTGGTTGTATGCCTGTATAATGTTGGTTTACAAGTTCACTAGAATTATGTTTGGTGTTTTAATAAGTTTGCTTTTTGATCTTCCAAATGTTTCGGTTTTAACGCTGCTGATGAGAGGTAACTCCTTGAAATGCGTCGCATACAGCATAGTATAAATTTACTCTATCTAATATTAGTATCTGTGGATTGTTATTTTTTTAACGTATCAATTTTAAACAGTTTATTTTGTTGTAAAACATATCAATATATATGTGCTGCTTTGAAAGGTAAGGGAAAAAAAGATTTTCGTTGGCCAGCTAATATAACTATTATAACCAATTAAAATATCTTTTTACCACGTTTTGATGTTTATATACACATGTTAAAACTAAAAAGATATATTGGACCTATTCCCAATGTCGTAATATTTCATGTACCTCCATCGATTTACTTTGTTGAGCTTCACAACGGGTGCTTACACTTCCGGAGCACCTGAGTTCACTCCTGGTTTTTATAAAGAGTTCGTGTTGTTCATTGTTTTCTTAGTTTCTTACATACATGTATCGGGTACAATGTAATAGTACTTTCTGAAAATTCATGTTCAATCTGTCTCACAACGGTGAACAAAATAATAATAAACGGGTTTAAACATTATAAAGCGATTTACTTTACTTTTTTAATCTGAATACTTTTTACTAATGAAAATTGAATATATATAAACGTCTAAAGTAATAACAAACGTTCGAACTTACTAGACCGATAATAAATTTACGATACAATGCAAAATAAAAATAAATAAAGAAACGTCTAAAAAGTTGCAAAACAACATCAAAATAAAACCAAAAAAAAATTTGAATTATAAAAATAATTCGAACTTAGCAAAATTTTCGGATCACTGAGATCCTTCATCAGTGCTCCTGGGTTTTATAGGAGTTCGTGTTGTTCATTATTTTTTTTATTTTTCAGTATTTATTGGTTGTGCTCGTGGTTATTCTGTCTAATGGATTTTGTTTTTTTGTTTGCTCTTTACATGTAGGTATATTTGCCCTTTTTAGAATTTGATGGCGTCGTTGAAGATAATTATAACATTAAAAAACAGCAATTACAGTTGCTACATTCTGCAGAGAAAGTAATGCTAAAGGACAAACTATTGTACTTGACTGTTTTTACATGTATACTCATACCAATCCTCAATGGATCAACATCGACATATGCTGAAACATTTGTCTTTTGAAGCCGTCCTTCTGACAATAATTTGAATGTCGATTGATATTTCTGCTCCAGCGTTGTTCAACTGCGCTCCCGATTGTGGTTCGTATTCGTGAACCTGATACTCTTGAAGTCTTTCGTTGAATGTCAAGACTTCGTTGATATCCAACATACTAGTCATGTATATTTATTTATAACGATTGACGACGTCGCGAATTGTTGAGATGCCATTACCCGAGATGATGCTGTTTAGCTTAGTTTGCTGTTGAGGAGTCAATTTCTTTGGACGTTGCGGTCACGGATTGGTTGAGGACAGTTCTGAGAGGTCAATGTGTCAACGACACGATCAACAGCCTTGTTAACACCTTTAAGGGCGGCTGTGGTGGCAGCAGTCATGGATTTACTTCTCAGAGTCTGCGGCGGATGAGGTAAACACTCGACCAAGTAAGTTGGTGAAAGTGTCAAAGAGACCTCTACCACCAAACACATACTTTTGATGTTATCCTTTCTTAGTTTGCATCATGATTTTTTATTTATAGGAGTTGACTATAAACAATTCTGTACTTCTTGTCGTCGATCCACCCCTTACGTTTCATGACATCGAGGATCGCAACTATCTTATTTCGCACTCCATTGTTTCCAGCTCGATGGGAGGCGGCGCACAGGTTCCGGTGATCTAGGAGTTGGTCAAAGTATGATGGTAGATACCGTGGATTCATTATTATTCGTTATAAATTAATTTTCTTGGGTCCCAGTAAACCTCGAATTTAAATATCCAACGAAAAATAATATTTTTGCTTTAGCTTAAATGCACTGAAGTTTGAAACCACGGAGTTTTGATGTATCTTTCCGAGACAACATTGAACAATTGCATTTTTACAGCATGTACTTGAATCGAACAACCCATAGCGATGAAGAGCGTTGGATCGAATGTCCCTTAGCGTTGGTGTGAAAACCCCTTAGCGTTGAAGAGCGTTTGAACGAACACCTCATAGCGTTGGATCGAATGCGCTTTAGCGTTTAATAGCGTTAGAATATTGCTTGCCAGTAAGGACGTAACTGATAACCTAAGTGTTTTGAATGTTTTGAGTGCCTAAGACACATGTCTTTAAGCAGTTGACACGGGTTTGTACATTGATGTCCTCTAGTCGTCTTTATACTACATTGTGGGTGTTTTTGAGGTCTCCCCCAACCCGAGTTCCTTCCTGCATTCCACGTATCAAAATTCCGGCGATCAAAAGGATCCGCATACCTGTCAGCACCAGATTCAGCACAACTATAACCCGGTTCAGACGCGTGGAGGGATCCTGTAGTGATATACATACGTTCCCACTTATCCTTTCACACACACACATCTAGAAACGTCATGCATCTCTTCAAGGAGCTTTGTGTAATGTCTTGCGATGCAAGGATTAAAAATATCACTCCAGGTTTCAATTTCTTACATACTCTCGAATTGCTTGCTTATGAACTGTTCCACAATGCATCTAACACACCTTCCTTGCCGAGGAGGAAACCATGTCCTGAAATGAAGGATGTAATCCCAATTGGTCGCATATCTCTTTTCCGCCAATCAGATTTTAATCATCAGAAAAACATATCTGAGTAGTGAATTCATTGTTTATCTTAAATTTTGTAGAACTCATCAAATTTGCATGGATATTTTCCATTCGCCTTGGTGTTCGTGAGATCGACGGCGACGAATCCAAAAGGTTCACCCCGAGCAACGCTGATATATGGTGTTGAATTCTTTCATGGGGAGATCGGTGCAGTGATCGCGATAGATGTGGTTGAGATTCTTATTATCCTGCTGAAAGAGACAGATGAAGTTGGCGTTCTTCCGGGTCTATTGCCGGGGTATTCTGAAGTAATTCGGGCACAGGTTTTTCAGCAGCGTCGTCTTACCACACTAACTTTTCCCGATGATCAGATCTCTGATCGACCGCTGCTGTAGAACGAAGTGATTGCTCCTCGATGTGGTAGTCCCATTGTAGGAGATGTCTTCAACGTCCTATCATTTAAATAAAGCAATGATGTATTGTGTGAAAATGAAGAAGTAATACAGAGATGACAAGTCGTTTCGAGGTGACGACTGCCAACGGACGATGGCGGAGGGTTGGGCTATATGCAGTGTGTGGTTCGAGGAAATCAGTTTGTCAAGACCGAGGGTGCCGGGCTAATGAACAACCGGCTGCCTGTAGAGATGCAACTGCCTGGACACAACTTCACAGGGCCGGAAACCAAACTAAATGCTGATGGCACCCAGAAAGCCAGATCAAAGCCACGATCTTGATATGTCCAGCACAGGGACACAGCCGCACGCAACTCCATCTGTGACAAAGCTATGCCAGTCTTGCTTGACGCCATTCCCAAATGTCGATTTGGATTGGGTGTTTAAACAGTTCGCTGATCGGATGAACAAAACTAGCCAAGGAATTGCGATCTCGTCAATATGAGCGCCTTCTCCCTCGGAAACAAAGGGTATAAGTTCATCCTGAGCATCATTGATGTCTTCGCAAAGTACGACTGTTTGGTACTACTCAAGGATAAGAAGGGGGCAACAGTGCGAGACGTATTTCAGTCCGTCTTCAAATCGCGCTTTTCCAAGAAATTGTGGGCAAACAAAGGCATCAAGTTCTACAACAAAACAGTGAAGGAGTTTCTCTAGAAGCACGGTGTCGAGCTCTACTCCACCTAAAACGAAGAGAAGTCAAGTGTCGTCGAACCCTGGAACCGCACCATGAACGAGAAGATGTTCAAGTATTTCTCACCCAATTCTACGCGCACCTATATCGACGTTTTGGATGATCTCGTTCACGCATACAACACAACAAAACATCGATCTATCGAGATGACTCCCACCGCTGAAAGCCTGAAAATCATGAAAAACAAGGTGTATTGGAACCTTTACAGTACCATACCATTCATGCAACCACCGCAATTTCATGTTGGCGAACCAACAAGAAAAAAGGCACATTCGAGAAGGGATACACACCCTGCTGAATCGAGGAAATATTCAACATTTCGTAGGCTTTGATCACTCAGCTACCAACCTATCGTCTCAAGGACTTCAATGGCGAGGAGCTCAAGTGATCCTTTTATGAACCAGCCAAGACATCTATCGCATCGAAAAGGTCGTGCGAAGGCGAACCGGAGGCGGCGCGAACGAGCTCTGTCAAATGGAAAGGGTACCCCGCGGAACTCAACTCATGGGTCAAATTTTCGGACCAACTGTAGTAGAGGTGCAAGTTACTTAAGAAATTTCTTAATCTTATTGATATACCGATCCTCCTCTTCTTCGCATACCATCACTTTGTGATACATTTAGGTCAATCAACCTCCGTCGGCACCGGGAAATTAACGATCGAATGTCCCTGCACATCTATATCTCATCCCGCCACCGGCCATAGGCAAAAACTTCGCTACATCTTTCTCGATGTTGTTTGGGCGTTTTTTTTCATAGCCTCGGGCACTTTCGATGTTGCTTCGAGTGCCACCTCTTGTTCATAGATGTTTGTTTATATCATTGTTCAATTGTAGATTTACCAATCGTTTTGTCACGGCGTCCGTGCTCTCACGGGGATATCCCAATTCGATGATAGGGTTTGTCGTTCATATCGAGGTTTTGAAAGATCAAACAACAAGGACACACGTTTCCTCGAACGAGATCAAAACTTTTCCATTTATTTACAGCGAAAACACTAAAACGACCAACCATCTGAAAACAACTTCAACACATACAAGCAAAAATGACCGCACACCTCGGCCCCGCGCTTATGCAGTTCATCAGAGTTGTATTGAATCTCAGGTCGCAAGTACTCAACCATCTCTGTGGTAGGAGACAATCCGTAAGGGCCGAAGTACACTTTGACACCTATGTTCTTATACCACCACGTCCAGTGTGTTCCAGGACCATTGAGATGCCACATTCGATGGATTGCGGCGTGAACAGTAGGGCGTCTCGCAGAAAAACAGGGTATCTCAAGGGCATTGACGGCTTCCTACAACTCTCTGTTCGATAGGGGTTTGGTAGAAAGGACTAGATTGTGCACTCCGATTTTGCTCATTTATTTTAAATCTCCTTTCTTCAAACGACTGTGGGCTTGCAATCGTCTTTCGAAGGCATTTTGCATCTGCTTTATATTAGTTGAAACGTTTTCGTTCCACGCTGATTGTATTCATATCACATCTATAAGGTTTGTTTGATCAGGCCATTCTTTATAGCTGACGATGTTGTTCTTCAATTTTGTAATACCTGTGAGCGAGGTGTTGATTCCGTCAGGTAGGATGTAACGCTTGCCGTCTTTTGTCGAGAGTGCTACTTTGTTGATCTCCTCGGTGTAAATCTGATGAAGATGACTCCGAAAGATATTCCTTGGCTTGTAAATCTCCTGCTGTGTTTTGAGACATCACTTGTTATCCTCGAAAGTGATGTCACGCTTGATTACGTTCTTCTTGACTCCCTTTGCTTCTTGGTGGCTGCACCGTCATCCATCTGGTACCCATACAACTTCGAAGGCCAAAGAACTCATTCATGATCTTACCTCTACACTCGCCCTGGAACTTTCCGAGCATCTTCTTGTTGACAACCCTGGTGATTTCTGAGGGGTGTTCTGGTGGGTAGTTGGAGGTGTCGAACTTGTCTTGCACATGTGGGGCAAGACGCGCAATTGTTTTCCTGTTACAGAAGTCATGCAATAATAATAAAAATAACTCCCATGAAGTAAGTTTCGTTGAAACATGGAAGATGGCTCAAAACGATCGCCATACACTTGCACATATCCAGTTAAAATTTCGAGGTGTGATGTCAGTCTATTTTTTTCGTAATTTGAGAAATCACGAGCCATGGTAAAAAAAAGTCTCCTTCCGCAAAGTAAAATGTACCTCTTTCATGCTCTCCATGTACAATAAAAATTTTCTTTGTTTTATTTATTTAATCCTTTCAATATTTCTATGTTAAATGCCTAAGGTAAATACACTTTTAAAACAACACTATTTATTCAGATATCATGGTTGGTTTTGTTACAGTAGGTCCATATATCATGGTGCAATTATAATTCTTTTATGGATTTCTTTCGTATCCCTCAGGTCAAGTTCATTGCAGGTCTTGAGCCATATTGAAATATGACATATAAATTTTCTCTACATTATGGTATTTGGTTGGTGCGGAAGCTTTTTCTGAACATAACTGCAATATTTTTCAGATCTGAAAGAAAATAAGAAAGATTCAGCATAAATTTGGGCATAAAGCAAACATGTTTATTTCATGAATAAAAACAAAAAATCAGTAACAACACCGAGCTTCATTATTGATATTATTAGAGCCTCAGTTTACTCTTTGCAACTCACTAATGCCTTCTAAAATAATCATAAATATTTATAATTTTAAAAACATCTTATAACAGACAAATAAAGGTCACATTTTTTTAGGCTGAAATATTGCAAATAATTAAAATTATTATCCATCATTTTACAAGTTTCAACTTGACATTTTCATATGCTAACAAAAAGTTCAATATGTTTTAATTTAGATCTAGATTATGTAAAGACGAATCTAAAATGGGCTCAACTGTCAAAATTTGCCCAGTATTAACAATTTTACAGATATTTAAAAAATTTAAAGCGGTCTAATTTTTCAACAAACAATCGGCATTCCAATGGGAACCAACTGTGCTCCTCTCCTCGCCGATCTGTTTCTGTACTCATATGAAGCGGACTTCATTTAAGGGTTACTACGTGAAAACAAAATGAAACTATCCCAATCCTTTAATTTCACTTTTCGTTATATAGACGATGTGTTGTCGTTAAATAACGACAAATTCCAAGACTTTCTACATCTTATCTACCCCAGTGAGCTTGACATTAAGGATACTACAGATACACCAAAGTCCGCTTCATATTTGGATTTGTTTCTTGAACTAGACTATGAGGGACATTTGAAGACAAAACTTTATGACAAACGTGTTGACTTCAACTTTCCTATTGTTAATTTTCCCTTCTTGAGTAGCAATATACCAGCATCGCCTGCATATGGCGACTACGCTTCTCAGCTTATCCGATTTTCAAGGTCATGCGTGTTACCATGACTTTCGACAAAGAGGATTTCTGCTGTCACAAAAGCTTCTTAACCACGGTTTTATCAGGGATAAGTTGATGTCATCACTTAGAAAATTTTACGGTCGTCATCACGAATTGATTGACCATTACAATGTTCCAATATCTAAGATGATGTTGGACCTGTTCCCACTGTCGTAACCTTTCATGTGCCTCCACCGATTTGTGACTTCCCCCGGATTGACTTTGTTGAACTTCGCGACGGATGCCGTATACGGAGCAGGAACTGCTTACCCTTCCGGAGCACCTGGGTTCACTACTGGTTTTTATAGGAGTTCGTGTTGTTCATTGTTTTATGTGTTTATTTGTTGTGATTGTGGTTGTTCATTTGTCTTCCCGGGTTTGTTTGTCCAATGGATTACGTTTTTTATTGCTCCTTAGGTATATTTGTCCTTTTTACAGTTTCTATGTCTGAGAAATGTAAACATCTTGAAGGCGAACAAATTATGACATTATATGAATTATGATGTCATGACTTTATGACGTCACCAAGTATTGTAAAACACAATTAGTCCTATTCTTAACATTTCAACGATAAATGATTAAAGAAAAAATATTAATCCACAAGTAGTAACCAAGGATTTGCATTGAGGAAAAAATGCATAGCAAATAAGAAGACTGATTTTTTTTCCATTACACAATCACATGTGTACTTTTAAATAATTCATCAGTATGCGTATAAGTGTATACGCTTATAAATTTACAGGAACAATAGGACAGTCCATTTTGATGCTTGATATTAAAAGTTTAAAAACCAAACAAATTCAGTAATACATGTACAAAAGTACATGCAATTTACATGCTGTTATAACGAGTTACTCCCCTTTACAAATGACAAACTGCAAATTTTAATTCACAAGAATTTATTAAACCTGTTATTGGTAAATGTTGGTTTAAAAATCTTGTCCAAAGGGATTTGTGGATGATATAGGTTTCTTTACATCTATTTTCATTTAATATATTCATCTAATATTACAATTATTTAGCTGCGGTTTTCAATGCAACCACCTGTTCATATGTCCTTGTTACATGACATTTATGTATTCTCGCCAAAATTGATACATGTAAATAAACAGCATGTGTTTCCTGCTAATAGTGAGAATGTTTCGTCATACAATAACTGACCTGTAATATATTATTAACTGCAACGCAAAATCATTGAAATCACTGAATTTTAGGGATTAACAATTTTTTTAAAAGATTTTAGTGAAAAAAAACAATAATTTTTTTTCATTTTACTTCATATATGTAACAAAAAATGATTGCGCAAGATATACATTACATATGGACTGTTCAAATTTAGAAAGCCCCATTTTCACCTCTTTTGCATTCTTCTTTAAAGCATTACATTAAAGTTTTGGAACGTATGTAAATATGTGTTAAATACATACTTAAGGAATTATACTGACCCTAGTTTCTGCATCAGTTGTTTACAGGATGGATCAGCATCACAAAATAATGCTTTTTACACGTTTGAAATCATGTCGTCAAATTGGGACAAGACGCGCAATTGTTTTCCTGTTACAGAAGTCATGAAATAATAATAATAATAACTCCCATGAAGTAAGTTTCGTTGAAACATGGAAGATGGCTCAAAACGATCGCCATACACTTGCACATATCCAGTTAAAATTTCGGGGTGTGATGTCAGTCTACTTTTTCCGTAATTTGAGAAATCACGAGCCAGGGTAAAAAAGTCTCCTTCCGCAAAGTAAAATTTACCTCTTTCATGCTCTCCATGTACAATAAAAATTTTCTTTGTTTTATTTATTTAATCCTTTCAATATTTTTATGTCAAATGCCTCAGGTAAATACACTTTTAAAACAACACTAGTTATTCAGTTATCATGGTTGGTTTTGTTACAGTAGGTCCATATATCATGGTGCAATTATAATTTTTTTATGGATTTCTTTCGTATCCCTCAGGTCAAAGTTCATTGCAGGTCTTGAGCCATGTGGTGTCATTGTATGAAGATAATTCGTCAAGGGCTGCAAACTTTTATTGTAGTTGATGTTTCAACCTAAAATACACAATATGACAATATTCAATTAACACTCAAGTCACAAGTTTGATATGTTGACATCGCGATTGATAAAAGTTAATAAGACACAATAAGCATTTCAAACATCAGCGAAACAATAATGTTGCATATCACTTACGCATTGACGGCCTATTTCATATCAATCATATGCTATTAACTTGTTGGTTTTCAAGGATGAACAAAACAAGTTCAAAAACCATTCAAGGGTTAATCGAGAAAAGGGGAAAGGAACAAGTCTGTATACTATACTTTTCTTCTCATAATTATACCTCCATCATTTGGAGTACCACTTCTTTAACGTATACTGTACTTAATCACATCATCAATTCATGATAAATCCGTCATAAATCAATACTAATATCGGAAAAAATTATCAGATTAAAATAATTGCCATACAATCCAAAATTAGCTATCAGTCAAAGTTATAATGTTTATCGATCCCATACAGTCATGTCCTTGTAAATGTCTTCAAAGGCCAAGGTGTCAGTAAACATTAGATTGGCGTTGTTACCATACATCTTGCGCATGAAGTTCTAATGGAAATCGTACATCAAGATCTTCGACATATCCAAGATGCAAGTTCCCAAATAAGTTGGTTTGTTGAACTTCAGCTTGGTCTTCTTCATATGGATTGCTACAGATTTTCGTTGAAGGTATCCCCGAACATCATCTGCATGTCTGGGTCTGAGAGGAGTTCCAGTTTGACACCGGTGATTTTAAGAAGAGCATCATATGCCATATTAGGGGGTGGTGACGTAGTGTGGAGTGTCAACCCCATAGTTCTGCTTACAGATATCCATAAAGTCCTCAAAGATGTCCTCCAGTATAGCCACATCGCTTTTCGGGTAGAGATTATGATAGTCCTGCATATTCTTGCTATTGAATTCCTTGAACACTTGTCGAGCGTGCATAGTTCTTATAGCTGTTGTGCCCACCGCTGATTTTGCTATAAACTTCTTGGGTAGTATTTGTGTTTCCTCCATCTTTGCAGGTCCATCCGTGTTATCATATGGATAGACCCCCTTCCTGATCATCATTTCGTAACGTACGCCGAAACACTTCTTTACCGCCTTGAATTTATCGTTCGTTAAGGTTTCTATGGAGTTCGGCATGAACCTACGCGAGTCGTTGAATCTCATTTTCAAGTCTCCATCAACGTTCTTTGAGAAGGTAATGTACTTTTCGTCTGTGTTCAGGCAATAAGCCTAGTTCTTATCAACATCCTCATGATGTATTGCTGCGAGAGCAGCCTATTGGAAACACTCGCAGATCCTCGTTTCTCGCGTTAACAAGCGTTTTCTTTGTGACGAGTTTTTGATGTGTACGAACTCCCCGCGAGCGGTTTGAATTTGTTTAGATAGATTTCTAAACTCTCGATATGTCCAAAAGTCCACCCGCTACCTTCACGCATGCACTTTGCTATATTTTCTTTGGTTTTCTCCATCATAAACGCCATCTCCAACTCAATGTCCGTAGATTGGGTGATAGTTGCAACGGCTGACCTGAAGTAAAGGGGTATGTATGTACTTTCTCCGGTCGTGGGATTCGTTTTCACCAACTCCACTTTGAGCACCAGTCATGTCTTAACTCCTTTCCTCTTGGTGAGTGCGTCTGATATCTAATGTTGAATGGTGCTAGCACTTAGCTGGAGAAACGTGTCTGCATCATGTTGCCTCAACGGTTTGATGACCCTCGTACCAAATACACCAGTCAATGTATCGCGCTTGTGTTCTACTTCAATCGCTTCCTCCTTCGGTAATCACGAATTAGTGTGGTTGTCGATGTCCAAAACCGTGTAAGGATTGACTTCTTACAAATGTTCATTCTTGTTCGATTTCTAAATCTTAGTATTATTAATTAGAAATTTGAATCTACTACAGAACTTCATGTATATATGAATGTACTGTATGGAATGGTAGCCTTAAATTGGATTGGACTAATAAAACATATTACAAAATATCGAAATAAATTTGATGCACTGTATGGCCATTTCGTTGACTGACAAACAGAAATATATGAAATATAGTTCTTCAACATATTAGGAACCCTGTTTATTTCAAATAATACGTAGATACGGTAGTTTAAGTCTAATAAGGGGTAATGTTTTAGACAGATATAATTAAATTAAAAAGTTAAATCTAATTTATTTATGTATTTAATTAGGTTAGCAAACAACAGGTATATTAGGTATATTAAGTAAGTGCTATTATTACATGTAGTTAAATTTAACATTATTTAATGAACTTCATGCCTTCTAATTGCTTTGTTTAAAACCGGTTTTCATATGGTTCTATCACTTCCTGGTTGTACATTAGAGCCATGGTGAAAATATATAAATGGTCGATGTTTTGGGTAGTATTGTACATGTACAGTATTATTATGATAAAAGCAGGTAAATACGGAATTTTTTCCCTTCAAATTCTACATAATATGTATAAATGTAAATGTATGTATATTTACTTACACATTGTTAATTATGTGCTGTTTTTTTTATTAAATTACGTTTGTACCGTTGTATAAGTATCGGTTTCACAATGAGTGAAAATTAGATATCGCTTGTTCTCTAATTTTCATCCAATTTAACAGTCTCTCGACCGCGTTTGAAAAATTGATAATCTCACTAGTGAGATTTTGGTCTCCGGAATATGATCGGTCTTCAACAAATTTCCTTAGCTAAATATAAACCAACGCAACCCCTCGTCTGCTTTGTAATAAAAGGTGTCCTTAAACGAGGTTTTGAAATCGGACAAAAACCCCGACTGTTCGGGGGACAGCTAGGATTCATTATTATGGGTTAAATTTGAATATGCCATGTTCTTCTTGTTCCTTTCCGTATTCCATTGTGACACCTGTTGTGTAATTTCCGCTAGGAAAGATAGTTCTTGTTTAAATAACAACTGACATATGGAAATAATTTCTTTATACAATGTTATAGAATGACTGCATATTATTTTTGGCTTGGAATAAGGTATTGTATTTTTGACTATACGTAAGTGGCTCAACTACTTACAGGGTGTGCGGAGATCACTGTCGATTCTGACAGTCCAGATTTCTAGTTTATTTTGCTTACATATAGTAGTGTCTTACACTATATTGAGTTGAACAATAAGGATTTAGAATATCGATTTTTAAATCGGGGGCTCACTCATCAAATTTCTAAAATTGTCAGTTGAAGCTTGTGAACTATGGTTTTTTTCATTTTTCATTAGGTTTATTGATTTAATTTCTTTATAGAATGACTGCATACTATTTTTGAATATGAACTTTTGTCTTTTGTGATATGTATATCTTTTTTCAATGGTGTTTATACTTAGACGTGACATAATATCAATTGGTTAGTAAGAATGCTTACAGTGATTGAAAAAAATTAAGTAAATATGTTTTTGTATTCAGTGCACAATAATTAGTTACAGTCAACGAAATGGCCATATAGTGCATCAAATTCATTTCGGTATTTTGTGAAACGTTTTATTACAGGATGTGATAAAATACCATCTACTTTTTGCGTATATTTCTTTTCAGAAAAATGCCTGTGGTATAACCAGTTTTAATTGTTACACCACAGAGAGTAACACCACAGATCGAACAGAATTATATTCATTATTAAAACAAAAATGAATGCTGTCATGTTATATCTTATCAAGGATTTAAATGGTAGAAGAATACGAATCTCGTACTTTCTCGTTTTATCTCGCGTGGCGATATTATATACTACTCGCTACTTATACATGCCACTAACGCCACTACTATTTAAATCTCTTTCCCTTCTCCGGCTTTTTCTTTTTAGAAAGGTGTAAAAACTACATATTTTTAAAATATTTCATGATAAAAATCTGATAATATAATATATGTTCAATAATTTTATATTTATTTGTCTAACTATTTCTCTACTGAAAAACAACTTAAATGACATGCCTTGGTAAATTTATAAAGTCTAGTTGTCATAAAGCTTTATTAGATAATTATGTCTTTAAAACCACATTTCTATCCAAATAAAAATATGTTTTCTCAGCTTGGCATCTGTATATTCAATTATTAATAGCACTTAAAGCTTGTATAAACATGGTCTTTTAAGTAGACTGCGTTCATCATCTTTATACTACATTACACAAAACTACTTTTGAATTTGCCGACGCGATGACATAGGTTAATTTGAAAAGTTTTTAATTTTTTTAAAAACATAAACCAAAAACAACGCAACCCACCACGCCAAGGCTTGTTAGATATACATCGTAAAGACTCGAAACAACACATTCACACATTTAAGTATGGCGATTACATGGAAACAAGAAAGTTTATTGATTTCTAAATAGGCCACACATGAATTTTACTCCAGAAGACCGCCATTTTGACGAATGAAAAGAAAAAAATTTTATAACACAAAAATAATGATAAAACAAATCAATAAATCACGCCAGTTTTTATTCTATACATTGTTTACACTCTAAACTACACAATTATACATAATGCTGGACCGATGTCATGTAAACATGGAAGTTTATTGATTTCTAAATCAATCACCCACCTCCGTCCAAGTACGCCTCCATTTTGACAAATGATGGTAAACAATCCTTGATAAATACAGATAGGTAGCACTGTTTAAAAAAAAATCTTTCTATAAATTAAAAAATATCATACTATCACAAAAATGACGGCTTTGCTTCAATATTCGTCATGAGGAGGGAGGAGTTTAAATTTTAAATTAGAGTCTCCACCACCCATTATAGACGGGATTATGAAGGTCAAAAGAGCAAACCGATTAATGTTAATTATTGGTGAAATATTGGTGTAATATTCACAACAAGTCAATATCTTATAAATGACTGATATTTAGGGCAAATATTTTCAAGTTATACCAGTAATTATGGTTTTATATACTTACAAATACTGGTATCAAATGTTGGAGCGATGAAATGTTCAGCAATTTTGCATCGTCATCGAATTGCACTATGGGTAAGCTCTCTTCTTCTCGACCCACGCAACATATTTACATACAATCTGTGTAAAATATCGCGAGATTCGTATCCTTCTAATATTAAATCCTTGATCTTATATGAAAATTCCTGTGTAGAAAATCAACTGAAATATAGTGAATATTTTAGAATTTGTTTATTTATTTACTTTGTTATAATAACATGTTATCTTATACCCACTAGAGCCATACACATTTTGTACTACCCTACCCTCACGTATCTGTCCTGCCATTATTTCTCTCTAAAGCACCCTTTTCTCTGTTTTCTGCACATTTTATTTACAGGATGATCTTGTACAAGGAGAAACTAATTTTTGTAATTATAACTAAAAATAGGTTAAATAGGTATATGGTAACACCATAGATATAATATTGTAAGACAGATGTATTAGTTGGATTTAAACTGTAATTCTAGGGATATGATTTACAAAAATCATGTTTCACGTATAATATAAAACTCTAATGTTAAAGCTTAAAACAAAAGAGTAAAGAGTATTTGAATAATGAGTACTTGTAAAATAACATGCATACTTTGGCTTAAAAAAATGTCATCACGTAGTGGTAAAAATAATAATAGTGATTTCAGCCAATATTGAATGCCAAAATGAAGGAAAATTACATTGTGTAAACAAATAGAAAACTTTTTATTAAGACTTTTGCAAAATGGAGAAATATATAAAATAATAACAGAAACGTGCAACTTTTTTTTAATATTGACCCCAATATCACAAATACCACCATCGTTTGACAAACAATTCATAAATATAAATAAAACTAGACATTGGTGCCATCAAAAACGATGTCAATCCCTGCACTGCACAAGTAAAAAAAAACAATTAACAGTGAAAAATTAGCAATGTAACAATTTCAGTCTGAAAATTGGAACCCTGAATCTAATTTCAAAATTGAAAACCTTATTGCACATCTACACATAGTGAAGAACAATATTATACTCAAATGAAACCACTGAAACAAAAAATGAATGCATATTTCCAGAGACAATGCAAAATAAGAAATTTCACGATTTTTGGTCCCCAAATTTGATCCCTAAATAGATGTTCAAAATTAAAAACCTTTTCGCATATCTACAGAAAATAAAGAACAATATTATATCTATACAAATAAATTTGTTAAATCTAAATGAAAAATGAAAGATGAGTTTAAGGCACAAGCTTAAAATCACTATTTCCGAAATACAACCCCCGTGGACCTCAAGTTGTCAAAATAAAAATTCTAAAACCTTATTGCGCATCTACTTACAGTATGTGACAATGTTGTATAGAAAATAAAAGCATAAAATGAAAAATTAATAAGCAGTTTAGTTTAAATATTCAATTTTCGAAATTTTTAAAAATCAAAGTTCCAAAACCTTATTGCGCATCTACATACAGTATGTGACAATACTGTATAGAAATTAAAGCATAAAACGAAAAATGTATGAAGATTTTAAAATTTCAAATTTTTGAAATTCGACCCATGTGGACCCCAATTTTAAAAAATCAAAATTCGAAAACCTTATTGCGTATCTATCTACATACAGTACGTGATAATACTGTATAGAACTTAAAAGCATAAAATGAGAAATGAATGAGGAGTTTAGGCCACAAGTTTAAATTTCCAATTTTCGAGATTCGACCCCTGTGGGCCCCTTTTTTGAAAATCAAAATTCTAAAACCTTATTACGCATCTACATAAAGTATGTGACAATACTATATAGAAATTAAATGCATGAAGTTAAAAATGAACGAATAGTTCTGGAGACAAGATTATCTTCCAGACGTCAGACAAGCAAACGGACGCATTCGAAGTGCGGGAATAATGATAAATAGACACTATAACTTCGTTCCCGCGGATGTGTTCTAGTATTACCTAATACTGTGAAGTTTTGTATACTTTGCGATTGTCGTAAATCTTTCGTTGATGGTGATACCGACCTGATAGATTACATTTTGGAAAAAGATGAGGTCCCTTTTTTTCTGAACATTATTTATAGATAATTTTCGAAAGATTTAACAGCAAACGTGAGTTGGATACTACTATTTAAAACTCATTTTGTACTTCTTTAAATGTCATTTTGGTTAGAAATTCAAATTCAGTGGAAATCGTGTTTCAGAATATCATATTGAAAAGGATGCACAGAAAAGCTTCCACTTGCGGTTCTAGCAAGCGTTCATCGTGTTGGTAATCATACTGTTTTGGTTTTTACAGTGTGTTTTGTATACCAGAATGTCAGGATAGATACATGTAAGAGGGAGGTTGGTTTGGATACCCATAAAACCGGTTAAATCCCATCAAATGTTCAGTGTCTGACCGAAGTTATATTTTCCTGACCCGGTGTTGTGTTTATGCTTGTGTTTTTGCTCTTTTATCTTATTTTTTGTCTAGAATCCTGTCTGTTGGATTGCTTTTATTGATTTGTATGTCATAGTAAACCTTTCCTGTTATCCATTTTGTTGTTATAGCATCGCCTGCATATGGCGTCTACGTTTCTCAGCTTATCCGATTTTCAAGGGCATGCGTGAGTTACCCTGACTTTCGACAAAGAGGATTACTGCTGTCACAAAAGCTTCTTAACCAGGGTTTTATCAGGGATAAGTTGATGTCATCACTTAAGAAATTTTACGGTCGTCATCATGAATTGATTGACCATTACAGTGTTCCAATATCTAAGATGATGTTGGACCTGTTCCCACTGTCGTAACCTTTCATGTGCCTCCTACGATTTGTGACTTCCACCGGATTGACTTTGTTGAACTTCACGACGGGTGCCGTATACGGAGCAGGAACTGCTTACCCTTCCGGAGCACCTGAGTTCACTCCTGGTTTTTATAGGAGTTCGTGTTGTTCATTGTTTTCAGTTTTCTGTGTTTATTTGTTGTGGTTGTGGTTGTTCGTTTGTCTTCCCGGGTTTGTCTGTCCAATGGATTACGTTTTTTTGATTGCTCCTTAGGTATATTTGTCCTTTTTATTACCACTGGGCCGATACCTCTGCTGGTGGACAATTTGTCCCCGAGGGTATCAACCGTCCAGTAGCTTATTATTATAGCATGAATTACAATGATACCAATAGGATACAGGCTAGGACGTCGCCCTGTATAAAAAGGTCCTAC
This sequence comes from Mytilisepta virgata, assembly GCA_028015205.1. Taxonomy (NCBI): domain Eukaryota; kingdom Metazoa; phylum Mollusca; class Bivalvia; order Mytilida; family Mytilidae; genus Mytilisepta; species Mytilisepta virgata. Next base: position 44,422,211 of record CM051515.1, on the reverse strand, counting down.
CCTGACGACATCACGGACGCCATGTCGCCAGGTAAGATGAGTGTCCATTCACAAGAGCTATCGGATTTGACATTCCCCAGCTATGTACAGTCAGATGATCATCATTTTCAATACAAAAATGCTGACCTCTTTAAACAGATTGTGCCATGTGAAGTTATTTTAGATGACATCTTACAATATGATGACTCAATGCCACACTGCACCATTTCACCGTGCAAATCTAAAAATTGTAAAACTTGTAAGATTCTTATAACAGAACCGTATTTTACAAGCAACTTAACGGGAAAATCTTACAACACTAGAAGTCATGATCATCTGACTTGTACATCGACTAACATTGTATACGGGGTAGAATGTAATCTCTGTGGCTTGGTTTATGTGGGTGAAACAAAAGGTAGGTTAAATACAAGAATGAACGGACATAGATCAGGTATTAACAACAACGCCAATCAGGTTGTTTATCAGCATTTCAACCTTCCTGATCATTCCATCTTATCAATGAAAGTCCGTATATTAGAAAAAATATATCACCCTACTAATAATCCAAACCTCAGCACACCCCTTCGCAGACAAACAGAAGAATTTTGGATTAAGGAATTAGGTACCGCTATGCCATATGGTTGCAATGATAAAATTGACAGCATTGGGAATCTTTCAAGCCCAAAATGCAGCGAAATCAATGTGATGAATATTTTCAATATAACTCAACGCCGTAAACGCAGTCATGGTCATCGACATTACACTTCACCTATTGACCATGATATCTCCTTAAATGCGTTATTGCCGTACATACAAAAACCTTTAGGACTACATCACATTCGGACTAAACTATATTCCATTCCTTTGTGTAAGCTTAGCTCACTCCACAAAAAAGCATTGGAGCAACAAATCAAGAATTTTAATTCAGCTGAATACAAACTCGCTGCTGTGGTATCGGATATTGCTTCTCACAGATTATTCAAACCAGTTCGCATCCATAACGACGAATCTCACCAAAGGTCGTTCCTCAAAGTTAACTTTGTTAATAAAGGCTTGGATGCCATAAATCTCAGCAATATCCTTCACCACAAAACAGTAAAATCTAAAATTCCTCCATATTTCAAAGACCAAACTGTTCCACTTATTTCTTATTCTTATACAAAACCCATTGCAACCAAGATTTTCAATTACAAACGTGCATTGCGGGACCTTAATTCCGATGACCTCAAGTCTAAACCCCCTGACTGCTCCTGTTCGACATCTCCATTCAATTATAGTCCTGTGGGTCATGTTATCACTGGAGATCTCAATCTAGTTGATAATCAAAAGCTTAAAAATATGCTAGCTAAAGGCCCCAAATACCGAGAACCTCAGCCAATTAATTGGAAATACAATTTGAAGTTACTTATGGATTCGGTTGAGGACTATGCCAGAAAATGGACTTCAAAAGAACAGGAGCCTGCTGACACACTTTCAGAGTGGGTGAAGGCTATTAGGTCAATGATACAAATCAGAATTAAAAGCCTCCAAGGGTCTATGAGCACTAAAGCTATATCCATCTTTAAAGACCCTAAGGTTGTTGAAAACTTGACTCGCCTCCATGACAAATATGTAGTTGTCCCAGCTGACAAGGCCCCCAATAACATCGTTTTTGTTTGTAAGAACTATTATTTTGAGTGTCTTAGAAACGAATTGGGAATAGATAACACTGCGGGTAACCCAACTTATACACCGACCACACTCACTAAGCAGGAAGTCCTTGATAACCACAAGACCGTTCTTCATTCCTTTGGCATTTCTACAAAGGATGAAGAAATGGACCTTCCTGCTCTTTATTGGATTCCTAAACTACATAAGAATCCGTTTAAACAAAGGTACATTGCTGGGTCAGCTAATTGCTCTACAAAACCTCTTTCAAAGATTTTAACATCCATATTGACATGTGTTAAAGAGGGCCTTCAGAATTACTGTGAAACATCATGTTCCACCAGTGGCGTCAATCAGATGTGGATTCTTAAAAACTCCAAAAGTTTACTTCAGTATCTAAAATCAAAATCTTTGGCTACATGCGACAGCATGAAAACGTTCGACTTCTCTACACTCTACACTACCATACCACATTCTCAATTAAAAGATCGCTTGGAGCAACTAGTTCATCAATGTTTTTTCAAGAAAAATGGGACACGCAGGTATAAATTCCTTGTTCTAGGTAGAGAAAAGTCTTATTTCGTGAAGAACCACTCTGATTCTGACAAAAAATATTCTGAAGATGAAATTACAAACATGTTAGATTTTCTCATAGACAACATATTCGTTGAATTTGGCGGTCTAATTTTTCAACAAACAATCGGCATTCCAATGGGAACCAACTGTGCTCCTCTCCTCGCCGATCTGTTTCTGTACTCATATGAAGCGGACTTCATTCAAGGGTTACTACGTGAAAACAAAAAGAAACTAGCCCAATCCTTTAATTTCACTTTTCGTTATATAGATGATGTGTTGTCGTTAAATAACGACAAATTCCAAGACTTTCTACATCTTATCTACCCCAGTGAGCTTGAAATTAAGGATACTACAGATACACCAAAGTCCGCTTCATATTTGGATTTATTTCTTGAAATAGACTATGAGGGACGATTGAAGACAAAACTTTATGACAAACGTGATGACTTCAACTTTCCTATTGTTAATTTTCCCTTCTTAAGTAGCAATATACCAGCATCGCCTGCATATGGCGTCTACGTTTCTCAGCTTATCCGATTTTCAAGGGCATGCGTGAGTTACCCTGACTTTCGACAAAGAGGATTACTGCTGTCACAAAAGCTTCTTAACCAGGGTTTTATCAGGGATAAGTTGATGTCATCACTTAAGAAATTTTACGGTCGTCATCATGAATTGATTGACCATTACAGAGTTCCAATATCTAAGATGATGTTGGACCTGTTCCCACTGTCGTAACCTTTCATGTGCCTCCTACGATTTGTGACTTCCACCGGATTGACTTTGTTGAACTTCACGACGGGTGCCGTATACGGAGCAGGAACTGCTTACCCTTCCGGAGCACCTGAGTTCACTCCTGGTTTTTATAGGAGTTCGTGTTGTTCATTGTTTTCAGTTTTCTGTGTTTATTTGTTGTGCTTGTGGTTGTTCGTTTGTCTTCCCGGGTTTGTCTGTCCAATGGATTACGTTTTTTTGATTGCTCCTTAGGTATATTTGTCCTTTTTATTGATGTTACAAAAATTTGCACCATAACGCAAAAATAAAAAAAAACAAATGAATTAATACATGTAAATGATACCAGGTTCCGGTCCATTTTATTATTTTTTTTTATTTAAATGTCTCGAAAACCCATTCAATAAATGAATACCACTTTTTTACTATTTTTACAACTGTGCTACAAAACAATACAGTATATGAGAAATATATACATGTATGATTCGCCGATCTAAATATGTTTCGTACGAACAATGTTTAGTTGTAACAGGGTAATATCCTTGTTGGTAATAATACTGTATTGATTTTCATAGCATGTTATCCATTTTATGGTTTGTTTATAGTAACTGATATGGTACCAGTGGCGTAGCTTGCCTCTTTATACCGGAGAGATAAATATTTCTTTCACTTTCTAAAAGATAAATTTTTGCGGATTTTGTCTGATCCTGAGATTGATATAAATCTAAAGACATTATTGGTCATATAAATACTGTTATTGTATTTACAATTATTCATATTTTCGCCAAATTTAAAGCAACTGCCAAGATACCTACTAGAAAACTTCGGAGGTCTTGACATTTACAAATCAGTTATTTCTGCGTACCATTTTCTTTATTGTAGATGCGAATCCAGAAACCTTTTGTTCAAAGTACGCTCAAAGACTTGATATAACTGGTAAGTTTCCGTGATATATGTTCATAACTGATGTCTGTTGGACCAAAAAATATTTCAAAAACCATTATTCTACTTTTGTCACAATATATCACTGGCTGAGAGCAAACGTATGCGAAAGCGTGCTATACTACATACTTGTGATAATAAGGTTTTATACGGTCAGGTTACTTATGACATGTTAAATTGTGAAATAACGTTACTATAGTTACCAAAACTTTAGAAAGCCTGATAAAAGACACTAACAAATTGAGTGTAATGTAGATATTGAAATGCGTAAACATTAATTGTTTAGGGGTCAGCTGAAGCCCGCTTCCGGGTGCGGGATTTTCTCGATGCGTTGAAGACCCATTGGTGGCCATCGGCTTTTTTCTGCTTTTGGATCGGGTTGTTGTCTCTTTGACACATTCCCCGTTTCCATTCTCTATTCTATGATACTTTTACAGCATATTGAGCATAACTGATGAAAGTTTTCAAACACTTTAAAATTCAATATTTCAGAAAAGAAATATATTTAAAAATAAATTGCACGTTATTTTTGTAGTCATAGTATTTTAAGATCTTATTTTAAATATGGAAAATATTTCATGCCTTAAATTTCTTGAGAATTTTTCTGAAGACGCTCTGCGGTGACATATACATAGATACATGTTTTGTACATCTAGCTTGTTTAAGTCTAAAGAATATATTGGAAGATTTGTTTTAAGTTATCTGCAATATAAGTTATTTCAAGAAATACCAAAGGGATATTTGAAGGAGAGAAAATCGAAACAACTGACAAACTCCGGAGAACAACGAAGACAAGACCAAAACAATATATGCATTACAATTAAAAACTAAAAACATATGAATAAGATAGACCGCACCAAAAAACCGGGGTAGACTCAGGCGCTCCGGAAGAGTAAGCAGTCTCCGCTTCCTGCAGGACATCCGCCATGCTGCCCATATCAAATCTGGTACGTGGAAGGGATAACATTAATGGAACAGGTCCATTTTTATTTGGGAAACGGGTCCCTAAATTATTTACTTTAAACATGAATATAAATTCCGAAAATAAAACAAGATGTTAATCATCGTCCAGAAACTGAACGTTAATTTTTGGTGAATAACGTAATTTTAGGACTATTTCCTACGTAAAATAGTAATGTCAAGGCTATACAAATGACAATAGATACTTTATTGAATTATTGAATTTCTGTAAGTTCGACTGAGTTTAAATTCTGCAATACCAAATTTAAAAAAAAAACATCCTTAGATAAAGAAGGTCACACAATATTATGAAACTATTACTGAATTGTTTTGATTGCTCTGGAACACATTAATAACATATCCCCAAAAATTATGATTTCGCCATTTATGGGGAGATGTAATTAATGGTTCTTGCGTTTTTTCTATAATTTGGTATTTTAGTTGTTACTTTCTGTGAATATCGTCAAGTCAGTGACAGTACCGAACGAATGGTGCTCGATGGAGTATCTGTAAACATACCACCAGATACATCTTGCAGCTGCGTTATTAAAAGTATGAGGAAACAGAATCTACCATTTTCAGCCTTAACATCCACACAAATGCAAGCTGACTGTAGTAGTTATATCAAGGTAGATTATAGGGAAAGTAATGTCACTATAAATTGTGAAAACAGTACTTTTGGTGTAATGGACCTAGACGAAAATGAAGAAAAATATATAATTTTAAAGAAGACCAACAGTCAGTATCATACAGGAAACTGCTTATTACTAGGTATCTAAAATATTTAAGTATATCAGAATTAATTTTTTAGCTGCTGTTTACAATAAACGCGCGACTGTTACTTATCATGATGATTTAATTTCAGTGTTTTCAATTTATGAGAAAGATTTATGAAATTGGTAAAGGGTTCTTTTGATCCATGGAAAGAGCAGATGTTTAGATAGATTATTGTCTGATACCCCTTGTTTATCAGTGGGAGGTTAATTGTAAGGACTATCATAATACATGATCGTTGTGCAAAATAATATAAATTGTTTAACAAAGTGTGTTGAGGCAATGTGTCCCTTATCATAACATTAAAAGTTAATCTAAGATTTGAGGTACATGTATTTCTCTCTACTTATACGAGAAAACGTTTTCATGTCTGAATACATTTGTACCTATGTTGCGGCGTTTCAAAATGTCGTAGAAACTGTCTGATTAGAATAGAAATAATTGACGGTGGTTTGAAAAATATCACGATTTTATCACGGGTAGACGATATTTTACCATTTGCTTTCGCTCTTGGCAAAAAATATATTATTAAGGGCCTACATGTGGTAAAATCAGTATATTTTGAAGCCACCGTGAATTATTTCTCAAACAATAATCCAAGAGGATTAAAATGCCATAACTACCAAATAGTTTTAATGAAAAGCTAAAACCTTCTGATAGTAGAACCATACAAATTATAACAGTAAATTTTAAGGTTTCATTTCACGGTAGTTTCGAAATACTAGCACCGGAGCTGGTGATACTCTCGGGATTGGAGTCTGCCAGATGAGCCTTCCTAACGGTGGTAATAAAATACATGTTATGGTACCAGTTTTGATGTACAAGATATACATTTTTCATCGGTTGTGCTTTAAGGGGGAAAATGTTGAAAGTTGAAAAAGACTCAAAACGCAGTAATTTTGATAGGGCGAAAAAAGGTTAAACATAAAACGTATGCTACAAATGTATATAAGTACAGAAATATGCCTGAGGTAAATATCATAAATTTCACAAAATTTACATTTTTATTACTTTAATTATCGCCGCGCTTTTGAAGAAGGGATATAGCAATTGTCTCCGTGTGTCCGTCCGCCACACTTGTCACATCAACTCCTCCTTAAATTTTGGGTTAAGGAATATAATTTCTATATAGAATGGTTGCATATAACATGTAGATGCACAATAAAGTTTTATAATTATTTTTTTTCTAAACAGGTGGAACTCAAACATTTTGAATTCACGATTGTGCCATGAACTTGTCTTTCATTTTTTAATTTATTCGTTTCATTTCTTTACAGTATTGTCATGCACCATATGCGGATGCGCAATAAGGTTTTAGAATTTTAATGTTATAAAATTGGGGCCCATAGGGGTCCAATTTCGAAAATTGTCAATTAAAGTTTGTAATTAATCTCGTCTTTCATTTTTACATTTATGCATTTTTTTTCTATACCAAGCACCATATGGAGATGCGCAAAGTTTTTAGAATTTTAATTTTCCCTTAGGAAATGAATTTCAAAAATTGTCAATTTAAGCTTATCACAAAACTATTATTTCATTTTTTAATTTATCCATGTCATTTGTACACATAATGGTGGTACACTATATAAGGTTTATAATTTAGATGTTTCAAAACTTGGGGCACAAAAGGATGAATTTCAAAAATGATGACTCTAAGCTTGTTACCCTAATTGTTTTCATTGGATTTAGTGAATTTATTTTTTCATAGAAGGGTTTCATAACATCTATAAATGGGCAGTAAAGATTTAGATTTTTGAATTTGGGTAAGTGTCCCAATTAATTTCAGGGGTGCGGAAATCACTGTCGAATCCGATTGTAGGTGTCTAGTTTTATTTTATTGATATAATTATCTCCGCACTTTCGGAGAAAGTTCGAGGATATTGTTATCGTCCCTGTCTGTCTGTCGTCCGTGCGCAATACTGAATTTTGACCTAAACTCCCCTCCCATTGATAACTTCATGCATTTTTTCATTTTATTTCCATACAGTATTGTCACACACTGAAGATGTATATTAAGGTTTTGGAATTTTTATTTTCAAAAATAGGGGCCCACAGGAGTCAAATTTCGAGAAACTTAAGCTTGTGACCGAAACTCCGCCATCATTTTTCATTTAATGCATTTTATTTCTATACATCATTGTCATGCACTATTTGTGGATGCACAATAGGGTCAAACCAAAGACACTAGAATTGGTATTTGCTGCCTCTCCGCCAAGCACGCGCATCCAGAAGTAAGAGCTAAGATCAAATGGTCGGCTCGGAGTCAGTATAAAGTGTTCGAGTGGGGTGATATGTCTTCCTGTGGACAGTAACCTCGTGAACTAGCAAATTAAAATTCCGGCTCAGCGTGTCGGTCTAGTACAAAGCAGGGATCATATTCATTATCTCAACGACATGTTCTCGTCCTGATATGCAACTGGTTGCAACTGGGCGTTTATCCATCAATCCTCTTTTATATATTGTTCACCTAACGCATTTTATTGTCATACACTGTATGCAGATGCGCAGTTTAGAACATTGTGGCCTGTATTTTAAGATAATTATGCGGGTGGTGCAGATGTCATTTTCGACTGCCTAAATATAGTTTGATTGACAGGATATGTACGTATAGTCGATACAAGACTCGTCAGTTGTACTCAAGGACCTAAACGCCAAAAACGACCAAATATGTAAAATCTAAAGCCAAAGACACCTAAGGACAGAGCTATGCACGAGGTAGACATCCCAAATTTTAATTTCCTATAACAGTAGACTTTTAAAGTATAATTTAACGATATTATATAAATACTACCAATTGAGCTGCTGCTACCCTCCAGGACTTGGAGACCACCAAAACGCAGTATCCACTCTATAGAAATGAACAATATTCTGATACAAATTTTGATGCACGAGAATATGCAGATTTCATTGATTTAGAACTCAATAGTTGTATTTATGGTAGAAAATCTTGAAAGCCGAAACAAAAACCAAAAGGTTATACACGTAGATGCAAAGAAATTAAGGATTACAGCATCTACTATAAACAACTTTCCTTTAATGTATTTGCATAATGAAAGGCATCATTACATGACGATATTGAAATTACATAATCCTTGTGCAGAGATTGACAGTCGGGTAACCGGAAGTCCCTTTTTGGCCAAAATGTGATCAGTCTCTGATCAGTGACGTTGCGCGTCGAACGCACTATTTCGTGCACTTTGCGACGTCGAAGCTGTGCCATACGGAAGTCGACACGTCATGTTCAGTGAGCTATATCCTCGGTTTTCTCCATCGGATTGTTTCTAAATTTTGACGGCCAGTTCCAAACATTCAATTGACCATTCTCTGAAATTTTTGTACGATTTAGATATTTAATTTCTCTTCAGGAACCATTTCTTGACCAATTTACGAGTGCAAAAAAAATGACTGGAGCGGTTCGAAAGGCGTGTAAATAAATTTGGTACAAAAAAATGTTTTCTCACGAATCATTATAATTTTTTGCACATCAAATCTGGGGAATATTTTCAACATTTTCTGATATAACAAGAGGAGATTCTCGGAAAAACAAAAAAGTGTACCAAATTTAAAATTAGGTCCCCCCAAAAAGCTTTTTTTTTGCTTTCTATTCATTCGTTCATTTTATTATTATTGTTACTATTTTTCGATATACAAAAAAAAAAAAAAACACAAATGAAAATTCAGTGTATAAACAAACAATATAACACTTTTATATTGTATCTTTAACAGGTTTTTTTCTGTCTAAGTAATAGCAAGTCTCGGTCCAGGGTATGATCGTGACATGTGTTGACAGCTTCGGCGCGTTCGTATAACGTTGGGGTACACAAATCGCCCAGGCCGCACCTAAAATACTGCTGGAAAATTTGCTTCCGCGAGTAAGAAAATCAATTTGCACTTTTCGTAATATTCGTAAGCAGACGCAACTTTTGGGTATAACATGGAAATGATAAATTAATCAGAGGATTGCAAAATAAGGGTAAGAAGTTAGGATGAAACGGATCAGTCAGTGAGTCACTATCAAAGTTTGTGCGACGGACCGATTTCAACTCATTAAAATCCACTGCATTGCTAACAAATGTGTTGTCTTGATGTGGAAACATTCATATATCTGTGTTCGCAAATTATAACTTTACCTCTTCTCTATAAATGACAGAAATATTAAGAATTTTCATGTCTTGTTTGAATGTGTTTACTTCCGCCATTTTTGTTATGACAACATTTAAGTTCGATAACTTGCACATGCAGGTGCGATAAAATGAAACGTCTTACATTACGAGTAGTTCCCCTTACAACACAAAACATCGTCAGGGATATTTACTGTATTGCATGGTTTAATACAAACATGTACTTAAATAGTTCCAGATTTATTGTATTAATAGTATGACCAGGGATCATATAATACTATCATATACAGTTCCTGATATGACAGACAAGTATAAAACTGTTTGCCATTAAAATGTTGATGCCCCAAAATAATAATTTTAATGATGCAAATTAACTTTCTCACTTCTTTGCAACTTCCTTTCTTCCAAATTACACTTCAAAGGTTCTGTCAATCCAAGTTATATTACATTTTTATTAAGCATACTTCATCCACTGCGTATTTACTCCAACTGGACAATATCAGTTCTTCATATATTTTTATGATTGTATCAGTTGTTAATTCAAAGCCCAAAATAGTATCTGCACTGCAAACTAGATTGTTAAAATTCAAAAATAGTTTGTCAGATGCATAACTAGTATGGGAAAGACTTTACTGTAATGCAACTTGACCCTGGAGCTGTATCCAAGCAGTTCTACTCTTCTTGAAAGTCTGTCACTGGACATTGAAAGATTCCAGTTGATCTGACCAGTTGAGGTAGGTGTTTTAATTTCAGAGAGATGTATTTTTTTTTGGGGGGGGGGGGGGGGTTGAGGGGATAGAAAGAAAATTTTTACCCCATGTCAGGTTTGCTCTAAATGCTTTAGTTTTTGAAATTTAGACAAAAACTGCTGTTTTACCCTTATGTTCTATTTTAGCCAAGCCGGCCATGTTGGTTGGCAGGCAGGGTCATCAGACATATTTTTTAAACTTGATATCCTAATGATGCTTGTGGTCAAGTTTGGTTCAATTTGGCCAAGTAGTTTTGGAAGAGAAGATTTTTGTAAAAGTTAATGGACGACGACGGGTGCCAGGTGATGAGAAATGCTCAATTGACCCTTTGGGTAGGGTGAGCTAAGTGACTTCGATCATACCTAGGGAAAAGTCACAGAGTGAAATCATGGATGAAAAATCAATTTCATAAAATCATAAATTTATTTTTTGTTATTTCAATAACTTAATTTATTTGATATTTAGGATCACTTTATTCATATAAAGATATTTAAAATGTCATCTTTCAGATAAGTTAATTTTTTTTGTAAAAAATAATTCAATGCCTTAATGTTTATTTTGTTTACACTGTAATTAATGGAATTTGTGTTTCTGGGTTACATTGTATATCCTAAAAATTTATGCAAATAAACATATTTGAATTTTTAAATAATTTTATACATAAAATTAAATAAATTATGACATTTACCTTTTTTTAAAAATGCAAATAAATCATATATATTTTGAAAACTAAAAGAATTTCTAGATTTACTGCATATTGCTGCAAAGTGTTAGATTACACTTCCAAGTATAAATTATGTAAATGAGAAATAAAATTTCCTTTGAAATATGACAAAGGGATATAATATTTATAGCAGAATAGAGTTATAATGCAGCTCCATAGAGTTATTTAACTAAGTTCTAGTTGCAAATGGAAAGAACCTAATTCCTATACAAATATGAAACAATATTTTAATAATAAATTTATTAACTTGTTAACTATAATATTAAAAATTTCAAAGCATTTGCTATTCTATTAGAATTATTTTGGTTTTTTTCTCTAAGTTATATATGTTTGGCCTTCAAAACTTTTGCATCAATATTCCATGAATATGTGTTTATATATAAAAATTTATGTAGTTTGGTACATGATTATTTCTTCGAGAGTCTGAATGGAATATATATAGATAGTAAACTACACCCATAAATTATAGAAAATAAGAATGGAAAAAATAATCCCAAAATATTTTGAATAGAAGGAAATGGAACTATTTTTTAAGAATTGAGAATGATTGTGTAATACTAAATAATGGATTGTTATTTGTAATGCCGTATGGGCAAAATTTAAGCCATATCACGACGTCAGAGAACAGGTTAGTAATATTAAATAAATGTGGAGAAATGTGGGCCAACATGTTTAATGAATACAGAAAAAGTATACCCAATCCACTCTCATTTACTATGCAGTATGTGTAAAGTTATGTATTAATGGTACATATATAATACATAACCATATCAGAGCTTATCACACAATTCTATACAAAAATTACTGTTTTTTTTTAAATCTCTTCTGATGGGACATTGTCTTATTTAGATAACTACAGGCATGGGATACAATTTTTTTTCTTAGACCATGGTCATGGGACATGTTTTTTTAATTTTTCTTGGTAAATGAGGTTGTACCGGTTCCATGCTAGTAATAAATATTGCCTGGTCCCTTAGTTAGCTCAAAATAGGCTAGTTTTAAAGATGAAAATCTCAGAATCAATTTGAAACTATGCACAATGAGAGTCGCGAAATTTTGTCGATTCGATTTTTCCATTGAAAAAAAACCAACACATTTCTTACACCGAAAATCGACAAGAAAAACGTTATTTTCATTACCTTTTTCGACAAAAGATCAATATTTACAGGATTATATCGATGAGCCATTGAATTTTGAACAATTCAGACGACAATCTGTTGAGTAATACACAAAATGAGACGAGATATTGCAAAAAAACCGTCCTCCTAAAAAAAATGAAAAATTGCCGCCATTTTTACTTCATCGACAAATTCTATGATTAGATATTTTCCTACGCTGGGACTTCCGGTTACCCAACTGTGAGACAACAAAAGTTATTACATTCCCATTTGCGTACTTTGTCCTTGTATCCGACTGTCCGTCAGTTACGCTTCTATGTCTTTAGCATACTCATTTCTTTGTAACTTTTATCACCATTCAATGTGAATAAGATTTTCGATTTTGATTTTGGTTCAAGCGTCCAAAGTAGGGGTTAAAATGAATCTAAGTTTTCTTTCAGGCTTGTTTCTGGTGTCTTTCAACGTTTTGGATGGGAGAGGGGTTTGTACATTGTACCTTTGATGGCTCGAACTGCTTTTCTTGGTCCCGTTGAGTTCGACCCCTCGAGGTTTTACTGTAATTAAATAAATATTATAGCTAGTAAATAAGCATTTTTTTAAAAAAAATTTAACTTTTTTTCCGCAGTCAACCGATTGGGTTTGGCAAATATTTTAACATTTCGTCATGTTGGTAGTATTTATACATATTTTGGATATTGAAAAAAGTATATAAAATATATCTCATGATTTATGTCTATATTTTTTTTTATGAAATATGAACAAACTAATATCTAAGCACTAATTCAAAGGCAATATCAAGAGACCAAATATCAGAGACGTGGATACGTAAGAATGGCACCACAAGCTTAAGAAACAAACATCACAAAAGTATCATTAAAGGAAAACACAAAAATGTTAAGTCAGATGCAGCTGGAGTTTATGCATGTAAATGCCGTTTATCGCAAACAGAAGAATCATCAAGAAATATTAAATATGTTTAATCTTTAAATTTTGATGTTATGATTCAAGTTTATCTCACAGTCCTATTGCTCCCGAAGTACGTTTTACCTTAACGATTTGTGTGTTCTACATACACATAAAAAGTAAAGTCGCGTTTCGTAAAAACCTCAAACAATTATAATTATAGTGAACTTTTTAGCACAAGACGATAAATATTTTTCAAAAAAGGTACATTGTATTCATGACCAATGTAATCATTGCTTGTATTATATCACTTTCCAAAGCCTAACCAAAGACTAATGTGCGAATTTTAGTTACAAGTAAAAATTTTCCAAACTCTATTTTTAAACGGAATTTTTTAGTTGTGTCTTTGTTTTGTTAGTGTATCTTTGGATTTTGGTCTTCTAGGGTTTGCCCACTATCTTATTGCTTCGGTATTCCACGAAATTGGCTTTACCCCTCCGCAAGTTATGGTCATGAATGTCTTTGTTTCAGTAACGGTTTAGTTTATTTATTGATATTCCGACATGATATTGTACTTTTGGGCATAAATAATAATGAATTACTCTGAGGTCACTCAGGGCTAGCGGCATGGTGTGGTTTTCCACTATAGAAGACCATATTGTGATCTCTAGATGTTAGTTAAGTAATATAGTTGTGATTTTGTGCTTTCATTGTAACTTTTCTCACATTCATTACATTGAATTGCATGTATCTATTTTTATAGGCTGAACTCAGAAAACATATATAAAATCTTAGGATTCATATTCATATTTGACATTTATGCAGGCCTGTCTGGCGGAATTGGTAGCGAATCATTGGTTTATTCAAATTTTATTTGAATTAATTTATAGTTCTAATGTAATATAATGACAAGATTTAATTTTTTCTTAAAGGTGATTTCAATGTCAGTTATTCTTTCGATGTAACGTGCTTTGCCGCCAATCATATATTTTCGACGTTGTCAAAAGAAATGATGTTAGAATCAACAACTATATTTTCCAAGCAGTCAACTGAATCTTCGACGCTGTCAAAAGATGCTTCAGTATCAAACATTTCAGATGGTAAGTGGTATCCAGTTAATATTGCCGTCCTCATTATATACCACTTTCTCGAAAATGGCCAAGAAGGACACTGAGAACCAAAACTTAGAATAGCAGAATTCTTGCAGACCAGATTCGACCGACAACCTCAATATTGACACTGTTTCCATCCGTCCAAATCTGAATCAAACTTTGGTAAAACATAACCTTTGAACATTCTACTATACACTTAGAAGAAAAATCATTTAAACATGCTTTTAACATGGGACACAATAATTATGGAAGAAATAATATAAATTTACAATGGGGTTATATTTGTGGACAACTAAAATTTACCATTTAATTAATTAATTCTTAAACACCAATAAGTGTTTTAAACTGTCATTGTTTTCTGAACAAAAACAATTCAAAATAAGACAAACATTCAATTAACCACAGTGAAAAATGAACAGTGTATTACCGTGGGCAAGAAGAAAAACAAGAAAGTTAAATTTATTTTATAACCTCCATAACGGGAATACACCTCAATATTTATGCAATTTAATTCCTCCAAGTATACAGAGCACTACTATATATCCCTTACATAATGATTATGACATTGTCGTCCGTTTTTTGTAGACTTACACTAACTAATGAATCTTTCGTTGCCTCGACTATCCGAGAATGGAATAAACTTTATCGTTCAGGTAAACACCCCCCCCCCCTTTTCACAAATGTCATCACCCACCCACCCTATCCTTCTTTTCTTTCAAATCGTTATTACTAGCTTCGTCCATACAACAAAATACTAAACCATATGTTAAATAGCTGTTCAATTTGTCAATATTTTAAGATTGTTTGTATATGTATGCTCTATTCTTTATATGTTGTTATATGATTTTACTAATTGTTACTCATATTATTTGGGAGAGTACTTCATAAGTTGGAAAAAAATGTTTTATTACGAATAAAATTATTATAAATCAATTATCGTGTGATATTATCTCACGAACAAGAAATCTTGAATTGAAATAAGTGTATCTCTCAAAATAATGAAAACATTTTACCCATGCCAGATATGTTTAATGTCGAAGATGTCAGTATATTAGTGTTATGAAAATATACTTGAAATGTTCAATATCTTATAAGACCTACAAAAGGGCCAAGGTAGACATATGGTGATGGAATATTAAAATTTTAAATTTGGAAAAAACCAACAACAAAAACAACCATTTTGGTCCTTAATACCAGGGAGTCAGTATGACTGTCATTGTCTAAACACTTTCTTTTTAAAACAGAAGAAGACAATATTCTGTACTTGTATATTGGAGTTGGAACAGGAGGTGGGGCTGTTTTGTTGGTAATATTAATACTCATAGTGATAGGATGTAAACGGTAAGAGTAAATATGATCAATTATTGTGTGATGCATGATATTATACTCTGTTTACAATATATTGAAAGGGTGTATGTAAATGTCAAGAGATTTCGTCATTTTTGCGGTCTATTCGATGACCGAGTTTTTCTTTGAATGGAGTATAAAGTTTTGAATCCTAAGTCGATTCTTATCCGTTTATTGTGCTCTCCGAAAATTTGTTTTTTCATAATGGCTGTCTTTATGCATATTACAGAATTTGTTCGCTGAATTATTACTTAGATGTTGATTTCTTTCTTGTACATCTTATACGGGGAAAACCTTTTTGACAACGATCAGAATTGTATGCTATTTTCATTAGTTAAAAAATATGTTATTAATAATACAAGGTTTGTCTATTATAAAAATTCGTATGTTCCATGTTCCTTACATGCAGCAATAATGAACTCGAAGTAGTTGTATGGTAATCTCCATCCCTCCATTAATTTCAATTAACTTTAAATGGTTAAGATCCCCACCTCTAAACCATATATTATCGTATAAAAAAAAATGCTACAAAGCTCCGCCTTAGTGACTTAACTAAATGTTGGTTACTCACCTGTAAAGTATTTTACTTCAAGACGAAAACATTGAAAATACGACGGAATGCGTTCTCAATTTAAACACGTTTTGTGCAAATTATATTTAGAAGTTCTGTGTCAAATATTTCTCTTGATTACCTTCTGTACCCCGATCTATTCATTGATGAAATACATTTTATTTTTTTCAACAATGACTATGTATTATATATAAATTGTTTTGCGTAACTATATTCGTTTCATTGTCAGACTTTACCAAATAAAGATTCACATTAAAGTGCAAGAAGTTTTACAAAGAAATTGGCATTGTCCATTGAGAAATTCTGAAATTCTACTTTTACGATAAATAAACGTGTACATGTGGTAAAAATGACTACAAAAGGTATCGGAAAATGATTTGCCCTGAGTTTTATAAAAACATTTCTGCACGGTAAAAAATATTTCATGGCGAGATATAACAGTATAATATGTGTCCTTAATGTAGACCAACCCTACTTCCATGCATAGTAGTAGGGTTGCATATGTATCGCGGAAATAGGTTGCACTGTCGAATGTCTGCCTGAAATAATCTTTGATCATGCCGAAAAGAAAAGTAAATCCAGTCGTCTAATGCCAGTAAAGTATTACGCTACTAAAGTGCGAATTAAAAAAAATTATTCGGAGTAGCAGTGTTGGACGTAACTCCACGGAAAAATATTAAACAGTCCCATAATTCCATTGTTACGCCACTTTCACAGTGAACAATACGGAAAATCACGTCCTAATACAAGCCTTTTATGGCGATCGCCGTTACCCATATTTGGATACGTCACTAATGTGGGATTTGCAGCGTTTATTGGCACGACCATATATTCTTCTTTGTCACCATAAGACGAATTCATTTTGATAACTTGTTAGTTTTTTGGAGGTTAACTCTACCCTCCATTTGATAAGTGTTCAAATATCCTGCAAATCTACACATTAAACCATACATATTGTTCTTTCATCACAAAATGAGCTAAGACAAGGTGGGAAATCCAAAGGGCAACCAAACAATGATAATGAAAGAAAAAAAAACGAAATGAGAAGAACAGCATAAAACACAACGCAAACACTTTAAAATATGATGATCAACTAAATAACAAAAAGAATGGAATTAAGTTAGGTGGTCCAGATGGATAAGCAGCTCCTGTCTAGTATCATGTTTGGCGAAAGAGAAATTATATATTTTGTTAGTTTCTCGGGTAATTTCCGCCTATGACATCTTATAAAAATGTTCGATTAATATCTGTTTAAAAATAAATAATATTAAAATGTCTTTAAAATGATTGGGATATCCACCCCTAAACCGTATATATTCTTCTTTATCAAAATGATATTGAGACGAAAAAGAAACATACACTTTGTAAGATGCAGTTTCAATTGCTCGGATTGCTTGGTGGTTTTTAATCAGTGTTCTGATATAGATTCTTACATTTCTTTACTTTATGTGTATTGATTGTTTGGTATGTCATTGTTGACGTTTCCTGTTACCCATTTTCTTGATTATTCATAATCATCCAAATATGACAAAACGAGCCTTAGTTTTTTCATAACTATTTCTTAAAATAGTCGGTTTATTTTTTTAAAGATCAGTACTTCACCCGTCTTGGTCATTTTGGGAATTTTCTTTTTAACCTTTTGGAGTGTTGTTTTGGTTTTTAGCATTTTAGGCCTTGACCACAACTAATGAGTTGTAAATCGACGAAATGTGCACATCTTGTGATCAAACAATGTAATGCATTCATTCAATTTTCTCATCACATTCAGTTCCAATGAGTAAAACTTTTTGTGTTACCATCCTAAATTAATACACTCTTACCCATATAAGGTGTATGTTGCCTTTGTCCTCTCGGGCATACTATGTATTTCCTTGTTTATATGGGATATCTGCTCATATAAAGTGTACCTAAATCAGTGTTGTATATCTTACAAACTAAGTCATGAAGATGTAGTTTTCTTTTCGTATATGCAAAGAATAACATAATGATATTAACCTTATGTTTCTAGAACCGTCCGGAATGGCTGTAGGGTAGAACTGTCATGGACGGTTTTATATCAAGACACATCCTGCAACGGTTATACAATTGTAAGGATGACAGTTGTGTTATTTTTGCAGGAGACGGCAACATAAAACACCCAGCGAATCGCAACAGTCTCATCGATGTAATTATAATGATGATGATGATGGTGAATTGAAATACAACGTCCTCTACACTTCATCAGGTACACAGAGTAGGACCATGGATGAAAATCGCATATCATATGACATTGAAGGAAACTATACTACCGTGGATGACGACTCTAAAACAAAACAAGAAAACACTGTGGACAAGTCGGAAAAACTAAACGTTTCACCAAAATCAAAAGATAGTAATCTTAGCGACAACGGAAGTGATATTCCACTTGACAATTCGTCTGTGAAACATATATCTACTGTGGACGGGGGTTGTGAGTATGCTGTTGTACATAAATCTAAAAATTCCGCCGATAAAGAAACACCAAAAACCATAATTACCGCGGACAATATAGAAGCTGAAGTTGATAAAACAGAGGATCCCGCAGAAACCCAAGATACAGTGGATAACACATACGCTGTAGTTGATAAAACAAATAAACGCCAGAATACCGACACAAGTAAAAATGAAATGAAAGATTCTGCTGCAGAAGAAGGTATGGCAACGTCCCAGAAGGCGACAGGGCTGACGGGAGATGTTACAAGACCAACATCACTGGAAAATGCAGATATTCAATCAGACAACCAAGAAAAGACATCATCTGACAAAACTTTCCAAGTTTCAATGTTTGGAGATTGTGGCGGTTATACCGATATAAGTATAGAAAATTAAAACGCATATACTAGTAATTAAAGAAAGGGACACTTAACTGTCCTCATTGTATGCAATGTCCAGAGATATATATTTTTTTACTTTAGCTATTGATATGTTACTTTATAATTGTTGTAAAAATTGTGTAAGTTACTTCCCGTGGTAATTTTGTATCCAAATACTCGCACTTAATTTAAAATATGAAGGATATGTGATAATCATCAAAGAGACCAATCGTCATAAATGTATGAAGAATTTGATTACATTGAAAGTATTTTAAAAAGTTGGACTGTATTGTAAATGTATATTATGAGTTTATACTTATTTTAAACATTGAAGTTCAAGTGAAAAGTGATCAAACTTTTCTTCAGAGACGATGTGTAATAATTTACTATATGTTTCGCGTGTCATTTGAATCATATGGAATCGGTTGTATACCGTGAATGTATCAAATAACACATACTAAAAACGTATCTTGATAGGGCGATTTATTATTCAGCGTGTGTCTACTTGAAAATACATATTCACGATTATACTTTATAATGCCTCTATAACTGCTGCTTTACTTTTTCTATAGTGCTCGTTTCATTTACTTTTACATATTGCTGCATATAATGATGTGTGTCTTATTGATGTTCGATTTACAGTTTGTCTTTTACAAGTTCACTAGAATTATGTTTGTTGTTTTTTTTAACTTATCGATTTTAAACAAAGTTGATTTTGTTGTAAAAACCTGTTAATATATATTTGCTGTTTGGAAAGTTGATGAAAAAACAGATTTCCGTCGGTCATTTAAAATATCTTTAAACCACGTTTTGATAGTAATATACACATGTTAAAACGAAAAGATCTATAATAAAAATTACGTCCAATAATATTGATCTAGTTGCAAAAACGTTTTAACAAGAAATTTTTTTATTGTCGTACCAAAGATTTTTATATTGAATGGTCAGCAATAGAAAAGAATCAATGACAAGACCAGAGATATAAAAAAGGATCTAGGAAAAAAGGTACAATGTAATAACAATTTCAGAAAATTCATGTTCAATATTTCTTACAACTGTGACCAAAATAATAATAAACTGGTTTAAACAATATAAAGCGATTTGATTACTTAACATTTTAATCTGAATACTTTACTTAGTATTAGTGAAAAATTAAAACAAAATATATTTATATACATTGCAGAGCACCTTTTCCGCGGATTTTATGATTCAACGAACACTAGGGCTTGCATAGCAAATGCAGATCTGAGACATTATGATTTACATTCTTATTTGCCCCCCCCCCCCCCCCCCCCCAATGTTTAGATATTACCATAACTTGGCACTACTAGCGACAAATAAATGAAACGATGCAGGATATCCGTCAGTTTGACAATATATATTAAATACTAAAGACGACAACAAAATGATAAAAACATATTTATTATCGTGTGGTCATCCAAATTAATCTACATGTGTACGACCTGACGTGTAGAATGATATACACTGCATTGCCCCGAAAAAACCTATTCAGAATTCAACAAAATATGTCCAAGATCTGAAATTAAACAATATACCATTGAGATTTTATTGAACAAAACGTAGTCAAAAGACAACTACTGAATATTCAGTGTTCTTGCCCGATATAGACACATAAATGTAACGGTTAACGAATACGATACAGTAGCATGGGGATAGTAACGTCGCCAAGATATACACATTGTGAGGTAATAGTATCTCTGAAGAAAACGTTTATAACATCCTAAAATTTGAAAGTGTTTTTTCTCAAATATCTCCGCAATGAGCGCATGGACCCAATTTTTTCTTCTTTGGCAAACAGACGTTTATTACTTCAAGATAATATTATTTATACTAAACTTTACCAGAAATTTACTTAATTTCACTAGGATTTTTTTCTACTGGCATCTAAAGTTACAGTCTTATGGTCAATACTCCTTATTTACCCAAAAATTGCAGTTTTCTAATTATTGCATTGATCTTTCCCACCAATTATTTAACAGAGAACAATGTCTGTATATTTGGGAATATTTTACAAAAGACCCAATGAATTATTTTTTTCCGTTAAAACGTTAGGCATTTTTTTGTGAACGTCTTGAAATATGAAATTTTAAAAAATGATTTGTGGCTCTCATATATCAAAATCAGTGTCAAATATCTACAATTCTAAGTCATGAAGTTGCTATTATGCGCGTATCTGAAAAGTATCCATAAAAATTGACCCTTTGTTAAAATTTCAGTAAATATCAGTAAAGAAACTTTACTGTATCATATTCCCTTAGGTATATTTTTTATAGCAATGATCCTATCTCATGTTACACATACCGTGAGCAGGGTGGCCGAGTGGTTAAGGCACTAGACTTTAAACCTCGAGGTCGACACCGCTGTGGGATCGAACCTCACATGTGTCATGGTTTCCAGGCATCTAACCGATTTTTCGGCCGTTGAATATCGGGCTTTCCTCCCCCACAGGCCTGGCGGCCATGCTAGAACCAGTATCTGTCAAAAGGTTGTAAATCTCGCCGTCGGTAAAAAGCTCAACAGATTTTATGTTAATTGATGACTTGTACACATATGTGTACACATCGACGTTAAATAAAACTTACCTTTTACCGTTTTTACCGTGGAGTATACGAGAGTCTATATTACCTTCACAAAACAAGATGTTAACAAATGCACAATCAACTCATTGAGATTTTGAACTGTTAATACTAACTAATATATCTCTTTTATGCTTGTGATCAAGTTGTTATTGTTTTATTTATCATCAGTTATATTTATGTTTGAATTTTATTTTCCCTTAGCACATTCTACAGCTATATGATTCTGTCGTTTGTATATTTTGTACTTGAACTTTTTCGCATAAGTTGCATTTTGTATTTTCCGCTTTTTACTAATTGCGACCATGCCTTCTTTACAATTACTGATGTTTAAATTGTTGGACAAATTATTCTTAAGTCTCAAGTTGGTAATATGAATGTGATACTCTCTTTCTTATATTTTTTTATTAGAAGTTAGGTTATAGCTCCTTATGCAAAACAAACGTAAAGCGAAAGGCTTTTTGGTGCCATTAATCATAACGTTTTAATGATGTATATCATTAAACACAAGCTTTTATTAATTTCATGTAAACCTCTTGTTTTTCTTGTAAATTTATTCCTTCTCTGTCTATGCTATTATTGAAACATGTTCATTGCTGAGCTTTTCTTCAATAAAATATTTCGTATTCCGTATATCAGTCTTTCCAAAATATAGATCATTAGCGTAAATTTAAGTTTAATCATTCCGTCTTTTCAGGGATTTGACAATGGGCAAGATACCCTTGTGTTATAAATGGCTTTCTCAACACATATGTGTTATTTGGTCAGTACATGTATATAAATCTATTGTGTACCTCACGTATTTCGTCATCTGACTTCTTGGTGTAAAACTCCGGACTTTATTCAAAGATTTAAGTTTGTCCTAAAAGTCAGCATGGATCAAAGCGTTCGGAAATAAAACTTGCAAATATGAATAAATAAATTTTCAATCAAATAACTCCAAAATATATAATATAGAAGCTTATCTGTGAAAACTTTATTCGAGGAAATACAGATCTAGACTAATACTAACACCAGCGATGTTGAACAGCTGAACATAATGAAAATGTTACATTTTTAAGAAATCTTTTACATTGATAATTTTCATTTTCAGTCTAGTATGATAAGAGAAATTATCGAATGAATCATTTAAGGTATTGACAACAGATTAGATGTGTATGGGTATATTAAAACATATTAATATAAAAACATCATAGATTTTACCAAAACATGAAGTAGAATACCGATACTCAACTCTTCTTATCTATTCATAACAATGAGAAAGCTCCACTGGTTGAAAAAAAATCATAAATAATCTGTCAATATCATACATGTTTTTCCATGTCAAAATCAGCAACACGTCGTGTTCGTTGATACAAAAATAAAACTACACCAGATAAAAAAAAAGACCAGTTTCAATAGGAAATGCTTAAATTTCCATAACGATCTACCAGCTCGTGATGATGACCGTAAGCAATGACCTCACCCTCGTCTGGGCGTCAGCAGTCGACCTCTTGGACACTGGCAAAAAGTTCAAAACTAGCATATTAGTTATGAAATGTAAACCGAAGGCCGGTGTTGCTGGAGTATTGCTATTTATGAAAGAGAAGTTGACAATTGGAAAAATGAAATCATCAAGTTTGTTTTAGAATTTCGTTGTTAATCCGTATTTGTCGTCATTTTCAATACCAAGATCGAGACTTTCGAATTATATAGTATTCTTTATTTCAAGATAATTATGGTACACGAGATTAAATGCGGCATTCTTTAGTAATACCTTATACTTTTTCTATTAATTAAGGAATTGAGTTGGCAAATATCACAATTTCAGCCCAGAAGCCAGGATTTTTGTCCTGGCATGATTCATTACTTAAATACCTTTAACTTTTCCGTTCAAAATTTGACAAAATTTTTCCAGAAATTTCTAAGCACTCCCTTTTGATGCAGACGTAACCCTTAGCTGAGTTTGGATTCCTGTTTGTTTTAAGTGTTTTGCTTTTTGATAGTTGTGCTTATTAATTCATTATTATATTTTAACCGGATTTCAAAATTTTGATCTCGAGCACTGCTGATGAGTGTCAGTCAACGAAATGGCAATACAGTGCATCACATTTATTTCGGTATTTTGTGATACATTTTATTATTAATACCAAAGAAAATACCAATATTCCGTTGATAAACCCTTCTACCACACTGTATAAATACGTTGTCTATTAAACTCTATCATGTGAATGATCTCGTATTCGTATCGTTAACGTTATATTTTGAGGTGTGTTTGTCGAGCGAAGTCTCATATCTATCAATAATTAGATAAATTTACACTTTCCTAAAGAGGCAACAAAAACGTATATGTTTTCAGTTTATCGTGGCGGTCAATTTTTATTGGCCAAGGATAGGGAGGAACAAATGTACCCGGAGAAAACAACCGGTCGTCAGTTAAGATAGGAGTTGAGAAATGAAGGAGTTATTTCTAACTCACGACTTCAGAAGTGACTGTCTGTTGTCAGAACATTGATTATTAGAATTATCCAAACGGGTTCGTCACCGAGGTCGGTGAAATGATGGTTAAACATCATATTTTGAAAGCCGTTTTCCTACTTGTTAATCAATTGTGCAATAAAACTTCGGTGTTAAAAAAGAAACGATGCTGGCACAAAAGTTCAATTTCTAAATGATAAAAGTTTATTCAAATTATCCAAATATTGTAGCTTTGTAAAATACCTTAAAGCACCCGAAAACACATTCTAATGATATACATGTATCGAGTACATGTATTTAAATGAGAAACTAAACCACTTTAATGTTATAATTAAGTGGAATATAATTTCAAAAGGGAAATTAATAGCGCCTTTATTGTTGTTCTTCATCATAAAACATTGAACAACCATTATACAAAAGGACGAGTATAATTATTGCTGCTTGTAGTGCTCTTGGCCAACATTTTTTGACCAAAGATTAAAGTGCGTTGGGTACATTTAAGGCGTATAAAATTATGGATAATTAAAGTAAAGCTAACTCAAATAAATCTGATGGGTTTAACTCATTGTGAACATGTATTAATAAAATTCCTTACAACATAAAATAAATGTTTACATATGCACATTGCATGGAATACTTTTAAAGGAAATATAAACAATACTTGTGGTGTTGTTCAACGTAGTGAGTTGTAATCCAGCTTAAATGTTATAATTAAGTTTAATTAGGTGTTTGATGTAGTAATGATTCATACGTTTAAAAGTCATCATGACTTGGTTGACAGGTATGAAAAAACCGTTTCCCAAATGAAAATGGACCTGTTCCATTGATATTATCCCTTCCGCATATCGGATTTGACATGGACAGCATGGCGGGTGTCCTGTAGGAAGCAGAGACTGCTTACTCTTCCGGAGCATCTGAGTCTACCCCCGGTTTTTTGGTGGGGTCCATGTTGTTCATATGTTTTTAGTTTTTAATTGTAGTGCATGTATTGTTTTGGTCTTGTTAGTTGTTCTCCGGAGTTTGTCAGTTGTAACGATTTTTCTCTCCTTCGAATATCCCTTTGGTATTTCTTGACATAACTTAAATGCATTTTCCGAAAAATGAACTGCCTTTTTAAAAATATTTAAGTGTTTAATTGACAGTATAACTTACTACTATAGAAAACATACCACATTTTACCCAACTTAACCTTGTTGTCCTTTCATATGTCCAGTTCGGTAGTATTTTAATTGATTGATTGTTGCCTATTATCATCAATCAATATCCAGTGGCAATATTATGTTTTTTTAAATACCTGATGGTTATGATGAATTCGGTGCTTTCTAACTATAACATTAAATACTTAATTACATGCATGATATGTACACCACTAACATGACCAAGCTGAAATATTACCAAAGTCTTTTGATTTTGATTTCTAAGGTACATGTACGTGATTTCTAACAAAGAAACATTCCATTTTATACTCTTATTTAAATTAAAGTTATAACCCCTTGAGAGCCAGGTGACAATGTTTGTATCTTAGACGTAAGGATAAAACAAAGAAATAAGGAAAAGCAACTTGTACAGTTAAAGTACACTGAAAAATAAGTATTACATTTTCCATTTGGCCTTTTAGCCGCTAGTTACAATACATTAAAAAAAATGCCTTATTATTTGTTGAAGATATTAAAACACCATTCCATATAGCCTGTTTAAAAAACTATACAATGGCAGAAGTAACACCAAATTTATCTACAATCATACCAGATTTGAATCACCATTATACTATGTATGTATTGTTCTTTTCTAACATTAAACCCCCTGATAAACTGTAAACTGTCTATAGCATGCAATTTTGTTGGAATCTGATATTAGGTATGACTCTTTACGTACATCTTTATGATTAATCTGTGGTATCATGTCTTGTCCAACCTGAAATAAGCGCTGTTCTTTCTGGAAAACTCTGATTACTGCAGTTATCAGTATCGTAATGTTCGTGTCAAATAATCACTGACGGAGGCAGACAGACCTTGCATTAGGTGGCAATGTTCATGAATTTTAACATGAATTCATATTTTATTCCTAAAATATTTTGAAGTCAGTGAACTTCAAATATGCCTGAATGTTCGATTTCTGAAAGTTAAGGATATTTTTGACAGTGCTACAATCAGGTATATCCATCTTATTTGTTTGTTTATATATCCCTGCCAGCAATCCTCTTTAAAGAGGATAAATATACCTAAGCAGTAAACCCAAAAACGCAATCCATTAGACAAACAAACCCAGGAAGACAAAAGAACTACCACAAGCACAACAAATAAACACTGAAAACTAAAAAAAAACAATGAACAACACGAACTCTAAAAAAACCAGGAGTGAACTAACGTGCTTCGGAAGGGTAAGCAGTTCATGCTCTGTATACGGCACCCTTCGTGGGGTTCAACAAAGTAAATGCGGCGGTAGTCACAAATCGGTGGAGGTACATGAAATGTTACGACAGTGGGAACAGGTAATCTTAGATATTGAAACACTGTAACGGTCAATCAATTCGTGATGACGACCGTACAATTTCCTAAGTGATGACATCAACTTATCCCGATAAAACCCTGGTTAAGAAGCTTTTGTGACAGCAGTATCCTCTTTGTCAAAGGTCATGGTAACTCACTCATGCCCTAGCTAGAATATCGAATAAGCTGAGAAACTTAGAGGCCATATGCAGGCGATGCTGGTATATTGCTACTCAAGAAGCGAAAGTCAACAATAGGAAAGTCGAAGTCATCACGTTTGTTAGCAAGTTTTGTCTTCAAATGTCCCTCATTGTATATTTCAAGAAACAAATCCAAATATGAAGCGGACTTTGATGTATCTGTAGTATCCTTAATTTCAAGCTCACTGGGGTAGATGAGATGTAGAAAGTCTTGGAATTTATCGTTATTTAACGACAACACCTCATCTGTATAACGAAAAGTGAAATTAAATGATTGGGCTAGTTTCTTTTTGTTTTCACGTAGTCCGCTTAAACCGGAAGATTACGATACCTACCGACAAGATCTTCAAAGAAAGATAACTCGAATTTTAAGGAAAATAGAATGTAGAAGGTTATTTGAAATTATGTTAAATAGTTGGGTTTTAGTTCCCTATGTAAAATAAAGTTAACATTACCTTGTTGCGAATCCGGGCCTTATGATGCTCTTATTTATAATGTTTCAATGATACATATCAGTCTTTTCAATGTACAAAAATTTACCGGTCTTCAGTGTAGTTGAAATTTTAATTCAAATTTCATTCTTCCATCATCATACATGAATTTTCAGGGATTTGACAATGCGCAAGACAGTTGTCTCTTTAAAAAGCCAGAAACATCCTTGCGTTGTATTAGACTAATTCAACCCTTATTTCAAATTTAGTCTGCTAGATTTTTTCTTTTTTTTCCATTATTGTCGTATAATATTAGTTTGGTTTCAACTTCTCTTGCTTGTTCGCCAGTATGGGATTTGTTTTTGATAGAAGTAAAATTTTCGTGGATAACATTGTTGACTGCCTTTTGAAAAGAGAGGGTGTGCTCTGTTTTGATTTCAAAAGGAATGAATGGTGATGTAGGGTAAATGTGAACAACTCTACAACTGAATCGAAAAACACAAAAATATACATTGTACAACATAACAAGTCATAAAAAAATATATAAAAACCAATGGATATGCCTCCTCCTTAAATTTTACGAAGAACCCAACTTCCGCTTTTGAGCTATGCTACTAGCAAGGCAAATAAGCAACAAATACAAGGTTATCAGCTGTCTGTACCGCCCACATTGATTCATTTGACAAACTACACAAGGAAGAAATTACACGAGTAGCCATTTACAAGATTTAATTGGAAGATGATGCAAACATATCTAACATACCTCTTTTGTGTAAAGGGTTTCCTACCAAAATAGCTAAAGATAGTAATAGAGGCATTGGACACAAAGAAGACTGAAAATCAAAATATTAACAGGTCCAGACATAAAATGTCAAAAACAGTAAACCCTAGTTAAAATATTTGTCTAAAATTGATAAGAACGCCTTGCATCAGAGGCCCATTCAAAATATAAAAATCACCAAACAAATCAAGGAATACAGAATATGAAAACAGTACAAATTTAAACCAATAGTTTGCCCTTTCTCCCCTCTGTGCCGTCCATTACAAGAAATAGAAAATGCTGTTTACAAATTTTTCCAGTTGATTTTGGATGCGAAAGGTTTTGGGCATTGTATAGATCTCTGGAACAGGATGTCTACAAGGCGATTACACGGTGTTGATGGTTATTAGTCAAATTGTAAAATGTTGAATCTTTAAATGTGGGCAATCGCATTTTTTTTTATCAAACTAAGCATAAAGAGCACTTGTGCAAAGTAGTAGCTTTATAAACTATTCTAAAATAGACATGTAGTCTCAACAATTGAAAAGGGCAGTAACAAATGAAAAAACTTATCATCTTTTAACAAATGTGTTAAGATATTTTGTCTCAATATCAGCCTGTGATTAAATTAAGAAGTAACATTATATCCGACACTAACTGTGTGTTTTATGGGTCTAGGAAAGAATAGACGATTTGATTCAAATTTTTTTATACTCTTTTGTTAATTATAAACACTGACGCTATGAATGTAATAAAATATTTTGTAGTAAATACTTCCTCCTTGAACACAATGGTGGACTTTACAGTTTTAAGGAATACATTAATATGTTTGTATTTAACAGTTAGTTTATATGGTATGTATACTTAGATATTTTGTAATAATATGACTACTTACTTAATGTTTGGTTTCGGAATAAATAAGAGAAACGAGCAAAATATTGCGAATATTGAATAAAATGGTTTGATAAAAACATATGCTCGTAGACCGTATATACGTCACGCAATTAAAAATGTAATGTACACTGTGAGAAAATTATGTTAGATTTTGATAATATGCTTTGATCCATTTATATCAGTAATAATTCAAGTAAGAGAATCTACAAAACATTTGAAAGCATTAGTTCTGGTAAGTAAGTGGGTTTCAATACGAGCGATCTACTTTTAATTTAATTTTTTTTTCATTGTTTCTCCCATTTAAAATTGTTTTAAATGTCCATATGGACTAAGAGTCACCCTACGTTACAATTATGGTCATGTATGCTTAAACAATAGGTGGAACTGACAAGGAGGGTGCTTAGATATTTAATAAGCTACATAATTATTTTGATTGCAATAAATTAATTGTACATATAACAAAACTTGTTGACCGTGAACTACAATGCCAATCGTGAGTGATTCAACAGAGAACGTATATCCAAAGTACCTTTTTTATACATTCATATAAAAAGATTTGTTCTTGGGTTACTCCTGCTGCCTACACAAAAGAAAACTAAGTTGCGTGAACTCTAATAAACCAAACCGAATCCTTTATAATCTTGACAACTACAATTTTAACAGCTGTAACATGAAAACAGTTTAAGGAAATTTTATAAAATTTATTAATCCCTATATTGTATGAATGCAACGAATTAAATGGCATGTACCAATTCAGTGAAGACAGGCGTCGAATTCCCTAGTTAATTTGATACTGTAGTTTGTAGGTGTTATATCAAGTTATGTTTTGCGAATTTATTACACGTAAAATAGTATGACAATTTGATATCAGCTTTAACTTTGAATAAATTATAATCGGATATATGCATAAAATGCATTAGAAGGTTAATATTTTTTCCATATTTTTAACAAAAACCTTCAAAAAATATTGGGTGGCCAATGAACTAAATCAATACATCCAGCAATGTATTTGATAATTTTTTAAATTTTGTATCAGGTATGTTTTGTTAAATAAACAAAACCGGGAAACAAATGCTTTGTTTTCATGTCAAACCTTTTTTTCATTGTTGATGAAGTGTTCATTTCATGTGACTGATTTTGTATATTCATCAACATCAAAATTTATGAATGAAAACGTAATGTAATACGTAAAGCTTTGTCAACTTTTTAAATCTTTAACGCCTCGTTGGTTAGGTTTTCATTACCACAGAACCTGTTCACAAAATAACAAGAACGATATAAAATATCTCTTGTAAATATTTTTTGTTCCAAGTCAGAATATCCCGAACCACTATATATTTGTTTTGTGCCGTTTTACGTTTTTTCCGCCTGAAGATATATGCACTAGATGGCGTTTATTGATTGTAATGTTATTGTTGACCTTTCTTGCTGTCCGTTTTGCTAGTTACAATGTATTTGAGTGCATGCAGGCTGATATTAATAAAAATTAAATTTTTCGGATAATAAGATAGTGGATTTTTTTGTGTATTGACTTTACCATGTTCATAACATGAATACACCATTTAAGCCATACAAGTTATTATATCGAATTTTTAATATGGGCCACATGGTTAGATTGTGATCCAAAATTTATTCCTGTGAAGTATGTTCTGGTGGAACCTATTTCATGCAAAATAACTATTTAAAAATTCTTTTGCTATTTAAAATGCTCTTGTATACATCTTGTGAGATAAGTTCCAGTGCTATTAAATGTGTTCTTTATGTGATGAAATAATTTACCGTGTTTTGAAATAATTTCCTTATTTTCCTGATGAAATCAATTCTTCTTGTAAAACAGGTTCTGAAAAATGTTCATGGTCTAATAAAAGTCTCAAGCCCTTACTTTACACAAATGTAATTTGCAAAGATTATTTACAAACAAACAAACAAACAAAAAATGGATCCACGAGAGTATGACAAAATCTTCAGCTACCTTTCCGTTCATATATGACTTTTTTGGTTAATTCAAGTGACTAGTGGCGTATTATCTTATAAGCGTGTGCTGCTTCGTATTATATATTAATTCTAATAAAATTAGTACTGTTGATTGAAAATATTATTTCACATTAAAAATGTTCCTCTGAAAGAAATTTCCTATGAAATACGTTTCAAAGCGCAAAAAATTTCTTGTTATAATAAAATTTAAAAAAACAGTACCTAAGATGCAATATTATTACATCAAATAAGACCAAAATAATGCATGCATATAAAATTCGCAGTTATAGAATAAGATCTACAATGGAGAGCCCAAGACAGGCATTTCAATAACAGAAATAAATACCCTATAGAAATAAATTTTAGTTGTAATCTTAATCTTCGTGTATCCAAATTACATCTGACTTTTGATACTAGATTGGATACATTGTAAGTAAGTGTTACATTTTGAATTAGATATTTTATTTTTATTTTTTCATTTTTATTGCATTATCATTCTATATACAATACAAGAAAATATTTGGAAACAAAGTTGTCTAATGATATTTTATAAATAAACATTCATAAATACCACATAATCTTTTTAGATGGAAATGCTGAAGAGTTAACAACATGTTACAATGCTTCGATAGCAAAGAACTTACCAGGTTAGTATCATGGACGCAGATTAAAAAGTTCTCGTATTGCTTTAACACATGAAATAACGTGGATATGACTTCCACTGCTTTAGTTGGAAAGAATAATTAATTCTTTTTAAACAAGAATTTAGCATAATAGAAGTCTTGAATTTCTCAAAAGTCGCGTCTACTCGTGTTTTAAAGAATCCTTTCGTTATTTTTTTTTTTATTTCATTGTTTAATTTCTATTAACCACACATTTTGATATGTTTAAATTCTGAACCAATGCCATATTTTTGTGTCACTTTATTAAATGTAATATTGTTGAGTCTATTTAGAACTGCAAAACATTTCACCATAGATATTCCAAGTGAAAAAACCGTTTCAAACTTTATAACAAATCCATGTAAGAAAAATTACTTTTAATCTTAATATGGTTACAATAGAGAAAATAATTACAACGGAAATATTTTCAATTGCAGTTGTTACATTCTGCAGAGATACTAGTGCTTCTGGACAAAGTATTGTACTTGACGGATATTATGCTCATTCCGATCCTGAAGAAAACAATTGTCACTGTATTGCAATTGCAGGGGATGGAAATAGGCTTGCTTTTGTTCATAACAAGGAAGTTATAAACGTATTAGGTGAATACTGCAACAGTGTTATCAAGGTTGATACTAATACACGTTTAAGATGTAACACAGCGACAGGATCAGTTAATATCGCACCAAAAGATGAGGTTTCGTTGATACTGGTAAAGGAGAATATGCAGTCCGATGCAAGATATTGTATTAATGCTTACATGGGTAATTATCGAATAGCAATAATTATATATGTTGTAAGAATATCTTTTCTATATTTTCTTCCTAATTTGTAATCCAAATGTAACCCAGTGTGAAGTGTATACTATGTACACACTTTATATGATGTCCATAAGATTTAGTCCAGGCAGGAGAAGAAACATTTTATTCAAGCTAGAAAACAAACTGGGGTCATTCCTGTAGAAAGCACTTGATTATTGTAAACAAAATTTGATGAAGATATTTTATTTAGTTGTTTAAACATTATTTGATATTACAAATTTCTTCACAATAAGATAATTATTTATTTACCAACACGACCCAAGGCCGAAATTGAGGAAGATGCAAAGATTAACCTTAAACATTGTGAGCCGAATGATCAGCTTCTGCATGTAGGTCTTGTAATATTACATGTATGAGAATTCCGCTATGTGGGATTCTAAATTCCGACAAAGGAAAGATGAAGCTAAACAAATAGAGGGTAAATCCAAACTCCAGAGAGAAGGCAAATAATTGAAAAAGTAATGCATAAATTAAATAAAACAACTGTATTGCAAACCATAGAGAATACGATCACGACAGTACATTTGAAACTAAAGCACTAGCAATCTGAACTCCAACAAAAGAACTGGAACAATGCTGGATTATTCTATTGAATTCAAAGATTTATCTGTGAAATGAGAAAAGGTGTTAGAGTTTTGTTGTATTTAAGAAGCCTTATTCTTTCAAATGATTGTTTTATGAATTGTGATTTACTGGCATAATTTATAATTAGATGATCTTTCTTATGTAAACATTTCACAGCTAAATTAACCATGTGGACTATTAAAAAGTCATAAATTGGGTATCCATGCATATATACTAGTAAAAAAAGAAACGTTACATGGTAATGCATTTCCAATGGACACAAAACGTCGTAGCGAGCGTAAAAATTGTCCGATCCTTCTTATGTTCACAGAGCATCGTTTTCTCGTCAAAAGTTTAGATTTTGTGCAAAAAAACAGGATTTTGTTCTCCCATTTTTGAGATTTTAAAAACCACTTTTTACCGAAAAATTTTAAAAATTGAAATTTTCACATTAACTTTGAAGCACGAATAATGTCTCATTGCCATATTGTTCGGTTTCAATAATACTGGACTATACAATTTTGATTTTCCAATTCCGATGATGATTTTGGTCACGAGTTTTGCGAAATTTAATTTGAGCCTTTCGATAAAAAATCCAGATTTTTTACCTGTTCTTGCCATGTCAGATTATCGAAATGAATCAAATAATTTTTATTGAATGATAAATTTTAGAAGAATAATTGCCTTTTTTTTTATCACTTTCAATATTCTTTGATAAATTTGGATTTAAAGGTATGTAACGTTTCTTTTTTTTGACTAGTATATAATTGTATTTATATAAAATACATTTGAGAATTTTATTTTTACTGAAGGTTTACTGAACGTTTACTGAAGGTTTACCTCGGAGGATTTAAAAAAACCGATACTTTACACGTTCAACCATAGCTGACATCGATACTTGTAGCAAAGGTTCAGTTACGAATGAATCAGTAGGTTTTTAGTTTTCCTATAATGATAAAAAACTTTACTAAATTTTTACACAGAAATGAAGTAGTCAGTTATAGATTTCATCCCTACAATCCTCAAATAAGCTAATTAATTTTCATTTCTCTGTTTAAAGATACTCATAAACCATTGCAAATTACTTGTTTTGCGAATCATATAACGACAGAAGCAACCTCCATGTCAACAGAAAGATCAATTGAAACTGCAGAGACAAAAATGAAGGGTTCTACATTAATAAAAGTCACGACATCGAATATGGAAACAGCATCAAGCTCTTCTGAAATCACAGATACAACAAAAGCAGATTCTACGATGAACGACACAACAATAAGTTTTGGAATAGAGCAACGTTATAGCTCGACTATAGTCCCGACTACAAATCAAGAAGCAACAAACAATTTTATAGTCAACGACACAACAGTATATCCCGAATCGATGACGAGCACAAGCTCAGCAGGAGCCAGAACAACCAGAATAAATTTTTTCTCGACCAAAGTCCTAACTACAAAAAGAGAATCAACCGGAAGTTCCTCAATAGTAAAAAGCACAACGGCAAAGATAAATAAAATGACGGAAAGATCCACTGAAATGACGAGCTCTACGTCGACCAATTTAACATCAAATAAGGGGGAAACGGAAAGTTCTACAGTCGAAGACACAACAGAAAATACAGATTCACGGACTATGATTTACTCAAAAGGAGTAACAACTCCAAATATACAAAAAAATACATTGTCTTCTGAAATATATTCAACACCAGTAAATAATGACAGTATACGAAGCTCCTCTCCGACTAAAGTCGCAACAAACAATCAAATAACAGATAGTTCTACAACAGTCAAAGGCACAACCTCAAATACAGAAACAATGGCGAACCTTACCATGACCGAAGTAATAACACCAAATATGAGAGAATCGGATAGTTCTCCACCGGTGTATGCGAAAACAATGACAAGTACTACCTCATTCGAAGCAAAAGAATCCAGTATAAAAGCAATAGAAAGCTCCACTGAAATCAAAATAACAACAGCTTATATAGACACTACAGAGACTTTGATCTCTACCAAAGATCAAAGAACGGAGAGTTCTTCTACAACAAACGACAAAACAACCAATGCACAAGTAGCGGAGATGTCTCCCACCAGTGTAGTTATAACAACTAAAAAACAAATAACTCTGACTTCTCCAAAAACTAAGGACACAGGGACCAATACACAAATAACTCAGAGTTCTCCCATACCTACGGACACAGGGACCAATACACAAATAATGGTGGGGTCTCCCACAATTACAGACACAACAGCCAATACACAAATAACTGACACGTCTCCCGCAGTTACGGATATACCAACAAATAAACAAATAACGCAGAGTTCTCCCACAACTATGACCAAAACTGTAAATACAGAAACAACAACTAATATAGACACTACAGAGACTTTGATCTCTACCAAAGATCAAAGAACGGAGAGTTCTACTACAAACGACACAACAACCAATGCACAAGTAGCGGAGAGGTCTCCCACCAGTGCAGTCATAACAACTAATAAACAAATAACTCTGACTTCTCCCAAAACTAAGGACACAGAGACCAATACACAAATAACTCAGAGTTCTCACAAGCCTACGGACACAGGGACCAATGTACAAACAACTCAGAGTTCTTCCGTACCTACGGACACAGGGACCAATACACAAATAGTGGTGGGGTCTCCCACAATTACGGACACAACAGCCAATACAAAAATAACGGGGGCGTCTCCCACAGAAACGGATATACTAACAAATACACAAACAACGGATAGTTCTCCCACAACTACGACCAAAACTGTGAATACAGAAACAACTAGATATATCTCAAACAATGTTTCGACGACAGAAAATGAAGCAACAAAAAACTTTTCTACTGTCATGACTGTCAAAGAAACCACAGTCCACATAAAAACAACGAAATCTGTTGAAACAACATCGGCAGCCATACCTTCCAGTACAACATACTTCCAAACAACAGAAAAGAAGGAAACAACCGGTGTACAGCATAGAACAACTGTCGATACCACTAAAGTCACGGATATTACAGTTGGCGTGAGAAAAAGCAAATCATCAGATGGTAAGATATTTTAACATTATTTTGTATTATTACAATTATTACAAAGAACAATTCTGTCTCAATCAGTGACGAATTTTATCATATTGCATAAGTGAATTCCCAAACTTTAACTATTTGCCTTCCATTTTTAACTGATGCATTAAATTATGTCCATTTTTAAATCATTATTTGAGAAAATGTACAATGACATGTTGCTGCAATATCTGAAACACACACTTTATCGGTTCCTTGCAAAAGAAATCAAATCTGTAGTTCAGTACGCCATATACCAGTTTTGTCAATTTCAGATAATATTTCACGTTGAAATAGTAACTTATATTCCTACAAAAATTTTGAAACTTGCATAAGAATTATTTGAAAATTCAAAGATATGGAGTATGCGTCGAGGACTCAAAATTCAATGGATTGACCATAGAATCATGCGTATATATATATATGTATTTGGTATGTGAAATGAAATGATAGCACATGATGTTTTCAATATATCATGTACAAATTCGAACAGGTAATATTCATTGAAAAGGTCTCCACGGTGACATTACTTCTCTTTAAAGCATGCAAAGCGTTGGCCTGTCCGGAAAATAGTATTATCAGACGCGGAAAATATTAAGATGGGCAAACTACGAAATAGTGATATATAATAACTACTAATTTGATTGAAATCGTGTATGAGGATAGTTTTAAAGTATTATCTGTATCCTTATTTGATTTAATAAAATCTCTGATACAAAACCATATTCCTTTTCGTGACTAGGCACCTGTGACGGATTACGGGAGTTCAACCCATAGAGCTGCCTCGCGCGTCCCAGGTGGCGGATAGTGGAGACCCTCTCGCTGGGGGTTGTCACGTCATACTACGAAAAGCCTGACCGCGGACCATAGTAGGTAACGTGTTTGGAGAATTCAACAATCCTGCACGGTTAGCACCCCTTCTGTAGTTTTCGAAAAAAGGTAGGCTGATGGCCGCTACAGAAGGCTTAATTATCCGACCCTACCAAATCAACCTCCTTTTACAGTGGTTACCAAAATTGGTTCCTCTCTGTCCAATCCTAGCTCTATTTGTATTGTTTGATAAATTGAACTGGTTCTCATCCAGAAGAAGCATGAAATACTTGAACTTGACGTTAAGCAACAAACAATCAATCAATCAATCAATATTTTTCACGACCAGACATTTATCATCAAACTGTTATGATAAATAACATGAAAACAAATATATTTTTATTCACTTTTACGCTTTTATGTCGCTACATTCACATTATATTTTCAGATGATAATACAACACTCTACATTGTTGTTGGATGTGTAGGTGGTGCAGTTTTTATCATTATTGTATTAATAATAGCAGTAAAATCACGAAAAAGGTAATTATACCAATTAGATGGTTTTATATGAAGGAAATAATGTAAATGTATATCAAGTTCTATTTTCCGTAGCATATCGTTTATTATGACACACTAGTCATTTGCTAGTAGGATAAGCCAATATAGAAAGGCAACACTCGGCCATTTAACCCGGAATTGGCCAAGGGGTGTAGTGTGCAATACGTTTGAATTATCTCCTTTCTTATTTGTATTTTCATTTCTGATATAGTGTATTTTTAACTAAAAAATCTACATCAGATTGAAATGGAAATGGTTATGATATACGTGCACAAGATTTTCTATACCAACTGCATGATAACAAATGATGGTAGTTCTGAACGTATATCATTACCGGCACTTTTCTTAGAAAGTATTTATTACATATTTTATTCACGTATATAAGCTGTGCAGTTTTTGTTCCAGTTTTCAATGTACTTATAAACAAACACTGTATTTAATGTTAATAGATATACTATAACAAAACGTTGATACTAAGTATAAGTATATTTTTCATATCAGGAACAATCTCTTTGCTGATTTAGATAATAATTTTAATTTTAAAAATCTTGACCAGGATGACAAAATTTCATATCTTTTAAATCCATCTTCAACTAGACATGTAAGCATTATTGGCTTCTTCTTAAAACGGTCATTAGAACTGAGGTCGGAGGGCTCTTAATCTAATCATGTACTTTTATGATTATATCTTTATATATATATATATATATATATATATATATATATATATATATATATATATATATATATATATATAAACTTGCACTAATTGTACTGTTTGTTTGTATCATGCTTGTCACAGACATTAGTTTTATATGTTTTACGGCAATAAAATATTATCAGATTATAAACGAACGTATTTTAAACACATAATTGGTTTGTGGTCTTATGAAAAAACTCGAATACATTTTTTACGTAATTAGCGAATTTTTTACGTAGTCAGCGATTATTTGGATTATCCTCCATTATGTACGCTCAAACGAAATTCGTTTGAACGACAAAATATTCAAACACACGGGGACGTCACAATTTTGATAAATACAGGTAATAGAAATACAAAAAGTCTGTTTTAACCTTTTACTAAATGTTGTTCTGTTTGTAGGCATCGTAAGAATGAGAATCTAATGGCTAATGGAAATGATAGATCTCTGTATGAAGAGGATGAGGATGAACTGAAATATAACGATCTATACATATATTCTTCTCGCGATAATAATATGGTTCGATGTAAAACAATCGATTATAATAGGGCATCATGTGATATCGATGGAAATTATTCAGAGATAGACATAGACAGAAAAACTACCTTGCCATTGTCTATTCCACCGATACCGAAAAGTCAAAATAAACCACTTGCCATTCCACCGATACCGGGGAGCGATCGTAACGGTCAAAGCAATCAAGTTGTTTCGTCCATTCCACATATAACCGTTACTAAAGTCGGTGAATACGAATATGCCGTTGTCCAAAAATCATCAAGTCCGAGTGATCCACTGTCTGAGAATACACGACTCTAATACAAAGTTCAAAGGGTAGAAAATATTGTACTGGAAAAAAAATCAGTATGAAACAAGTACTAATAAGAAGAAAAGAAAATATGTTCATGCACGTTATGCGCAAAGTTTAACATTTATTGTGTCATCAGCAGTCCTCAAGAGGAAAACTTTAACTTTCTGTGGCATCTGCTTAGTTTTAAATATAAACATAATAATTAATTTAATTTATAGTATGTAAACACAAATCAATTTGTAGATTTCAATGTATTGATGTAGATCTACAAGTGTTCTATAAGAAAAATATATCAAAATACTAATGTGAAATGTACGTACAGTCAATATAATGTGAAATGTACGTACAGTCAATATAATGTGAAATGTACGTATATGATAACAGAGCATATGCTGTCATTATATAACCAGTATATTTGAATATTTGTCTTTTATTATTTTTTAGTTTGCTATGTTCTTGTAGTTTATGAGGTATTATGATGCTTTCCTTATGTTGTTGTTCAGATTCGCTTTGTTTTCGAATTTTAGTCATGTGAATTACTTCTTCATCGTATTGTTTCTGTATTCTTTGTCGACCTTTATGTGTTTTATTTTTCTAGATTACTACTATAATTGCAATTTCTGGACCGTAATTCACAAACAATGAAGTGTTACAGCCCCTTGGTAAATACATTCATAGCTCTGACAAACGGCTTCAGGTCCAAAACTGTTTAATACAAAGTGAGAGAATACTACTGAGCTAATCAATAATCATAAATTCAAAGACAAATTTAACATAGGGAGCAAGGCAAAACACGAGAAATTCAAAGAGCTAACACAAAAAACAGCAAGGACCTCACCAAAATACCAAGGTTAAACTCGGGTTTAAACGGTTTCTGTTTCAATTATTTCTCATTGTCTATCCCGGAATGAGTCTTGTTTTGAAATAAACAAAACTACCGCAGTGGAAAAGATTCGTTTTCAAATGGCAAATTGATATTCCTTTACTCAAATATTTACCCTGGTTATTGTTTACCCCTTATCAGCTTCAATGGGAATTTGTGAAGACATGCGTTTTTGTTAATAAAAATGTTTTAAATATGAAAAACAATTGATATTCCTTATATATAATGACCTAAACATTACATGTAGAGTTAACCAGAGTGTATATATGTCACTTTGAAGCGGATTTTTGCGTGAACTTTTGAAAAACGGCCAACTTGTAAATCCGAAAGACTATCGAAATCTAACTGTAACAATTATGAAAAAAATTTAGTAAATTGATGAAGGCGAAACTTCAGTTATCTGTAGGAAAGAACTTTTAATATTATAAAAGAAAATTGCAGACTTTTGTTAATAATATATATTATATCTTTCACCAGTTATAAAATTATTCAGAACAATACACAATAATTTGTCTACCACGCTATGGTTCTGGAGCAAACATTGAAAATTAACTGTGACCGAAATTATTAATTAAAATAAAAATTGTATTGAAATCAAACATAATAATGACTATAATGAACAATTAAAATTAATAAATATATAAATATTGCAACATTACTGTACATTTAAAAGAAAACAAATCCGGACTCCTTACAACCGTGCTGTTAGAATATTGCAAATACGGATGATCGTTCAGTTTACAACTGGAAAACAAAATTCAGATCGTCGCACACGTTGCCGAGATTCGTTTTTGTTCTTGTTTCTACAGTTCACTGTAGAATCTCATCACCAGAGTCCATACTAATGAAATCAATAAATTCACAGGAAAGATGCCGTCACTTCTACTTGTCTTTGGTAACATTGTAACGCTGGTCAGAAATTATGCCACGATCCTTACAATAATTATACATTTTTAAACCCAAAATAAATACCAGTTTTCAAATGGCATTACTTCTCACAACAATATAAAATATTTCGCACTGGACGTAAAGAAAACATTCAATCTAATAAATAAATACAAACCTACATGTATATATATTCCATGTCCGGTATGTTTTGGCTATCTAAATACCAATTATCTAAAATAAATACAGATTTTTAGAATGATATTTATTGACGCGTGAGTGAAATTAAACATTACATAATAATAATTACAATGATACCGATTTTGATGCACAAAATATGCATATTTCGTTGATTTACGACTGAAGACTGAAAACAACAATACAAAACGTTGAATAGCCGGCAGATTCAAATGCCAAAATGACCAAAAGGTAAAGCCACAGCAATCTATCGACTGAGGTCTGCACATACATATACGCTTTACTTTTCACATTTAAAAATTGTATAACCAAATGTTGAAGTATCAGTTTTAATCTAGTATCGATGAACTAGCAACTGAGCTTGTGAAAAGCTCGGGACAAAATCCATTTGCCTCCCCGTGGAGACTGAAGGGGACATAATTTTATTATATCAAACTAAGATAAGGGAGATAACCTTCTTATAAAAAAGAATCAGTCGCATGTTTGGAAGATTTTAAATTTGAAATCTTGGCAGCGATTAATATGTGCAAACACACTAAACGACCTATGTATGCGTGTTTAATTACGAATTGCACGAAAAGTTTAAAAGTTGAAATAAAAAGTAATCGATCAGACTTATTAGTATTAGGAAGGAAACTAAAATGTGTAAAATAAAGATGTGTTTTCTTTCTGGTCTGATGGCAAACTGTCTATTTATGAATAGATAAGGCCTGCAATTCCACATTTAGAAAAAACAATAAATGTAAATGTGATATATTGTTCAAGCTAAAGGTACACCTCAAATCAAGAAAGAGACCTAGCTATGTCTTAACATTAAAGCTTCACACACAGCAGTCCAAAATTACCAGGATCCATTTGCTCATGTGTTAATTTAAATGTTCCTTTTCTTAAGGACTGTTTTCATTTTTTGATCTGGTTATACGATATAATCTACTTTGAGGCAGTTGACGCTTCATAAACCGCGAAGCTGTTTATGTATAACATGTATAAGAGTAAACTGACCAAAACAGGTTAGACAAGTATAAGTTAATCCGTTCCAAAAATTAAAACAATCCTCAAATTCTGACAAAATATACAAATTTAAATATAATATTTAACTAAAATTCAATGTAGTGCATGTTGATTACCAAATTCAATAAGAATTCACTCAGATTAATTTGACCTTATGGATAAACTAACATAAGGCAAGGCTACATAAGGCACAGCAATTCTTGGTACCTTTGTAAATTGATTGACTATAAATTATTTATTTAGTTGGATTCGTTTTATTGAAAGTCTGAAACAGATGGCTCAATATAAGCTTTTTAATTCAGACACGTGCTAAAGCTACGGATAAACTGTTTATGGCTACCCGCGGAGTACATTAAATAATTCCTCGGGGCTAGAGTCACCACTATACTGTCATTTGGTCAAGTAATAATTTTGTCAAATATTAATCTTCTCATTTTATTTGGGCAATTGATCATTTGATCCAATTTTCCAAAGATGTCAAAATTCCATGCCAAATGTTAACTAATTTATTGCCTTCTTTTGATACGTATAAGCATGTGGTCTTTTGACATTCCTTGAAGTTCATTACATTATGGCTGTTGCTGATGAGTCATTATATTCACGGCAAATGTTTTAAAAGCCTCATATTTTTTAAATGGTAGATAGTAAAACAAATACATTACATAACTTTTTAATTTTAATCAGTTTGTTGCAATTTGGCGAAAGCCCTATTATATCAGATATAAGTTCATTCAGTACCCAAAACTATTTCTCTAATAGAAATAAAGGGAGATACATTGTATGGCGACAAACCAGAAATGGAATTTTAAAAAGTAAAATAATGGTCGTCATGCAACCTTCAAAGTTTGGTATGTACCCATACAGCAGCATTCAACATAGAAACGTTTATTCATATTGCAGCATTCACACTTTATTTTCTCAGCCACACAGGATTTTAGTTTTAGATTTGTTTTGTTTTAATTTAGAAACAATAACATTATATTAAATTTGTTTCACCGACTTTTAAAGTATATGTACATTCAGAAAATAAACCCACTGATCCCGAATAAATTCAGTATCGTGACATTGGATAATCTTATTTAATCTGTACTCAAAAGAATTATCGAAATAATACCTTAATACATAGATTAGATAAGGATATCATTTTTATTGCTAATTATTATAAATCAAGAATGGTTTTGTATATTTTATTATCTCAGTAGTTAACAAACGTACTTATCTTTAAACTTCGATAATCTTTTATAAATTGAAAATTTTAAACTGAATCTGTTGACTGTATCATAAATTGGATTTTATCCTACAATTTCTAAATAAGGGATAGATGAAAAGCATTTCCGTATCAATACCATCCATTGAGTACCAAAAAAATCCCTGAATGTCCATTTTAATAAGACAACTGTATAATGCCACAAACCCCGGGCTTTCCTGTGTGCCTGTGTATGTTTGTTTGTTTGTGTGGTCAAGAACATGATTAACAGTATTGTTGCACAGGTGAATCAAATTCATTACACTGACACCAAACAATACAGCAGCAGTATTGATGAAGGATCACAGTGATCCGAAAGTTTTGTTAAGTTTGAATTAATCACACTGTCTTTGATTTATTTTAGCTTTGCATACAGAGAGATAGAGAGAGGGGAGAGAGAGATTTTGAGAGAGAGTTTTATATCTACAATGTAACCAAATCACCTCTGTTCGACTTTGAATATCCTAAAAATATAAAACATGAAACATCTAAAATGATTTTATATAAAGGGCAAACAATAAAACCAGAAGTTATTTTATAAAGTGTATTATATTTAAAATTTCGCATTAATTGTGGTCTCGGAAACAACGCTCACACGTATTAATTTGATGAATTCTTGTATTTTAATCATTTTCT
Organism: Mytilisepta virgata; assembly: GCA_028015205.1. NCBI lineage: Eukaryota > Metazoa > Mollusca > Bivalvia > Mytilida > Mytilidae > Mytilisepta > Mytilisepta virgata. The sequence goes on along the minus strand of CM051515.1, from coordinate 44,378,474 downwards.
GATTTTATTTATTCTTTCATTTTCTGTTTCTGTTCCCTTGAAAATTTCTTTTTAGTGTTTTTCAATGTTCGTTTTGGGGAAATAGCATACAAAACTCTTTAGAACATAATGTACATATATATCTGTCAAAATAAATAAAAATTAAATCTCTCGATTGATAATTAAGCTAGAGCAATGTTAATCCTGAAACTTTGCCTCGTCGCGACAAAAATAGCAAATGTATGTTGTATACTATGAAAATAATGTACCCTGGAAAGATGCGTTTTATATTGTACAAAAAGAAAAGTATTCAACTATTTAAGATTATATAACTTTAGATGTTTCAATTAAAAATATATAAATCTCGTTTTTTCTGGTTCTTTGTTAAAATCTATATTTTATATAAAACAAGAACATAGTTATTTTTTCCTGGGTTCGGGTACAGAAATTTGTTTCACGGTTTGAAGGTGAAACTGTAAATTTTGGAGGCTTGCCTTACCTGGATTTTGGCTACACTGTTTAGACCCGTTTGGATTTATTGCTCATAATATTTTCGTATTTATTTTTTTTTTACTTTTCAAAGTTTTGCTCACAAGGGTACCAGATCAGGGTTACATGTAATCTAGAAATGTACATCATTAGCAAGTAATTTATATACATGTACTATTAACTGACTTTATCTTTATATCGATGTATGATTGCTTCTAAAGGAGGTCAATACAATTTTTTAACTCTTCGAGTCGATAGATTATACATGTAACCAAAGGTAAACAATATCATGTCTGGCAGGTCTGGGTGAAATTAGTTAAATATTTTATTTCGACCGAACACAACAATGGGATATTTATCACGTTAGCATGTTTGAAAAGTTTTTGTGACATAATTGTGAAAATAGGAATGTTATAAAACGATTTCTTTGGTCATACGTAAAGTTACATAAATATTTTACGTAATAAGGAATTACACGAGATTTTAAATGAAATAATCATTCGTACCGTTCAAATACACACAAGGAAATAAATCATTTAATTAAACATACAGTTATGTTATTCGAAATACAAATTACATTTTATCTATATAGCCTGCTGGCAAAACCACTTAAAATTTACAAGCAAAATGAAGAAAATTTTGAACTGACCATATAAAAACAAATGACCGAACTGACCAGTAATATATTAGATAATACATACACTAAACCTACCAATTACATTCTATTGTCCAACTAATCCGCCCGAAAATCTTTTATGACGGTTTTAAGATAAAACTAAATAGCCAGCTATCACGTATTAATTACAACTTAAATGTCAATCTCTATGATCGATAGGTTTATGACATATTTGATTGTGATTTTGAATATTGATTTATGATAAGTGCATACACGATAATTGTGGGACAATAGTGGACAGGTGTTTGAAAGTGTACCTGAAGTTTTTATTGTGTGGATAGTTGTCCGAGTCTCAGTCGAAGATTGACGAGCACAATGATTGGATATAGTTTGTCATTATTTTGGATATTTTCAATCCTAACGAAAAATGGAGGTAAAATATGTGGTATCATATTCCATCAATATAAACTATTTTGAATAATGATTTTTTTTTCTCTAGAGAAAAATGTTCAAGTTCAACTATTCTTTGTTATTTTGTTGCATTGTTCATTTTGCTATTTGACCAACTTGATATGCTATCATTTATTCATTTGAAGATTTCAGTTTCTGATCACATGCATTATACTAAGTATATTCAGAACATAACCTTTAATGCATAAAAGTTAATTATAATAGTAATTTATATACACATAAATATAAAAAAAAATGTATGTAATTTCTTAAATATATTGTAGCCCGTGTGCATGTACTACTACACCCCAATTGGCCAGATTGTGCGTAGTTGTGCAAATGTTGTATACGTGTATTGAATGGAAATTCATATAGGAGAATACATTAATTAAGCTTTCCACATTTATAAATAAATAGAAAACGTATTTTAAATTTACTTTGAATGTTTCTTTAACGTTTTACTTATTGCAGAATACCCTGATTCACAGTGAAGTTTTTTTTTATGAAACTTTTGAAAAAAATCCATTATCAGATTTTTTTTTTTTTTTTTTTTATAAAATTGTCATTTGAGAAAAGAATTCGTTTCTTTTTTCATATCACATGTATCAAAAGACAACTCTTCATTTTTTTTTTTTTTTCATTTTGGGATAAAACTTTCTTTGTTTCACAGAATTGATGCAATGAATAATAAAGACAGTAAACCAAAATATCAGAGATAAAAATGCATATCTTACAGTCGCCGCAATTTGATTTTTCGATAAGATCAAATACTCCTAAGATTAAACCAAAAAAAAAAGCCTGAAAAATACATATATAACGTGTTTAAAACACGCATATACAATACCATACACTCTTATTCACAGACAAAGGGAACAAAGGACAAAAGTAAAAGTAATGACGGTTTAAAATTCTTCATTGTCCTTTGTGTTGTGAACTGATGACCATCAAGGCGAGTTGGTCATATCAATTATTTGACGATTTATTTTCTTCTTTATTTTAAAATTATTTCATCCTAAGGTAAAATAACAAAAAGGATAATAATTTTAAAACATGCCCTGAACAACTTAAGTGAACTTTTACACTTTTTCATAGCTGCCTTGTGAATAAATTGCCTTTTTAAATATATACTTAATGCCCTGTATAAGTACTTAAACGTGAACATTGGGAAGATTTAAATAATCTGTGTTGGCTTTAATAAAATTGTACATTGAATGTCATGAATGTACAGATAGTATGTGACTATCGTCAATCCGATTTCTTTTCGTCGAATCTTAATTTTCTTTGTAAAATAGTAACTGTAAAAGTATAGACCGGAAGAAACAAAATTTATATTAACAATATGAATGTTATTCTGTATTAAATACAAGTTTTAACATCTTTTTCAGATGCCTACACTACTTGTTCAAATCATTCTGATACAAACAATATACCTGGTATGTATATGTACATGGTGGGAATTGTCTCTTTACCATAGCGATTATGTCTAAACTTTAGAAAATATTTTGTAACAGATTTAGGGACGAGATCAAAAGTTCAATGTAGGATAAAAAATTTAATTTTAATAGTTTGGGGGGGGGGGGGGGTAAAAATCGCTGCAAGTTTTGTTATCCGACATCGATTTTCGGATTGAAAAATACGGATTCAAGTGATGTCCAAGTCAATATACAGAACAAACAAACATGGTTGAGGAAAAACAGGACCCATGATACAAAAAGTATACTCTCAAAGCATACGCCCATATTGGTCAATCATTTTTCCCCAAATTAAGTTAAGAAAGGGGGGGGGGGGTTTCGGGGTCAGTGGAAAAACTATGTGAATTAAGTCTGTCATCCTACATTGAACTTTTGATCTCGTCCCTTAATATGAAACTTTCTAAGATTTTGATTTATAAAAAGATTTGAACAGAATATGAAAAGAATTCTAACACATAATCATTTTCTGAATTCCTGATATGTCTGTGTGAATGAAAACTGTTAAATGTTGAACAATACAGAACATGGATACATGTAGTTGGATAGATAACGTGTTTAATTAACAAACTAATACAAGAACAAAGAACGCAGACTGCTTGTTTCATAGACACTGAAATATTTTATCCAGTCGTCACTGAGAGATTCATTTGTACCTGAAAAAAAATAGCTGATTGCTTCATACACCTATGATTTAAAGATGTTGAAAGTGTTTATCTAAAATTATTTATTCTATGTGTTATACACAATCTAGCAGAAGTGTAAATTATACCAAGGCACAGAAGATTAAAAAAAATAACAACTTTTTATGAAATATAAAAAAAATTCGTAGAACATGTTAAATTAGTTGATATTCAATAAAGCCATAAAATCGTTAACACACATGTAACAAGTGAAATCTGCTCTCAATGATAAAATAGACACTTTGTGGCCTTGTCATTTAGTCCTTTTGGTACCTTGTACACGTCCACGAAGTATACAATGTAAATATTGTCTTTAATTTTTAAAACTTTTTTTTCAGTTGTCACCTTTTGTTCAGATAGCCAAGCCACTAATAATATTATAGCAATAGATGGCTTCTATGCAGATACAATACAGAACGAAGTTTGTACATGTATTGCAAAGAGCAGAAAACAGCAGACGTTTCTTTTAGAAACAACCTTTGATCCACTCATCAAACAAACATCATGTGGAAGTGAGATCAGAGTGGCATCAAGTGACACTAATGGCTTTATCTTGAACTGTACTCATAGTGGCAGCTTTAATGTTACAGAGGACCAGGAAATTATGATAGTATTGGAGAAGACTTATTACCCTTATGACACAAAATATTGTTTGTTACTGGGTATTTATTAAAGTTATTTAAGTTGGTTGGTTGGTGTATACACAGGCACATTTCCTATAGTACAGTCAGGGCCTGTTCCCACTTGGAAATTTTTCCATATATTACATATAAAACCACAATTTTTTCCAAATTTTGTCTTGAAATTATTTTTTGTCTGATTTTTAAGAAATTTGTATTGGTGGGCAGAAAATTAAATATCCATGACTTTATATTGATATCAAAATATTATAATATTTTACTTTTTTATAAATGCACAATTTAAATACAAAAATTTAGCTTTGAGCAACATTTTCCACATAATATTTACACGCAAAAAATCTTTTTTTTATGTAAATAATCACAAACAAATTTCAAAATTAACAAAAGAAACTTTTTCTGAGATTTGTCGCGAATACTTCATTATTGTAGGACAAGAAATAACATCAGGACATTATTTTGAAAAAAGTAGTTTTATATGAATTGTATAGGAACATACAAGTGGGAACTTATTTATGGCCACTGAGTGTAGATTTCACATAAAAATAATAATAAATGAATTTTCTTTCATGTGACATTCAGGTGAATTGCATTTGAATTTCACGTGAAAATTTTCATAATAAATTTACGTGAATTATCAAATATAATACTTTTACAGTGCACTTAGTCGTTCTAAACTAGGCGAGCATAAAAGAGTATTTGGATTTTCTCCACCAACCTTAAGTTATAATACAAAGTTTCAGACTTTATAGAATAATGATTAATCTATGCCGCTTTGGATGGAAATATTTTAGCAAATATACTGTAAGCTTGTACGTCTTCATTTTTTCTTCTTAAATCCGTCTTGAACAAGACAGTCTTGCATTATACACGTTAACTAATCAAAACCTCTATTTCGCCAGATCTTTGTGACATTTTTTTACCAATTTTCTTGAATGAAAGTTAAATATATTTGAAATTTTAAAGGTGATGAAACAACGTTGTTTGATGTAACATGTTATGCCAATTTGACATTACCACAGACCACGGAGACATCACAAACGGATTACACAACCACAGACGATGCCTTGAAATTTACAAAAACAAAACTTTCTGGTGGTAAATATCAACTTAACTTATATAAATTTACATGCATTTCAATATTAGCAAGTAATATATATAGGGTAGATGATTTTGTGGCGCAACCATTTGTTGGGCAGGGGCCATTTTTTATGGACATACCAGATAGGTTTTCCCTTGATACCTTATTTTGAAATACGTGTGCCATTCTGATTCTGATAAACTGTTTAAGATATTCATTTCAAAGGGGACAGGATAATTTCCTTAGTAAAGCTCCACGTAAGTGTTAAATAAGGGGTGAAATTGGAAGTGATTTTTTCTCAGAATTATGACTTTAGTATGAAATTGGAAGTAATATTTTCTCAGAATTATGACTTTAGTATGAAATCATACAAGATAAATATATTGAGTAATATTAATATTTTTAATCGTCTAGGTGATAACAAGGTTATGTATATTACTATTGGGATTGGATGTGGCTGTGCTGTTTTCATTGTGATAATTATCGTCTTTATCTGCAAGAGGTAAACATTCTTTAATATATACCCTTTTTGAGGATACAATTATGAAGGATTAGCATATTGTGACATTTTCTGAAGTTTACACTTTCACCAGCTACTTTATTAATTTAATGTTTAGAAATGTCTCATGCCAACGGAAAGTGTCAAAGTATATTCAGCGTCACTGTTGATGTGGAAATGTATTTAGGAGAATATATCTTAAACACATAATTTCTACATATAAAAGTCAAAGGTTCAAGCTGTCATCGACGCACATTATATTCTATATATCCGTTAAACACGGAACGATGCCAATCCGTCGGATGGGGGATGGAACACGCCTCTTCTATGCAGATATCGGAAAACTGTAGTCCAAAATGCCGCTACATGGGTGAATGTCATAGAGAGATTAGTAAACATTTTTATCACTTTTCAATTAAAGTTAAAACTAAATGCAGCACATTGTCTATTGTAGTTCATTTTCATGCTATAAGGTAATACACATAAATAAATGCAGATTTCCATCTTTATAATGATCATATGAAGAATTCACATTTACATTTGTATTTCTTGAACCGTTATTTTCATTGTAGAAGCCAAAGAAAACAATCAAATGGACGTTCGGAACAGCGGGTTTTTCATCAAGGCTGTGAGCTGCAAGGCAACGTTTGGTACACCGCAGGTTGTGAGAGCAATATTCGGTATCAAGTGATGTCAGGAGAAAATACTAATGATTATGTTGATATTCGGCAGGCAGAAAGTTATAGAGAATCAACGAATGTGTCTGATAATACGAACGCTGAAAATAAATGTAAATCTACGGACAAAAGTACTAACAGGAAAAAAGAAACCATATCTTCAACTGAAGATGATAAAAATGATCATGAAACAGAGCAAGGTTCTCCAGCAGACGACAATGCCTTAAACAATGAAGCGCAAAATAGATCACATTCGTATCTTTATGAAAGTTCCGAAATAAGTCTGCAAAAATGAATATATCACGCAAGTTTTATACAATGTATAATAATTACCCCAAGGCGATGAGGAATCGTGATCAACATGTATATAAGCAGTTTGCACACCGAGGTCTTCCAGAATATTAATACAAAGTGTTGTATGTGTCTTTTGAATTAAAAAATTAAAAAATTTCAAGTTTTAAATTCAAAATTATAATATAAAATGTGTCTACATACCACAAAGATTTATAACTGTACATAATTGTATCTATTATATATACATGTATTATTAAAATTTTCTAGAATTTTCTGCGGTCGTTCTTTAATACAAGTGCAAAGACAGATTCATTATGAAGAGAGATTGAAATTCTTGAATTTGCAAGTAATAACTATTGTCGACTGCCACTCTTTATAAAATATAGTAAACTGGTATATACTACAGTACTAATTAAATGAAGCCAAAGCAAATTAAATACATGTAGATCTAGTTGACGACAATTCTAAATAATCCATTCTATTCCAAACCCACGTAGTCTGGTAGATCGTAATGTAATATCAATTCCTGTATGCCACAGCTTTATTTCTTCTTCACATCTTCACTGAGGGTATATTTAAAATCAAACAGTGTGTGTCTGTTTATTTGTTTTGTGAAGGTCACATCTGCAGAAGAGGAGAATTAAGTTCTTTCTAAACTAGTATAACCAGTCACTTTTTTATTTACCTGTCCCCAGTCAGGAGTTTCTTAATTCCGGTATGTTTATTTGTGCTGATTGTATGTATTTTATCTTTTATTAAGTCCCCATAACCAAGTTTTGAGACGTACTGCTTTTACTCCGTTTTTTTTTTACTTATGGTTATCTTCCCGACATATGAGCTCACCAAAAACGGTAATCCAGTATTCATATGAAGGTATTTATCATGATTAGATGCGCAATCAAGTCTAAAAAATGACAACCAGTGTCATAGAAACAACAAAAATATGACATGATACATATATACATATATCTATAATTTTAACCAATACTTGGTAGAAAATGAATTCCATTGCACCTATATGTTAACTTTGAAGGGATAATATAAATTTACTCTCTTTAAAAAGATATCTGACGCATTTTTCGATGTACATGTACATCTTATGTTTATTTAAAAACAATATGAAAGTCCCGTGCACTCGCGTATGCCTCTCATTTGATAGTTGGTCTTAAAAATTATATTTGTCCTCATGCAAGTATTTTAGTGCAGGAAATAATAAATTTATCAAACTCTCGTTTTTCAATATTTGTATTGTTACAAGATAAGATTCCTACTTGACATAGCCTTGAAAATACTAACCGAAGACTCTTTTCCGAACACCAAAAATCAATTCCAGAACAGATAATTGATAACAATAGTCAAGCGTAGTTATGGACAAACGGCAAAATTCGAAAATATACATACTTTGTCGGAAAAAGTAGGAAGTTTTTCAATATCTATTTGGATAAAGAGAGATTACTCCAACTGGGTAGGACACTGCAAACGCGTCAAACGATCAATTCATGTTTTGTTCTTATCTTTACACTTTGCAATTTTAGGGGCTATAAAGTATTCAGATTTGATAGAAACTTTAGATATCGTATACTACAGTTATTTCATTTATATGTGAATGACTCGATGAAACTCCAAAAATATTCCTGATTCGGGAGACTCGTTATTTTATATATGGAGGTGCAATGATAAAAGTAGTCAGGAAATACCAAAGGGATATTCGAAGGAGGGAAAAATCGAAACAGCTGACAAAGATTTTGATTTTAGATATTGAAGTAAATTTTTGGAGTTTTTAAGTAAAGTCAAGAAGTACCAAAGGGATATTCGAAGGAGAGAAAAATCATAACAACTGACAAACTCCGGAGAACAACGAAGAAAAGACCAAAACAATACAAACACTACAATTAAAAACTAAAAACATATGAACAACATGGACCCCATCAAAAAACAAAGGGTAGACTCAGGTTCTCCGGAAGAGTAAGCAGTCTCTGCTTCCTGCAGGACATCCGCCATGCTGCCCATGTCAAATCCGGTATGAGGAAGGGATACAAATTATGTTAATTATGTTAGTGTGGTAGTTTGGGATATGAGATGAAAGAAGTACAATTAAAGAATTTCTCTGGTTTATTCATGTTTTGCTGGGGGTTGTTCTGTAATTTAAAATGAACATTTTATACGGGTTCTCTTAATCCCTCTTATCATTTCTGTTACTAGGTCTTTGATGCAAAAATTAAAAAAACAATAATACTTTATTTCCATAAATTGGAACATAAAATGAATATGGCAGGATGACAAACAGGCATATTACACATGACTTTTAAAATTGAAGCTGAATCACGAGAGTAAAATGCTAATGTTTTACATGAACTATACAATATAATAGTAACGTAAATATTGCTTTGTTTTTACTGTATATATCATTTGCATGTTCATTCGTAAACTGTGTGTTATATTTGTACCTACTGTCGCTTCATTTATATTTGTTCACATTGTATTGTATTTGTATTTTAAACTTAAACGAATCGCTGTATGTATTCCCATTCTGAAATTTATCCGTACAAATCTTGCTTTTGAATTACATACTAGACAACTGTACCAATTAAATAATAAACTTCGTAAGAGAGCAACCATTTGATTTTCATGGTGGGTGGGGTCAAGGATCAAATGTTTGATCCTGCTAATTTTTTTTTGTAGAAATTTGCGTCCATGATTATTTTGGTCGCTATTACGGCCTTAATTTTTATTTTCATTTAAACCAAAACATTACCTGATTGACACAGATCCTGCATTTTTTTCACACCTAAAGTGATCCTTTCATTTTATTTTTCCAAAGCCCCGGTCCTGCCTTTTTATTTTAAATTTGATCTTAGCCCCCCCCCCCCCCCCCCCCCCCCCCCCCCAAAAAAAAAAAATCAAATGGTTGCTCCCTAAGGTATTTTATCACTGTAAATTGTCACAGAAATCATTAAAATCACACTGATGGCGTTACCAGTTCACCAACTCCGGAGTATGGCCTCTTCCTGTCTGGAACGTCTGTAGTTCTCTTCTCTTCACCAATCAAAGTAATGTTACACAGATTATATACAGTGTTACACATTGGAATGAAATCGATTGAATTAATCGCACACCGAAACCGAACTCTGGAAAATATTAGATTCTATATTGAGCTCCACCGACCACTGTAACATTATTTATATCGTACAGTACAAAATTACTTTAAAGCTTCATAGAAATCATTGGAATCCCAGCGATGAAAATGTAATCCAAGACTTGACGCAATGGCCACGCTATAACGAGGAACAGTTCTATAAGACACGTTTTCATTGCAAACCCAGGCATTTGAACCGTGTACTTCCAGTATCCGAATGAGCTGCATGTCTCGACTTAGATACGCATACACTAGTGCTGACCGTCCCATATTATCTTTCACATTGACATCAGCATTGTGTGATAACAGTGTCCGAATTAAATGTCTTTGCATTCTTTTATTATCACCGTCCACTTGTTGATCACATGCAATCATGAGAGGGGTAATTCCTGTTCTTAACGCACAGTTAACATTTACACCGCCTTCAACCAGTATTCGTGCAAGTTTAAACCGATGTGTAGATATTGCCTGAAATAATTTTCCTTCCGACTGTCTCTTCGAAAACTCATCTGTTTTGTCACCCAATTCAATTTTATTTATATGAATTATTTTTGATGGTTGTGAACCCATGATTTATACATTTAAATACAACGCGTCTCAAAAATGAAAATAAAAATTCAAACACAGTATAGCACTGAAGAATAAAACCACTTTTATTGACTAGTGATACGCTTTCTGTTCACGAAAGCCATTGAACGCACGTTTTTACAATTAACACCTGCCATCAACGTGTGAAATTTAGACAAATGTTGATTGAAGTGGTAAATCCTTATTAGGAAATTTGACTCTTGTGATGTTTCAATAATGATAATGGTCTGACCAAAATATGAATAAAAACTTATTTTCTTTTTCGACAAAACCCACATCACTAGAAAAGCATTAATTTGCCTACAAAAATGATAATGGAACATAAGTTACCGAAGATCTTGCATAAACAACAGTACTCCATAAATAATACAAAGAAAAGTGACAATCAATGTCAATATAGGATTTCTGGCTTTGAGAAAATACTATAAAATATTAGTAAACCAAAATAGTTAGGGAGCAACAATTGATTTTTTATGGGGGGAGGGGGAGGAGGGCTAGGATCAAATATTTGATCCTGCCTATTTTTTCGTCGAAATTTTGGTCCTGCATTTTTTTTCGGACGCTCTTGCGGCCTAAATTTTTAATTTCAAAGGATCTGCATTTTCTTTCACACCTAAAGTGCCATTTTATTTTAAATTTGTTCCTATCCCCCATAAAAATCATATGGTTCCGTATTATCACACAAATATTAACGCCATAGTGCTGTGTAATGATGGAACGTTGGAGTTTTATAGTACACCTTTGTGTGTACTCATGCGTATATATACCCGCCGTATATCGCTCTTCCGTTGCTGCCTTGGACAGTCATGGACTGGTTTATATATACCCGGAATGATATCCATGACAATCCCCCGTAATCATATCATAATTGACTGAGATAATGTCTATATAATATCTCGGTATCACAACAGTAATAAGTTGCCCCAATCGGTGCAAAATGATGGAGCTCAATCCTTAATTTCTTTATATTAAGAAATAGAAAAGAACTTGTTTGTATGTACGATGGTTATAGGATCCAAAATCTCTACATGAAGTGTTAAGATTGATGTACCAAAGAACAAACTTATGCACCAAATACGCATTTGGCAATTGGTGCCTGAAATAAAAGATCCCTTTGCCCAAAAATAAAAGGATCTAGGGGAAAAATAGATAATGCAGATCAAAATTTAAAAAAATTATTTAATTGAGGAGGACATATACAAAATGTAAATAGTAATATTTTGCTCTATTTGTGTATCATGATATTTTATTTTTGCAAGGTCTTTAATATAAAGTAACAGAGTGTATGGAACTATAACGAAAATCTGCAGTCGTGCATCCACAATAAGAGGTAAACACATAGCCATGTTATATCCTGTTGTACCAGTCTGCGGTTTTTGACTCTAACGAGGTTGTACTTTTAACTTCACTCCATTCTGAGCTCTCAGTAGAAATCCCTTTTCAAATACAACTGGAATCTGAACAAAACAACAATCATATCATATATTATTTCACTGTTTATAATTAATTGGCTGTTAAACTGCAACTTTTCTTATCAAAGTTTGCTTTGTTACCATTCACGTGCACTATACACATTATATATCTGCACCATCTCTGTAATTACTTAAAACTAAACATAGGTAATGTATGATTACAAAGTTCGCCTCGATCCCCCGATCGTGAGTGGCCGTGTAACTCCATGTGATGTACCCTTACAGTAAGTAATATGATTGTAGGTTACTTGGTATCGGAGAACTGAACTCGGACGTAAAACTTAACCTTAGTCAATGAAGCGCATTAAGTAGGTCAGAGTGATCTAAATTTGGTGAGAGGCTGTGTTACTCCCCAAGATGCACCCTGACACCAAGTAATATGATTGTAGGTCACTTGGTATCGGAGAACTGAACTCAGACATAAAACTTAACTTAAGTCAATGAAGCGCGATAAGTAGGTCAGAGTGACCTAATTTTGGCGGGAGGCTGTGTTACTTCCCGAGATGCACCATCACATCAAGTAATATGATTGTAGGTCGCTTGGTATCGGAGAACTGAACTCGGACGTAAAACTTTACCTAAGTCAACGAAGCACGATTAGTAGATCAGAGTGACCTAATTTTGGTGGGAGGCTGTGTTACTCTCGAGATACACCCTGACACCAAGTAATATGATTGTAGGTCCCTTGGTATCGGAGAACTGAACTAATACGTAAAACGTAACCCAAGTCAATGAAGCGCGATAAGTAGGTCAGAGAAAGCTAATTTTGGTGGGAGGCTGTTACTCCCTGAGATGCATCACCACACCAAGTAATATGATTGTAGGTCACTTTGTAAGTTAAAACCGATTTTGAAATAAAACTTAAAAGCCAGTCAAACGTGCAGTTCTACGTTTTTAACTGAATTTTTACAATACAAAACAAACCATGCTATGAATAGTTCGCTTGAGGCATTGTTCCATTTGCCCTTCATTTTTTGTTTCATTATCAGAAACTATTCCAGACTGTTCACTCGTATATGAATGTAATTACATCAAATTTGTTCCAAGGACTCAAGGTTTGCACCAGTAGCGTTTTTAATTTATGGGTCTCAAAAAGTATCGTTTGGATAAATTCTTGACAAAATTTCTCTAAAAATGTTCAAGTACAGGATCTGTGTTCTTATTGTTGTTCTTCATCGTAAAGTCATAACTTGGCTTCAACAATACAAAAAGAAACATTGACATTGTATGGACCAATATCTCTTCATAATAAGTTAAACGGCACCTAGGACATCTTTGATTGGGTTATTCTAACCAAAGGCTCCCATTAGCCTGTATCGCTCACTTGATATTTCCATTTGTTCATTGCTAAAGGACCTTGAGATTAACATCCATGCCATGTTTGATTTCAATCCATTCAATAATTTTTAAGACGAAACTGTTTGTATGCAATTCCCATAGGGTCCTATGTTAAACTAAGTCCCCCGCTGGTGGCCATCTTGGATGACGGATCGGCAACAATGTAATAACAGATGTCAGCACCTCATAAGGAACATCCATGCCATGTTTGGTTTCAATGCATTCAGCGGTTCTCTAGAAGAAGATGTTTGTATGTATTTCTCATAGGGTCCTATTTTAAATCAAGTCCCCCGCTGGCAGCCATGTTGGATGACAGATCGGCAGAAAAGTAACAACACTTGGTCAGCATCTTGTAATGAACATTTGCGCCATGTTTCGTTTCAAACAATTTAGCAGGACGGACGGACGACGGACGCAAAGTGATGGCATTCGGGTCAGGTGAGCCCAAATTATATTCTCGACCTTGTACATTACCAAAGTAGCAGTAATAATGCTAGAAAAAGACTAATTGTTTTACCTCCGTCTCTTCACATGTCACAAATCTAAAGTTCTGGAGCATACTGACTATTGCCATCTTCGTTTCTAACAAAGCCAGTCGCATTCCAACACAAATTCTAGGTCCGATTCCAAATGGAAGGTATGCATAAGGATGGCGAGTTGCCTTATTTTCATCTTTAAACCTACAATATTTGTTTAAATTAAGTTTTACCAAAAAGTCTACCAAAAGCACGACTTTTAAACTGAATTCCAGTTTTAATTTGTTTGTTTGTTTGTATATTTGGGGTTTTATGCGGCTATTTCGGGGGGGGGGGGCCAGTTTTTATTGGCAGAGGAAGCTGGAGTACCCGAAGAGAACCATCGACCTTCAATAGGTAAGTTGGAAATCCTTGTCAATTAAGATCGGAGTTTTCTATTTCGAGTCTTAGAGGGGGATTTCCATTAGTTTGGCTTTGTCGAAATGACAACTTTATCCTTTCCGACGACTTAATCCGATCGCCATCTTGGATCCTTGTAAACCGGAAGTTGGTTGGCCGCCATCTTGGAACCTTAGAACCTTAGGTTTTTAGGTTGACTAAAACAGCACACTCCCTACTACTGTTCGACTCCGATCTAAATTGACAAGGATTGCCAATTTTGATACCGAAGGTCGGTGGTTCTCTACGGGTACTCCGGCTTCCTCCACCAATAAAAACTGGTCGCCGCGAAATAGTCAAATGTGCTGAAAACGCGTAAAACCCTAACTAAATAAACAAACAAAACATTTTTTTTCAACATTGTTTATCTACACGTACAATAAAGTATGGGATCATCGTATTTTAAAATGTCTTCTAAAAGTACTTAGCGTTAAAATGCAAACGAAATTAGTTCATTCTATCAAACCGAAATAACTTGGTGAAACTATTCTTATCAATAAATACACTTTCCAGTGACGGATCCAGAGGGGAGGGTAGAGGGCCTCTACCAAAAAAATTTTTTTATCGATATATTTGATTTTTAAGCATAAAATCATCCAAACAAAGTTCCCCTCGCTCCATTCGGGGTTACATTTTTCATTTCTAAATTTTACGCCCACTAAATGTATCAAAAAACACTGGATCCGCCCCGGCTTTCACATGACATATTGTTAACCTGTCTGGGTCAAACGCTTCCGGATCTGGCCAATACGTTGGATCTCTATGTAAAGCATATACGGAGACTGTAACGTCAGTTCCGGCAGGTATAAACCAGCCATTTACAGTTGTATTTACCCTACATTCTCTAAAAAATCTACAAGAAAAAAAGTAAAGGGATCTGAAGTTGTCAAATAATTTGAATTGTACAGAAGTTACTTAAGACCCCTTACGTCAACAACGCTTGGTTCTAGTATAAAAAGCATGTCGATTATAACGTTACGCCACGGTGACAACCTATGCAAATACGGATATCCACTGGTTGAAAGAAAATTTGAATTAATAAAATATAATAACATAATCAGAAGAATTATAAATATAATTTTGGATGGCATAATGCTACATACAGCTTACCTGGTAGAAGGGGCATACAATCGAAGGACCTCCGACAAGAACATCTCCAGATAGTCCATTTTCATTATTTCATCATATGAAGGCACATTCTGAAAAATAGCATTAAATTTAACATTTGTGTAATGTATGCATAAATAAAATCAAAGTATTGCATGTAACATACGCCCTTGTTTTATACACCAGAGTATCAGGAAAGATAAGGGGGAGGTTTGGGTACCCATAAAACCGGTTTAACCCTACCACTATTCAGTGTCTGTACCAAGTCAGACAATCCTGACTCTCTGCTGTGTTCATGTTTGTGTTTTGTACTATTTGAAGGTATTTTTTGTTCCGGGTTCTGTCAGTTGGGTCGCTATGATTGATTGGTAAGTCATTGTTGAAATTACTTGTTATCAATTTTGTTGTTCGTTCCCAATGGTTCAGAGTATAATGAATTGGAAATTATAGGCATTTTGACATATTTTTGTCACAGACAATTATCTTTGTTATTTCCCCTGTAGACTTGCAAAATGATTCTGTCTCCATTACATTGTTGTAGTTATTATAACTAGACCGTAAATGCAATGGCATCTTTTGAAAAATGAAGTTCTTGGATACCAATTTTGATGCACAAGATGTGCACATTTCATCGATTTACGACTCATCAGTTGTGCTCAAGGCCTAAAATGTCTAAAAACCAAAACAACAATCCAAAAGTTGAAGAGCAAATTCAAAAATCCCAAAAGGAGCGAAAGTGGTTAAGCAAAAACCATCTAGGGACAAAGCTATGCACGATGGAACTACTCCTTAGTTTTCAAAAGTTTTTACCATTTTTTCAACTGTAAATTTTAAGTATCAGTTTCGGGCTAGTATCGAAATATTAGCAACTGAGCTAGGGATATCTTTGTGCCAACTTTTAAAGGACATGATTGTACAAATAAGAAGCTTAGGAATACTGTGGGAATGTTATCACACCAAAAGTAACAAATCTCACAAAATTGAAATCTCACAAACCATGTTTAACCCCGCCGCATTTTGCGCCTGTCCCAAGTCAGGAACCTCTAGCCTTTGTTAGTCTTTTGTTTTTTTTTTTTTTTAATTTTTGTTCATTCGTATGTTTCGGAGTTTAGTATGCCGTCCATTTCGCTGAACAAGTATGCATTATTGTTTAGGGGCCAGCTAAAGCCCACCTCCGTGTGTGGGATTTTTTTGCTGCGTTGAAGACCCATTGGTAGCCTTGAGCTGTTTCCTGCTCTTTGGTCGGGTTTTTGTCTCTTTGAAACATTCCCCATTTCCATTCTCTATTCTAATATTAACTTACGGCACAAAATTGATTTTAAAATTGACTTAAGTACAAAATAAAAATACACTTTCCTTACTTTGCCTATGCAGGTATCTATTTCCTGTATAAGTTTGTCCTGAATATGAGGTAATGTTGCCAAACAATAAGCAGAAAACGTCACAGCTATCGATGTAGTGTCAAATCCAGCAGAGAAAAATATTATTGAATTAACGGTTATTTCATCATCCGTCAATGCTGAAGTATATTGAAACAAGTGTGCATTAGTTGGTAGCTGTTTAATTCAAATATTTCCTTGTTGCAGTGCGATACAAAATACTGCAAGATGAGACTTATCTTGTATCACGCCGTAACTTTAACGAGAATTAAGTAATAGCATACTGAAATAACAACTTTACGTCACGTAGAAGAAAAAATATCTGAAAAGTGGGTCAGAAGGAGAGGCGGTGGAATTAAAACTGATTCTGGAAATAATATATCTTGGATCAAAAGTAGTCGAATATGGAACTCTGTGAAGAGTTGTTGCAAAGTTTCGTTTATGTACAGGAAGAGCGTGCTCTCTAAATAATGTACTTGAAGTTACGCGCACTCATATCAAGTGTCATACAATTAATAGGATTTCTCAATAAATTTAAAATCTTATATAATATGTTGTATTATTATGTATAAAGTAAGGAAAAACTCAAATTACCCGCACTCATGTCAAGTGTCATACAGTTAGTAGGATTTGTCAATAAATTTAAAATCTTATATTATATGTTGTATTATTACGTATAAGGTAACGGAAAAACTCAAAGTACACTTTACTGAGTGAATACGAAATATTCTTCAATCTTTTTTTACCTCTACTATGTGGCAGACTCTTTTCCTCATTTGTTCCCTTATTGTCATCTTTCCTTCTATCTTCTGACACCAGCTGAATAAAATCCTTGTAATCCTAAATAAGATAATATTCAACCATTGCAAAGTGAAAATTGACAGTTTATTTCAATTTAACAAAGGTAGAATTCAACATTTCAAATTTTTGAGAAATGGATATTGAACATTTTCTTTCCTGAAATAAGCATGTGTACACTTGGGGCACAATCCATGACTACATGTAAATTACTGCAATTAAGACGTGATGCTCACGCTTGGATTTTCTTTTCTGTCCTTCAGTATATCTGCAACAACTTTCTTGAAGAAATCTTCTGTGCCTCCAAACTGTGGTGACTTGAAAAAAGTGGTCATGAAACTTTTCATGAATGGAAACGTCACTAAAAGAAAGGTAAATAACATTTTAAGGGGGTACCCAACACTTGCACTAAAATAGATTTAGCTCGTTTAATTTTCATCAAATTTTTATGAAATATTTACTTTGATCTGTTGAAAAAATATTAAAATTTCAAGAAATTTGAACCACACAATTTGCGGGAATATCTTCATTGGATATAGCAGTTTGACAAACACTAATTTTGATCATTGAGAAGCTTTATTTCTCTTTACTAATATATGTAGTATGTAATTAAAACGTTCAGCTGATGTTTAAAAATTTAACGCCCTTAGGTGTTCTGTACCTCCTTAATATCAAATATCGCTTTAAAGCAGAACGTAATTGGTAAACGAAAATATGACAAAAAACAGATTTATTATTATGAAAAATCAAACAGTAGTTATACTTCGAATAAAATATATAAACATGTGTACGCTTCACAGATAGAAAATATATATACACGCGCACGCTTCACAAATAAAAAATATATATACACGTGCACGCTTCACAGATAAATATATATATATATCGAATGCGACAGCACTGATGAAGGATCTCAGTGATCCGAAAATTTTGCGAAGTTTGAATTATTTTTATAATTCAAAATTTTATTTGTTTTATTTTGATTTTGATTTTTATTTTGCATTGTATCGTTAATTTATTATCGGTCCAACATCTAGTAAGTTCGAACGTTGGTTATTACTTTAGACGTATATATATTTATATATATATACACGTGCACGCTTCACAGATAAAAAAAATATATATACACGTGTTCGACTTGTGTATTTCATACATTTTAGTCATCTTACGCCCTTTTTGACAGCTCACCATTTCCATTTATTTTTCTTGTTATCTATTATCGCATGAGCTGTTTCGCAACATACTTAGTTTTTTATATACACGTGCACGCTTCACAAATAAAAAATATCAAGGTTCGTTGGTGTTTCCATTTTCTTGCTCCTAAAAAGGCAAACTGTTTTCCATTTCTGCTTTCATAAATTTATAGGTTTGTTTTATGTACTGTTCTTAAATTTATTGAAAACTGAGGAGTATCTTCCTCGTACATGTAGCTCTGTTGTTAGAAGGTTTCGGCTTTAACATTTTAGTCATTTTGGAATTTGAATTTTCTCTTTAACATTTTAAGGTATTGTTTCGGCTCTGAACATTTTTCAGCTCGAGCATAACTGTTGAGTCGTTATTTGAAGTTTCAAACTATGGACAGCCTGAGAACTAAGTTCATTTCTTAATTTAATTTCTAGTTAAGCAGTTAATACAGACGAAAATTCAATTCTTTGTAATCAACTTATTTGAACATGACGTTTTGTAATGCTAAAAGTTACTTACTAGAAATAAGAAAGAACATTGCCTTGACTTGCGTTCTCATGGCCCTCCTTGCATAATTAACAAACTGATTCTCCTTTTCCTTCTGCGAATTTACCTGCATACCAAAAGCTGTGCTGCAGATAACGTCCATTGTGTAACCACTAGATACCCTGTCATTACAATCAAATGTAGTTCAAGTACATGAATATAATAGCAATATAGATCATGTAAGGAGTCGGAGAAAAGTCATTACTCTAAAAATTTCAATTTCAGCAAAAGGTAGAACAATTCTTTAAAAAATATATGGTAATTCAAACAAATATATTTTTTCAGGTCTTGAAAAATGCGCATTTTTTAGAAAACCACTGCTTATGTCATGACAAACAATATCATTGTAATTAAAAAGATTGTGTGTTCAAGTTGTTTAGTCTACGTTATTGAGAGAAACAATGCTTAACTTGGATAGACCTCATTTTCTCTAACCGGTATCAAACGACTTGTTTCTGCATTTTATCTATTTCCCTGCTAGCTGTATGTTAATTGTATATAGAAATGCATTTAACCTACTGTCTAAAATCTACGGGAGAATCTCCCTCGGACTGTTGTTTTATGTTCTCTACTAAATCATCACAACACCTCTGTATCAAAGGCATCATCTAAAAAATTATATATTCTTTAATATTGAGACATTACAAAAACAATATAATTTTTTTTTAACATACCGATGAAGATATAAAATTTTAAAAGCACGAATGTTCAAACATAAAAACAGAACCATAAGTAGTCGAGTGATTGCCTGATTTTCGATTAAATTTCTCTGTTGCCCCAAACTTGCCAAAACATTCTGCAAATAATCACATAAACGTGTTTCAAATCAGATCTCATACAAGGGGCTCAGAGGCGGTATCGTTCACCTGGACTATGTCCATCTTGACTGGCAGCCTGAAATATTGCTGTCAAGCCTACTGGCTCAATGGTTTCAGACAAGGAGATCTTTTAGTGATTTTTCAATTAGGTCCTATGTTACACAATGTTCGGCTTTTGCGGCCATCTTTGATGACGCGTGGGCTCATTATATACAATTTTGAAAGAGGACCACCTAAGGACCATTGCTGTGAAGTTTTGTTCCAATTAGCCAAGCGGTTTCAGACAATAAGATCTTTCAGTAAATTCCCCATAGGGTCCTTTGTTAAACTATGTCCGGCTCTGGAGGCCATCTTTGATGACGCGTGGGCTCATTATATACAATTTTGAAAGAGGACCACCTAAGGACCATTGCGGCCAAGGTTTGGTCTAATTAGCTTCAAACAAGAAGATCTTTCAGTAAATTTCCCATAGGGTCCTATGTTAAACTATGTTCGGCTCTGGTAGCCATCTTAGATGATGGACCGGGTTATCTGATATTATTCTGAAAGAGGACAATTCAACCCAAGGACCATTGCTGCCAAGTTTCGTTCCAATTGGCCCAGTGGTTTCAGAGGAGAAGATCTTTAAAGCAAAATTTACGACGATGGACGTCAAGTGGTGGCATTAGCTCACATGACCTTTTACGCCAGATGAGCTAAAAACAGAAGTCCTACAACTTTCAATAAACCAGTAAGAGTTGACAGTATAGGTACTTTTTTCTTTTCACTGAAATTGTTTTATTATGTTAATATTGATTATTCATAAGATAACTGTGTAGACAATCTTTTCATTTTTAGGCGCAATATGAAATCGTGTATATATATATATATTATCCTTAATTATTGTTTTCCAACATTTATTTGGTTAATCTAGAAAAAGGGCCTGAAAAAAAAGAAGTACGTCAACTTTATTTTTTACAACAATTAAGCCCTTACCCTCACATCATAAAATCACTTACATTTTTTAGTTTTCCAGTAGTGAATGTGGGAGAAATTTTACTCCTCAAGAATTTCCAGTACTCATCTTTAGCAACAGTTACCGAGTGTGAAAAGAATTCGTCTGGTTGAATTACATCCTAAATGGAGAAAATAAACAAATTAGAATATGCTGATAACCTAATTTGACACAGCCTAAAAATAGTGAGAAAAAATCTACATACATTTTACATACCCACTGATTTCCCCTATTCATTACAATTGGTTATGGTTAAATTTTTGCAAAATGCTGAGTAATTTCAAACTTTGGGGAATGTGATTCGATGAAATAATTCCCGATTGATGAATGTGTATTGTCCTATTTAGATACGTACATATTATCAGGTTTTCTGCAAACGTATATCGTAAAATATCAGCCGCGAGACACAATGTGAAGCTTTTTCGGCGAGTGAGCGTAGCGAACGGGCTAAAAAGCTTCACATTGTGTCGAGTGGCTTATATTTTACAATATTTGTTTGAAGAAAACTTGATGATAAATTTATCGTATTGTTAACTAGCAATCTTAACGGAATTTCTTACTTTTCAATGGCCATCTGCCTATAACCGGATGTTTTCCTGATATATTCGGGTCAACGTTGGGTCAAACATTATGACGTCGCTGATATATTCGGGTCAGCTCATATTAGGGTCGGGTCAACTCTTTACGACGTCACAGTGCCGAAATGCGGGAAATTGTGAAGGCCTCAGCAGGTCGATATAGGCATGGGGAAATACGATAAATACAATTATTATTGAAAATGTGTTCCGAACTAATATTTGCTATGAAAGGGATTGAAAATTAGTTCTGCAAGTATACTCGTATGTAATTAACAAGAATTAAATAACAAATAAACTAAGGTAATAACATTACAGCGAATCACATTCTTGGATTCTTCAAATAAAACAGAATAAAGAGAATATTTAATATTATCAATCGTTATGCATAAAAGAGATTAACAGCCGTGATGTACGGCATACAATTTAACAGCCGTGATGTACTGCATACAATTTAACAGCCGTGATGTAAGGCATACAATTTAATAGCCGTGATGTATGGCATACAATTTAACAGCCGTGATGTATGGCATACAATTTAACAGCCGTGATGTATGGCATACAATTTTTTAACATCTATAATTTGCACTTCATATATTTATTAATATTTGTTACATTATTCAGAACTATCACTCTTTACCAAGTAAATAGATGTATATAAAAATTGTCCCTGTGCTTGAACTTTTATCGTGTATGACTGGCTTATGTGAAGAGTTAACCCACCACAACACTTATTGAAGTAATATACTAGTAAATAATGTTGAATTTCTATCCTTTCTCAGTTTTTCATCACTCTTTGTAGTAAAAATCCTTTAAATCTTATATTCCAACAAAGCTGGCAACAGTTTAACGATAGATGTTTTTTTCTATTTTTGATGGGTTATGGTCTGACTAAAGGACATATGTTGATTGTCATTAATAATATAATATACTTACAGGTCTATTTGTGAAATTGGAAAAATCTTTAATATACAAATCACGAATTAAATTCGGATCTGACAGCAACAGCGTTGGACGTGTTCCTTGATATACTCTGAAATACATTCATTTTTACTTAATATTCATATTTCAGTTCAAGCTGGCTTGTTTTGTATCCAGCGTTTCTAAGGATAGGAGACCTCTTGACCTACATGTAAAGCTGTAATATTGAAACGAAATGAAAAGAAAAAGATAAAGAAAACATTTATTTAATAACCTCCTGCGCCCTGTGCGCATGACACGCCCGGCCCGAGCAATAGTTACAAAATCGTGAAGGAATACGAAAATATGACATTCAATATCCTCATTTGGAGTTGGTATAGTTAAAACATGCATGTCCTTGGTAAACAATATCTATCACATACTAGTATACAATTTGAATGAAGATCATACTGGAGGAAATGAGCGACATTTGAAAAAAAATCTAATTTTAATTTTGTTTTATTTTTAAGGTAGTCCCATAACTCTGGAACAACAAAAGTAAAAACCATCAACACGTATAAAGACTCCTAAACCAGCATTTATAATAATTTGATAAGTGTGAAGAAAATTGGTCAAAGCATACTGCAGTTAGTAGAATGCAACATGTGAAAAAATGCTTATATTTTGAAAATCACAACCATGGATTGACATAAATGAAAAATCTTCAAAAATTATACAGAAGATTGAACCAACATTTATGATAGTATTATGACGTTTGAAGAAAATTGGTCAAGGCATACTACAGACAGTGTATTGTATGCTCGACGCTACGTGTGAAAAATGGTTTTGTTTTTAACAGAAGTCCCAAAACTATGGAAATACAGAAGAACTGTCAATACAATGTATGTATATATGCAGACCCCAAAGAACATAATTTGTGATAAAATGCTGAAGTCTGAAGAAACTTGGTAGAAGAATTCAGGAGTTAGTGTGTGATATGTGAAAATCGCATTTTTGATTAACTAAGTCCATAAGCTTGTAACCCTGGAAGGAGGGAAATGAAAATCGTCAAAAAGTATACAGACCCTCATATCACTAATTGTAATAATAAGGTTAAGTTCGAAGAAAATCATTCAATGCATACTCAAAGTATGTTTAATCCGAAAGCACAGAGGGATAACGGTATACAATAATATGTCCGTCATTGCCGGGCGTATAAAAATGTATTTCAATAAAGATAAAAACTCACCCTACTACATTACCATATTTCTTGATTAGATCGAAGTCTGTTTTCGCGAATCCCTGCAAACACATCATTTAACAGTTTGTAGATTTGAAGTAACATCTGTCAGTCTCAATTTTTTAGCCGTTTAACTGGTATTAATCAGATATATTAACTTTTAGCGATCGATTATATTGCTGGGTTTAGGGACTACTTTAATTTTTTTATACTTATCTGATAATCGGAAACTTTAATATAAAGTATATCCACGTCAGGTATACTGAGGGTAGAGACTAAAATAAGACAGAAACTGAACACCGAGGGATGAAAGAATGACAGAAATAACACAAGAAATATCGTACAAGACAAATTCAAATGTTCTCTTTCTGACACATATATCATATCCTTTCATTTCCATACTTAGTATCATATCTAAGTTAACAATAACATGAATTTACATCAATCGGAAGTTGTTTTAGTAATCCAAGGAAAGGATAAGGTTTTGGTCCTGGTATTCCAAGTCGTTTCCATGTTCCATGCTTCCAAACTGTATATCTAAAAAAATAACATCTTAGAAAATATTTCCTCAAACTCAAGTATGACAATGTTATAAACCAAATCCAAGATTGTTATTTTCATTTCAATTCTAAGAATTTTCAGTATTCTAGCCGTTTAAAATGTAAAAACATTTTTATGATGCTTCCAAACAGTATATCTACAAACTAAATTAACATCAAAGAAAAGATTTTCTCACTCAATTTGACAATGTTACAAACCAAACATTTCAATAAGAAATTTGAATTGAGGTTTAGCATTTTTTATTACTCGTATACGCAGTCTTTTAAAATATGTCAAGTGTATTTACGAATTGCCATCACAGGGGCTCTATTTCTAGATATTTATTCTATTTTATTTTATTGTCTTATCCTAGTTAAGGATGCTCGCTAGTCATGTTTTGGTCTTTTTGTCAGATTTTCGGAATCCTCGGGTTTTATCCATTTCTTAAACATGAAATTTTTTGCCCATGAACCTCCACTTTTTCTTTTATAATTCAATCATATAAACCTTAAAATGGTAATTGACAAAATTTTATGAAATCCTTTTTATTTTTTCATACATTTTCGAGAGATTGAAGTTGTCAATGCAAAGACAATGAAAAATCCAGAGAAAACCCATTTCCTGCAAATTTTCAACACCTTATAGCTCTAAAATGAGCACATGAACCTATAATTTTTTCTTGCTTATTTGTTTACTATTCATATGTTCTCTCAAACTAAAACACCTATTTCAAATCCTATTTATTTCCTATTTGACCAGCGATCATCCTTAAAGGAGTTTAAGGACGTCAATAAGTAAATATTATCAAAGATACCATGACATAAGACAAAAAAGTAAAATAAACAACCTTCAAGTCGGGATCCTGTGTGCGCGAACATATCAGTTCGCGTTTATTTGTAGAACAGTTGGGCCTGATACCCTAACAACTGTATTCAAATGAAAAAAACAAGACTAAAACCATACGTGTTAGGTTGAAGTCAAACATGACTGATTATGTCCAGTTCACATCTGTTCAGTTTGTACATATTAGTAGCCTCTGCTGAAACTAAACATAACTGTGGGTGCCTGTGTTGCTTGGTTCGGTTTTGTTATGTTGATTTTTGCAAAACTTTTTTTTCAAGGCAATAATCAAACTTATCAAGAATAAAAACAGACCAGAACGGTTGTTTAAAACACATTGTTGATTAGTAATACGTGTATGTCTTATTTATGATAATAAATAACATGCTAGAAAGGTTATTGACAAAAAAAGATCAGTTTTAAAATTATCAAAGAAAAAATTATTATTTTTAAGTATAAAAATGCCCGTTTGATTTTAATCGGGCGGGGTGGGATAGGTTGAATGAAGAAGAATGATCTCGGATGCTGATTTATTTTGCATTCATTAGTCTAATTATTTTCCACCCCACCCCCCTCCTTTTACTATTTTTTTTAAATTCCGTGTCCTACTCCATCCTGGACTTTTTCAGCATATTTTAGTGTGACTTTGTTTTTGTCTGGCAACCTATTATAAAGATGGTTGTCTTCTAATAATGTCATTCAACTTTTAAAAATATTTGGTGTTCACTTTGCT
Source organism: Mytilisepta virgata (assembly GCA_028015205.1). Classification (NCBI taxonomy): domain Eukaryota; kingdom Metazoa; phylum Mollusca; class Bivalvia; order Mytilida; family Mytilidae; genus Mytilisepta; species Mytilisepta virgata. Next base: position 44,352,496 of record CM051515.1, on the reverse strand, counting down.
GTATTATTTTAAATGATTACTATACGTCATGTACGTGTTAATGTTGTGTAGGAGCGTTTAAGGTCACTAATCTATCGGTAAAGATCGTAAACATAGCTAAACATCACATCTGCATAAGCAATATTTGTTCAACAAAAATGTACTCACAAATACAAAGACAGACAAACCAATGATAATGTTAAAATCCAGTAAGGAACGTTAATCAAGGTCAAAATCTCCATCGTGGAAAGTTGGTTCTTCACAAACAAACGAGATATTTATAGTAATACAATAATACGATATACTCAACATTCAAGATGCGGCAACATGACTATTAACCTATTTTACGAAAGAAATGTTTCTTCAATATTGAAATGATCTAAATGATTGGCCTATTAAGTGTCATGAATTTAGCTAATTACACGTATTATTATCAACAGGGTTTGATATTTTAAACTACTTTTACAAAACAATAATAGTAATAATGAAATAAGGTAAAATTTATGGTACACGGTGGGAAAATGATTGCTTCAAGAAGAAAAAAAAAACGAACTGGGAAGCGTAGGAAAATTTTTGCTTTGATCCCACACCTTTTTTAATTGTTTTTTTTTTGTATTGTAATAACGTAAGTTTATGTGTCATACCAAGTATATTTATGTCATATATTTGTGTTTGATATTTTTCGTACGAGTATAGAAAGTAAACAAACGTCACTGATAACACTGAGAAATATTTCACAATGAAATGTAACGACCGGTTATCATATCAGATTAACCCTTTCAGAATATCGATATTTTATTTCAGATGTATATATAAAGGTCTTTCGAGAGCTTTCAAAACTATGGGTCTATGAATAACAGAAAATTGATCATATGATATATGGCCTTCGTCAACGAGCCACAGAAAAATGTGCCTATGCGTTTTTAATGACTGTTTTCAGTTTTAGAACATTAGTTTACATAATCCGTTTGAAACAAGAGGCTCAAGAGAATTGAGCCTGTATAGCTCACCTGACAGTCCCAAAATCAATCCATTTTATTTCAGATCAAGTGAAAATTGTAATGGACCTTCCAATAGATGCTTTATACCAAGTATCAGTTCATTGGGTATTTAATTTCAGAGGAGAAGATTTTTCAAATTTTGACCAACCAGAAATAAGAATTCATCATGGCCATCATATTAGCTTCCGACCGGGAAGAAATATAAAAATTTTATATAGGTCCTTCTAATGATGCTTCATATCAAGTAAAAATTCATTTGGCTTTGCGGTTTCAGAAAAGAAAATTTTTGAAATTTTGACCAATATATTATTTATATGTATTTATCTAGGCCTAATTTGTTTCGTGTGGCCTTATAACATGTATAATATGCATACATAATACTTATAGTTGTTTACCAAATAATGTTATAACTGTGCAGTTTAGAAATCACTGGAACAATCATAGGTACTGATGGAATGATGGAATGATTAGAACTTTCTTTTTGACTTACATAATAATTCTGGAATGATCATAATATACGATGTGTAATTCAAACTTCTACCGTATTCTAGGAGTTTCCGTTCTATAGTTTTCTAGGAGTTTCCCTTCTACAGTGTTCTAGAGATTTCCGTGACAACTATATATATATACAGACACTAAAGTTAGATTTTCAGATTAGACATTAACATTCTTGTGTTCTCAGATGTTGGATTGACACTTTTATTTACGTTAACTATATCATACTAGATTGTGACTTATTGGACATAATATTCTGTTTGGATACCCGCAACAGTGAAGAGAAGAATTCCGAATAAAGAAAAGACCAAAAGGATTGGACATATGTTTTAACAGTTAAGCTGACATTTTAATTTGTATAATATTTCTTGTAAACTTGTGTAAAATAAATCTTGTTAAATTTTATTATTGATTTGTGTCTTTTTTTGGCTACAATTTAACGTTGATTGGTGGTTTCAGAGGAGAAAATTTTGAAATATTGACCAATCAGAAATTAGAATTCATCATGGCGGCCATATTAGCTCTCCAACCGGGACGAAATATGCAAATTTTATAAAGGCCCTTCTATAGATGCTCCATACCAAGTTTCAGTTTATTTGACCCAGGGGTTTCAGAGGAGAAGATCAAAGTGTAAAAGTTTACAGAGGGACGGACGACGGGCGCCATGTGATGACAAAAACTCACCTGGCCCTTTAAGCTAAAAATTAGGATATCAAGTTTATGAAGTCAAATTTTGATGAAAATATAAGTTATACTTACATCTTTTCTTTTCTTTTTTTTAAATTCTCTTAACAATGTAGAACTTATTGATATATAATAAAAAGGGATAATCATTAACAACTGTTTTAAATATTTTTTTTCAAAATCGCCACACGGTTCAAAGTAAGCATTTTCTGCGATATTAAACATGTCAATAAAATCAAACTACAAATAAAATTATGAATATTCTTTTAACATAGAAAGCAGAATATATAACTAAGTTAAATTAAGTCAATTTAGTACATGGAAGTATCTTTCTTTACAAGCAGAGGGAGAAAATTGTTGAAAAAAGACAAAAACATAGTTTTAGCAAGAGTTACCTCCCCTGTTCCATTGAAAATCCCACAGGAGAATTGAAAATTTAATTTTGAAGTTTCCCGTGGTCCGATTTTCATGGACTTTTTTCTGTATATATTTAGGATATACTTACGCACTTTAGATTCAAAATATCTTCTGTTGCAATTAGTTTGAGGTCAAATTTTATTTTGACTGGACTACAACAATGTGAAAACAATGCAATGTACTAAAATTTTTAAAATGGCTTTTTATAGTTTAAAAGTTTTACAGCGAAACGAAATAAGCAAAACTAATTATTTCTAATTGTTGTTTGAGATATGAGTTATTGAGGAAAATCAACAAGAAGATGGAGGTAAAATTCGATACCAAAGACAAAGTTTGTTACTGATTAAATAAGGGAAGTTAACAATTGGGAAGTTGAAGTCAATACGTTTGTCATAAAGTTTTGAAACGTATTTCGATTTTCCGTTTTAAAATGAACAATTTCATTTCTAACAAGTAAGTTTTATTTGTAATATCTTACTTGCAAAATGAAAATGTGAGACGAAAGGGTAGACTAACCAAAATGGGGTTACTTTTAAGTTAAAAAAAAACAATCTTATAAAACAATTGCAAAAACCTGAAAAGTTAATTCTACACATCATCTTTAAATATATAAATTACTACGGACTACCATAGCTGGTTCGTCTTAATATAGCACATATAGAATAAAAGCCATGACGTTACAGTAACTACAAATAATAGTCGTACGTGTTTTGTTAAACGTGTGCCAGGTACATGTATCATTCTGGTTTTATGGAAATTTGCAGTTTTATACATACAAGTTTTGCCTCAATGGTTCTGATATTTTGTGTTTTGCCTAGTTCCTTTTATTTTAATAGAGACAACGTCTAGTTATTCGGATTTCAATTATATTTACTTAATAGATAATATATCTATATTAAATTACAAAGTGCCCTTTTCTATTCGAACCTGGAACATATCTAATAACTTTATTGAACAGTACTAAAGCGATTACTTTTTTTCGTGCGATAAATCATGATTTGTTTACATTAATGCATAACTGTGCAAAAGTTTATGATAGTCTAGACAAGTATCCTGGCGTTAAAAGCAGTGAAAATTGAATGTCATATTGACATCTAAAAAAGGAAGTTATTTCTTGACATTAGATTACTTTTTAGACAAACAGTTATGTATAGACAGCTAATATCAATATATTGCTTGGAACTGTATTTAAATTTGTCAAAAAGTCAGTTAACCAGAAATAAATAGAAATAAAATGGGTCGCGAACGAATTCTGTTATGCATTTTGAATCCACATTAAATCTATTTCGTATAAGTTTTAGGTGAAATAGGCAACTACTAAATATAAACTAAAAAGTTAGCAGCACAAGAACGAGCGTTTATTTCATTTTCTACTTTTTTTCGTTGTTGTAGAGGGGTAAAGACCTGTACTGCTGTGATATAAGTTGATATTCATATTCATATGCAGTTTTTTGCATTGCATACAACAGAATCAAAATCAAATGCACTCAGATGGGAGGAAAAGAATTTTCTTCCTCTCAGTTTAATTTCTTTGGCTTGGGTTGTCTTTCGGTTTAAAATTTCCTCCCAAACATATTGATATCTTAAAAATCCTGTTCGTCTATATTATTGAAAAATGTTTAGTTTTTGATAAACGTGAAAAAGGGTACATTTGTAATTCGTCTTGAGAATGAACCAATACGCATTTTTCATAATATCTATGTGCGTTCATTATAACCTCAAATTCCGTAAAAATGCATTATATTTTGCGTTTTCACGTTGATATTTTCAAATTTGTGGAATCTCAGGCATTGTCAATTCCACATCTTCATTCATCTTTAACAACCTAATTGTTTCTAATGCAACACTTGATTTTGTCCAAGGCAGCTTATGGACGAGGTGTACTTACTGTGATTGAAAACGGTGTAAAAACTGGGAGGTTGCATGATTTTCAAAGCATAAATATTTTTATCTCTCTAAGACAACACTTTGTTATATATAAAGCAATTTAAAATTGCGTGCGCGTTTGATTGGTTTTCTTTTTCTTTATTTTTTTTTAGTCTATTGACTCTAATGTTACACTGAAAAAATTAAATGATCAAATCCCCTCAGGAAACATGTCATGATAGAAAAAATGGCAAACATATACAATTAGACCAAATTAAGTTAAATACCTTGATATCAGACACCACAGCTCGACTTTAATGAGTGGTATGAGTTTATTCGATTTCCGGAAACAAAATCGCCGCCGTGCCAATATTTTTTTTCGAAATTTGGCGACAAAAGTACTTTCAAGCATCTGTCTACCAAGATTCAAGCGTAGAGCATGATTTGTCTCCAAAAATACCTATCGCACGAACCGGGGATCGAACCCGGAACCTCTGATACAGTAGTCCGCCGCTATACCAACTGAGCTAAAGGAGTACTCCACTAGCGCAGGAAATGGAGGACGGTAATAAACCTGTTACGGTTCTATAACACCTATCGTACGCGTTACATAACATTGATCAAGTCAAAACGAAAGTAAATAATCGATCATGGAAGTGAATTTGATCGTGAATATTTGCTCCAAACAAATCATTCCATGGACAATACTGCGTGCCCAGTTTACAGTTACCATAGAAAAGCTCTGCAAACGAGTGTTTGCAGGAGAAATAGGGAAAATTCGAGGCATTGAAGCAGGTAACCTGTTTGTATACCCAAAACGTCATAGCAGTGAATGGATTAAAACCGGATTTCTATGTCACCAAAATAAACACCTAAAAAAAATCTCTTGAATCTTTTGACTGGAATTATAATTTAAAAAAAATTCCCACCTACCTTGCCATTTCAAATGAAAAATATCAATCTTCTGAAAACCAGAGAATTTATTTAAGATGCTTTACTAATTTTCTTTCTTGTCTAGGTTTTAAAAATTGTCGTTTCATCATTGTTTCCATGAACTGGAAATAACTTGGCAGATATTTTCATATTTGATTAAAAGCATAGATCAATTACCTTCAAGATAGAGCTACTGACATTATTGTCAAGATACATGTATATCCAATTCCTCTTTTTGTGTGTACAAACTATGCAGAAGAATTGTCCTTTAATATTGAGCATTGTAACAAATTTAACTTTACAAATATTATTCTTCACTGTATTTCATCGTGTTTATAAAACTTCCCATTTTTGAGCGGCAATATTCCAGAAGCGCCGGCGTATGGAGAATATATTTCACAACTCATACGTTATTCTAGAGCTTGTGACATATGCATTGACTTCCTGGACAGAGCCCGGCTTCTGACAGAAAAGTTGCTCAGACAGGGGTACGTTGCTCCTAAGCTGAAGTCATCCTTATTAAAGTTTTATGGGCGTCATCATGACTTGGTTGACAGGTATGAAAAAACCGTTTCCAAAATTAAAATGGACCTGTTCCATTGATATTATCCCTTCCTCATATCGGATTTGACATGGACATGGCGGGTGTCCTGCAGGAAGCAGAGATTGCTTACTCTTCCGGAGCACCTTGGTCTACCCCCGGTTTTTTGATGGGGTCTATGTTGTTCGTATGTTTTTAATTGTAGTGCATGTATTGTTTTGGTCTTGTCTTCGCTGGTTCCCCGGAGTTTGTCAGTTGTTACGATTTTTCTCTCCTTCGAATATCCCTTTGGTATTTCTTGACTTTACTTATACATCTTAGAATAGTTTTGAGCTATACTAAATACATTTTAGGAATAAAAAGGTTATTCAATTTATTTTTAATGTATGTTTTACTGATTCCTATAGTCTACTGAGTTATTTAATTTCAAAAATTCAGGCAGATTTTATTAATATTGACTAACGATTGCCATTCAGAAATCATAAACTTGTTTATGCATATTGAGCACTTATAAATGTCAAGATAATATTGCACGCAAATGTTACACAAGGCATATTTCTACACGGTAGTAATGGTATGCCTGTGATAGTTAAATCCCGGTTTCTAATTCAGAATGGTTAAAACAGATTTTTGATTTACATGTAGGTATAAAATAATGAATGCAGAATGTGCTTGCGTTTAAAATAACAATCCTAAGATACAAATATTAGATACAAAAAAATTATACTATGCTGTACACGACGCACTTCAAGGAGTTACCTCTCATCAGCAGCATTAAAACCGAAACATTTGGAAGACCAAAACCCAAACTTATTTTAAAACAAGAAGTACTCATAACCAAAAATACCGAAATAGGAAGCCAAATTTCAGCCAAGGAGATCTATCATGTGCAATACAAGGAATGAACCCTTAGTAATTCTATTATTTTTAAGTTTTGCTAAATACTGGTAATTTTTATAACAAATCAAAGAATAATCATGTCAGACAAGTCTGACGACTGGGTTGGTGAATACCCTCGGGGACCTAGGGTCCACCATGCAGAGGCATCGTTCCAGGAGTTTCAAAATAACAATCCAAAGATACTAATATTAGATATAGTAAATTTATACTATGCTGTATACGACGCCTTTCAAGGAGTTACCTCTCATCAGCAGCATTAAAACCGAAACATTTGGAAGACCAAAACCCAAACTTATTTTAAAACAAGAAGTACTCATAACCAAAAATACCGAAATAGGAAGCCAAATTTAAGATACTATGTGTTGGCGATTAAAAAACTGGTTTGTCAGCTTACTGAACATTTTTTATTTTTCAAAAGCATTTACAGTATATTTGAAATAAACTTGCCAACATGTATAAAGTACAAAAAGAAAATTTCTGGACTAACCATTTAAATATCATACAGCCTCACTTTTTTGTAGACTACTCACAAATGACTATGCTTGATGTGGCAACCATCTGATTCTGACTCTCAATCCATAACAGTGAGATCTGAGCTAAAGAGAATCTTCCCTAAGTCACCTAAGTAAACTACAAACGGAAAATAGGAAAGGTCAACAACCCCACCTTACAGACAGTACCTCGGACGAAAAATAACATAAATGAGCACAAAACACAAAAATAAAATACACAGGATGTCAGGATAGTCTGACTCTGTATGGACACTGATTGTTTCATACCTCTCTGCTTGACTACACTCCGCCTTTAATGGTTTTAGAGGGGCTGCATATGTACCACCCATCCAAGAAAGACACAGATTTACTGCAGTAACTGAAGACAACAAGGTTCTTTGAAACCATTTGACTTGATACTCACCGTCATAGTCATCCCACATATGTATGTCAAATTTCTTGTCAAACACAAATTTGTTGGCAAACGATTTGTTGAATTAAATTTTAATTTCAGACATAATAACTGGTATAGAGTTAACTTTTTATAAAATTACATTAAATGAAGTCAGTCAAAATAAGGACACAGATAGAAACAAAATTATGAGATACAACATTAATGGTAAAATGGACAAAAAAATCATATACTGGTCATCAAGATGTACAAATCTACCACAATAAAATCCACCGCGTTCACTAACCTATAAATTATTATACTGTTCATTACATGTGAGTATCTGAAAAATGAACTAACATGAAGATGATTTCATTAAAATGAGATACCATCATACATGTAGAAGCATACAGAAAACGTCTAAATAGTGGCTGGCACGTAGCCTTTAATGATAGACAGAACCAAAAACATAACACAAAAGAATATTATGTTTCAAAACGTCATCTGAAGTGAAATAAATCCTAAATAGACACATAATTCCATACAGCAAATACACAAGACAAAAGATTTCCCCAATTCACCAGAAACATTAAATATCTTATTGCAGACATGTTAGAATAAAATGTTCATATGTCGTTTGAATTAATGTAAATTGTTCCTACAGTGGGAGATCTTTATGTAATAATAGATTTAGATGCATATGTCAGACAATTCTCATCAGAAGTTCTTTAAAATTCAATTTCTATCTCATCATATCTTACTGACATGTCTCTGCAATAAATGAAGTAGTATAACATATTCAAATTGAAGCTCTGCAAATCAATAAGTTGCACTATGTTTATGATAACTAGCTTCATGTACGTCTATTATAATATAATCATAGAAGAATATAAAATAGTATGCCATCCTTTGAAATACACAAAAAACAAAGGACTAGGAAAAGTTAAAATTTCAGTTTATATTCTAAATCCAACTAACCACATCTACACTTGTAGCATAGGAGTTACTTGTACGTCTATTATAATATAATCATAGAAGAATATAAAATAGTATGCCATCCTTTGAAATACACAAAACAAAGGACTAGGAAAAGTTAAAATTTCAGTTTATATTCTAAATCCAACTAACCACATCTACACATGTAGCATAGGAGTTACTTTGTAACGTTTCCGAATCCTTTTAATAGTTTTATTATAAATATATCGTAAATGTGCCAAGAAAGTAACTTATTAAATGTGCTAATAGTAAAGTCAGTCCATAAGAATGCTGGGTCCGCAACATAAGCTAAGTATCGGTACTAGTAAAAAGTAAAAACCAGGACCATGAGTACCGGTCATGTATTTCACAGAAGGAAACAATTCATCCTATATGTTATAATACATATTAAAAAAAATTAAAAGAAACTGAAAGGAGGACGTTACCCCTAGTAATAAGTAATACTTGTATTTAATTTACACACCTTAAGCAAAAGTACATGGTTGGTCGCCCCACTGGTAATCTGTGATTGGCTTATCGTGTTTATGTTAGAGTCGGGATTTTTCGGAACCCAGAACAGCGGTTTAATTCCAAACATCTTAGGTGGCATGTAAGATGATTTAAACTCCATGTTGTGTTTGTGTTTGTATTTTGTGCATTTAACGCCATGTTTATAAGGGCTTGTTTTTGTTGGTTTTGTATGACACTACTTATGCAACATGATTTATTGAAATATGTTTAAATAGTGCAACACAATTGGTATCATAAAATGTTTGTTTTATATATTACAAATGATAGACTTAAATACGTTGTGTATACATTCAAACGGTAATGCTAAGAAAATCATTCCGTTGGTGCTGATTTTTGAACATGTCCGACAGAATGCTGATATTAACCTTTGGCATAAATTTCATTAAAATCTGTTGAGAAATATAGAAGTGAGAGCGTTTACAAAAGTGTGGCACCCGGACGGTCGGACATCAGCATATACCATATCTCCTACTCTGCGTTGCGACGGTGGCAATAATGACCTGAAAAAAAAATACGTGTATTATTATCTCTATGTTAGTCATATTTATTTTAAAAAATTGGATTAATAATCTGTGTTTTAATATCAGACAAAGAATACCGAAGCAACAAAGCAATGGGAAAAGTCAGCAAGACAAACTCATGATAATGCAACATAATAGACAAATACTACAAAGATAGAATTATAGTTCAACAGAATTAGCAATTTGAACTCCTACTAAAAACCAAAAGTGATAACAGATGCCTCGGAAGGGTAAGCTTGTCCAATCATAATTCCATAAACGCTTTTTAAAATTACAAACAAGAATTGCACTAAAGTGTAACGCCTATTGTATTTATTTCTTAGTGGAACCCTGCAAGTGACATTTCAAAATTGATACTAGTCTCGGATGGAGACAGTTTAATTTTGTTATACTGACAGTGATAAGCTAATTTGTTCCCGAAGCACGTTTTTGTCTGACATATCTCGAACAGATCAATCTGCAATTGTTCAATTAAAATAGTACTCTTATCCTAATGATGCCTGCACTGTACGAATAAATATTTACAATGTCCGAAACAATAATGAAAGTATTGTAGAAATCCTTAAAATTCAGTTTGTTCCCTGTCAGTGGTTTTACATGTATCACACTGTGTAAACGGTGTCTTCTAAGAAGTGTGATAAAATGTATCACAAAATACCGAAATAAATTTAATGCACTCTATGGCCATTCCGTTGACTGACAACTAATCAGCAGTGCTCGAGATCAAAATGCTGGATATTCGTTAAAGATATAATGATGAATTAATAACCATCAAAAATCAAAACAATTAAAACAAACAGGAATCCAAACCCAACTCAGGGTAACCTCTGTGACTTTGCCGTCTCTGTGTTCTGTGACTTCCATTTTTGAACACCAAATGACCACAGGACATACAGCTGGGTATGTTTATTTTGTTTTCTATATCGAGTCACCCATTTTTAATGATAATCTATTACTGAATAACTTTTGCACACATTAATCAAATTTTTGAATAAAACTAATACTGAATCATATTACAGCTAACTGTTTTATTCGAACGTCCGTTTATTTAGATAATATTGTTACCAATGCCAAATCATGAATTAAAATCCTCCTCAAAACCATTTATGTTTGAATTAAACAAAACTTAATATTGTTGTATACTATAATATGGAATTAATATATATGGTAGGTCTAGTCTTCACGTGTACTGTGACTTCGAGTTTCATTATCTGTAAGTTTTTCACTCTGCCTTCACGTTTTTTTTTATGTATACTGCAATTTATAGATCCATTAACTACTTATTTCTCATCAATACTACGGAGCTAGGATACGGTAAAATTAATTTTGTAAAGAATTATGAAAATTCCTGAATATGAAAACTGATAGGTGATTTTGAAATATGTCCTTTCAACGTGAATTTGCAGTGGAGGTCACAGTACACCGAGAACGCGAAGTCACACGTCATAGAGGACACCGTTTACACAATTTCTGTATTGTGCAATAGAAATTCTGTTAAATTTTCAAATTTCGAGTATTTTGAATAAGATATAACGTATACCAATGACAATTAGAATATATCTGTAAAATGCTTTGAGCACAAAAAGAAATGTTTAGATCGAAAAGAGTTGATAGTGATCAATGCTAGTGTGCCAAATGACGAGCATTTTATCTTTTATTTGTTGTTGTTGTTGTTTTTTGGCCATTATTTATTTGTTATACGAGCTGTATCCCAACTTTTAAAATTTTTATTTTCCAACAAATACGATAGCCGTTACTATATAAAAAGCAGCAGAATAATATTTAAAACAAAACCCTCCTTGGCCAGTGAAATTAATGGGCAGTTGAGACTTTGGTTCAGTGGTCCTTAGGTAGTATCCTTTCAAAATGTTCTTCGGTGTGCGGATCTACATCTATATATGACCGACCTTATTAAAAATAAAATAATCAGCTAAAAAAATATTTTAAAAAATCTTTTCGGACACTACTGAACAATTTTAGATCATAGTTTGACGGAATGTTACTTAGGTAGTTTCCAGTTTCCTTTCAATATTATGTAAAAGGGTCCTGCTCCAAACAATATGATTGTTGTTGCCAAAAATAGAACAATTAGCAAACAATATCTAAAATTCTTCTCTGAAACTCTGAGAAAATTGAGGCCGATCTTTGGTAAATTCGTCATAAAAAAATGTAAATTTTCTCCTCTGAAAATACTGAGGAATTGTGACCAATGTTACCAAAAATAGAAAAACCAACACTTAAAATATTTAACATTCTTTTTTGAGACTATTCGGTCATTTGGAACCAAGTGGGCCTTCCCATTTCAGAATTATATCCAGCATACCGGATATTGCACCACTATGACCGCCGTTACTTTGAAAAAAAGGAAAAACAAAATTAAAAAGGATTTGCTTTTCATGTTAATTACTTAGTCTTTAATTGCCGTTGAATGACCAAATAAGATCTAGGCGAGCAGTACAGGCGCCCACAATCCTCTCGTTTTCTATATGGTAGTATATAAAATTTCAATATTTAGACAAATAAAGAGCCACAAAATTGATTTTGATAATGAGAAGATATATATTTTCATGTTCTTGACAGTATCAAGGAAATTCGTTATATTTTCAGTTAATTGAGTTTACAACTTAGCACATATTTACATATGAAGCAACAAGGAAGTGTTCTTGTATATATGCACGTTCACACAGACTAAAAAGGGTTGGAGAATAGTTCGCCCACTTGTCTTGTATGAGCAGAAATAGAAATGTAAAATAATTCTCTTTCTTCATGACGAAAATATCACCATTGCTATAAATGGCAAAGTAAAGATACAATAAAATTCTTTGATACCAATTTTGATGCACAAGATGTGCACATTTCGTCTCTTTACGACTCATCAGTTGTGGTCATAGCCTAAAATGTTAAAAACCAAACTAAATATCCAAAAGGTTGAAGAGTAAATTAAAAAATACCAAAATGACCCAAAGGGGAAAAGCCGAAACCATCTAGGGACAGAGCTAGGCACGAGGGAGATACAATACTATTGCTTTGTCCCATATTATACCTCGACAACTGATTTCTTGATGAAAACTAGGAATTTTATTACAATACTGTCCCAAGCGTCAACATGATTCAACATTAAGGAAACAGAACTTGCACAAATTCAGCAATGTCACATTTGTTTGTTGTCACATCATATTTTACGCAAACAATCAACGAATTGGACACAAAGATTTCGCAAATTGTGTGACATGATAATAAAAACGAACAATATTATTATAATTTCTTTGTGCTTTCCTTCGTAAATGTCAAATCGAACTGAAATACATTGTGTAGGATGTTAAAGTATCGCGCCTTTACATATTCGAAAATCATATTGAGGCAATAATTCTAGAAAGATGAAGAGATTGTCATGAAGCCATCTCATTGTTAGTATTTAGGTGCTACACTGGTACCATACTGTCTTAAACCACCATTTTGTTCTTACTTACTTTACTTTGATTTTATGTAGCATTATAGATATATTTTTTAAATCAAGATTACAAGATGAAGTCAAGACAGACATTGTCTTGCAGTTTATCAAGACCGGTGGTGACAGATTCCAACGTATCCAAAAGTTATTGTTGTATCTTTGTAAAGAATAATCTATTCCCTTTATACATTTCAATCTCATTATGTTTGTCTCCAGATAATGTTGGCCTTTAGCACAGCTGATTTAGACAGAAGTTGTAATATTGATAATGACATCGCGAACTTGATGGCCAATAGGAAATTTCTATCTCACATCTTCAGTTAGATTTTTCGTCTTCCTAAAATTGATACATCACTGGGTATTACCTACAAGGGGCACCTGATGTTTATTGTGGGAGTTCAAATTTCTAGTACTTTAGTTTCTTTGTTGTCTTGTTCTAATTCTGTTTTGCATATTAGATTGTGTTTTATTCTTTTGTTACAAATGTACATGTACACATGTATGTTTGTGGTATTTGTCACGAGTCTTGCCTTTGGGTTTCAGTCTAACGGGCTTTTCTCACTTTTATGTCGCTTCTGTATTCTTTTGCTGTTTTTATGTAATAAAAGATACATTTTCTGTGAATATTTACAAATTAATGTAACCAATATCATTTGAATAAAAAATAAGTAAATAAAGTTCTCAGTTATACGCCTCCAGAATTTTTGTTTTGAATTAGACTTTTAACAGTTTAAAATGTTAATTCATCAAAACGTACAACATAAAATTGTTGACAGCTTAAACAGGCCTTGTCGTGAGATGTCACGTTTAGATAATCGGGAAAAAAATGGTTGTTGGTTTATTTTCATACATTTTATATTTTACAAGATGCACATTGTACATACTTAAGAACAGCTAACGCAAAATATCAATTATAGCGTTTAATTCAGTGGCATTAATCATAAGTTTATGGGACAGTTGGTGTTGAACAAGACTTCGACCAAATATTAAAAACTTAGAAGATGTTTTTTTATATGACAATGCATAAAATGTCAGTATTTAGACACACTTAGATTGAAGAGACCTTTACATATATTGATTTTAGTAATGGACAAAAGAAATACATTTTCAATTTCTTGACAGATCAATCTATAGCAATTCATGAAACGTACAAATTTTAGATTTTTTTAATACACCTGCTATTTTATTTAACTATTTGTTATTTTGAATATTTGTAATATTAATAAGCACAACCATTAAAAACCAACAAATAAAACAAAGAGGAATCCAAACGCAGCTGAACGTTACCTCTGCATCAAAAGGAAGAGCCTATGAAATTTCTGGTAATTTTTGTCAAATTTTGAACGAAAAATTTAAATGTTATTAATTATGCCATGTAAATACAAGATCAATTTTGTTAAATGTCGAGGAAGCCAATGTAGAAATCCAGTCACGACTGTGGCGAATTATCTGTGAGATGTAGACAACCTAGATACGCCTGAGACGTAGGTATTTTACTATTAAGAAAGGAAAGGTTCAATATTAGAAAGATAAATTCATCACGTTTGTCATAAATTTAAATTGTCTGCTCGTCTATCTAAAGGTGCCACTGGGATAAAGGGACTTGTAGATGAAACATGAAATCTAGACTCGAATTTAAAAACAAATATCGTTTTTTCAAGTTTTTCTTATCTCTGCGACTATTAATTTGGTGCTTTATTTATTTAAAGAGGATTGTTACTTTTGTGTATTTTACTACAATGATCCCAAAATGTTCTTAATTGTTGAAATGGATTTATTATACCATTGAAAAATAGATACTTCCGACCAATCAAATCTGCCAAAGCACTTGAATCATCGTCTTGAGTCAAACTATTCAAAATACACGAGAAACCGATTCTTAATAATTTATGATAAACATTTTTATCAATTTGCGTCTGCGTGTTGCAATAAAACAAGAATTCTTATCAATTTTACAAGGGAGTTATTGAGATTGTTTTGTTATTTAAGAGAAGTTTTCTCTGAAAGGCGATTTGGTTCCAATTTAATTTCAGCAGTATTACCCCTTGGAGAAAACTGCAACAAATTTAATTACATTTTCACATTTTTGTATATAATCAATGCCACCACATGAAACTACCTTAAACATTTAAGGCCAATTTAACCACACTTCATATACTTTCTGTTGCATATTGCAACAAATCGAGTACAAATATTACAGTTAGAGGAGCATACAATAGGCTGCATATTGTATTTCAAGTTTTTCATACGAATAAATTGATTTTTTTTATCAATCAACGAAGTTGTCAGAAGACAAAAACTTTAAAACTGAACATAGAATCTTATTAAAATTTTCTAACACTCAAACGCTGACATCATAAAACAGATCTGAAATGGTATAGTCTTGCAATTTTGTTTGAATAATCTGCGATACTAAATTCCTTGTGTACAATGCGAACTTCTGAATCAGATTTACCCACTTATTTCAGAACACAAATCCATACCATGTGTTGGTATACCAACTTCATTTTTCATCAACGTTTACATGTACCTGTATCATTCATCAAAATATCAAAGGTTCACAGTCATGACAGTGGAATTTATTGCCTTTATAGTCAGTTTGTTCTAAGTTTCACAATGGTACAACAATTGTCATATCTATCAGAAGACTCAAATAACGGCTGCTTTATACTGTTCTAAATGATTGCAAGTAGATGAAAGACGGATTCGGGGTTAATGCGATAAAATTGTCCTTAGATGGTAACCCTTTCAACAGTCCGAGAGTCTGGAACTCTGACCGCTATGGTCGCCATTACTAAGAACAGAAAATCCAGCAAAAAAAAGCTTTAAAGCTTATCCTCTGTAACTATTAGGTCAATTGAGACTAAACCTTGATTGAATGTTCCTTAGATGATCCCCTTTTAAAACTATATATCGATATGGCTGCCACTACTACATGTAAATATAGAAAAAATCTTCCAAAAATATTTTAAAATCTTCTCTGATGAAACTACATCAGCAAATGAGACCAAAATTGGATGAATTGTTTTTCACGCGGTCCCTTTCAAAACTGAGTCCGAGTGTCCAACTTTTGACCAACATGGCTGTCATTGCTAAAAATAGAAAAATAAGCAAAACGATATTAAAACAAATATTCTCCTCTGAAAATATTCGATCGATTAAAAGACATTGATGCAATGGTCATTGAGTGATCCTCTTTCAAATTTTTTTCTGAGGTTTCTGATCTCCGACCAATATATCATTCATTATCATTGCTACTAAAAATTCAATTTACACAAATCCGCAAATTTATGTTTAAAAATCTTAATGCGCCTTTGAATCTACTGGGCCAAAATCGTTTTGAATGTGCCAAAGCTGGCCCTGTTTCTAAATTTTGCAATATGGTTACTGCTATTGAAAAAAATGCAAAAAGCACGGATGTCAGGCTCTTGTTTTAAAGACATTGTTTAATTGCCTTTTATGATTTTTGAATGGTGAATTACATGCAGATGAGCAATATAGGCTTCTTGAAATATCTAGTTCAGACACATGAGAGTCTATCAATATCATGAAATAACTGGTGAATTGTCTTGTTGGTCTTTACTTGACTGTTTTTATAATGTTACATTGTATAAAGTCTTATTATGTGTATAATTTGTATACTGTAATTGAATTACCACAAATTGCAAGTAATCACAATTAACGTCAACTGTATATATTATCGCTATCAACGCAAATGATAAAAAATAAAATCTAATACCTGAAGCCAACAAAATGATCCCATACGTTACTAAAGAATACTGCAAAGGTTTGTTATGGAAACAACATAATCTGGTGAAGAAAAAAAACTATATTCGTTTGATTATTGGAGGAGCAGTGCACTACCAGATGTGTTTTTATATCACCTGTATTCCTTTACTGGTATTGTTAGGATTAATGAATGCGTTGACGCACAATTAAATTTGTTTTTCATTTACGTATTTTTACATTAAAAACGTCATTTTATCGATAATTAGAAATGAAAAACACGTTCCTTTGAACAGAATATAACAGTTGATATGAGTATAAAACAAATAGAGATAACACAAAAGAACAATTACCTCGTTGATTTATATATGAATATGATTAAAAATGAGTGTTTTACAAGACCTTTTATCTTGTATTATTTCTTATCAATCAACGTATTAAAAGCCATTCCAATTTTTTTTATTACTGCTGTCAGCTTTGCTTTTGAAATGACCACTCTATCTAACTATATCTTTACAAATTACACTTGGATCTGGTTTTCATCTGGAATGACAAGTGTTTGTGACATTTTGTTATTACAATTCCTTTCAAGGAAATCCCACTGGCAACGTCTACAATTTTCCTCGAGTAAATATAGCGTGTTATTTAACAAAGCTATATAATTTGGTTGACGTTTAAAATTTTGCAGCTGTGTTCAGTTATAGAAATCATTGATGTCATTTTTGTTCTCCTTTTATTTATTGTATTTCGCTAGATTTTATCCGTTCGAGTGTGTCTACTGCTGATAGGCTTATTGAAGACCAATTGCTCCGACTCGTCTCTATGTGTACGTACCACAAGGTTTGTTTGTGTACTTAAAGTGAAAGACTGAGAAATTTTACATATTTGTACATGACCTCCAAATAGACCAATAAAAATGTGTTCGCGATGCAGCTGAGGCTATGATAACATTAAAACTTAACATTTCGCAGAAATGTTTTAATTTGGCCTAAAATAACACTAAATAGAAACATGTTGTTTTTTTCTTTTTGTTTTTTTTTATATAAAAGCTAGGTTATATTCTCCAAATGAAAAGGAGGATAGTTTCGTAAATTTCAATACTTATAATATAATAGAAAATGACGGCTATTTATAAGTGTACCATAATCTTGTATCAAGTAATTCAATCATGATCCGATTACGATATTTTTTCGCCATTCAATACGTATCGTACGGAGCCCCGCAGGGGACACGACAAGAAAAAAATATATATCGTTATCTCGATTTATGATATCGTTATCTCGATTTATGATATCGTTATCTCGATTTATGATATCGTTATCACGATTTATGATATCGTTATCTCGATTTATTATATCGTTATCACGATTTATTATATCGTTATATCGATTTATTATATCGTTATATCAATTTGTTATATCGTTATCTCGATTTATGATATCGTTATTTCGATGCAATATTGTTAGTTAAATACGCGTCCACTACCAATCCAAACACATACCCAATTAAGTTCACGATTAACAGATAATTTCTGAGTCAATTACCATTTGTATAATTTAGGATTTAATGCCAATACATATAGCCGAGAAAATGATCTCTTAGTTTTCCAGTGATTCGGTTTAGGTTTTAAGAACCAAGGCATATCCTCACGGGGCATCCCTAGCCTTTTATTCAATAAGAAGACATGGAAATGTGTTGCCCCCAATCACATATTACTATTAAATTTCAATAGAAGAGGTATGGGGTACGACACCGGTCGTGTTTTTCCATGAAAGTGTCTTGCATTTATTTCGTTTAACCGAATGTTTCAATATGATACCGAAAAATAAATCCATGATTCACATCCCACTAGTATTTACAACAAGATATAACCCGACTCTTCGGCAATTAGGAAGGGCTATTAAGAAGCATTGGTATTATATCCATAAAGATGAACAGATCCCAAAATGATGAACAAAACAACAGAATTCTCAATAGAAAGCCCGAATTTCTAAAATATGCAAAATACATTTATACAAAAGAGCTACATTTTAAATTATTCCAATATATCAACTTACACGGCAGCCATTTTGAAAATAGTGGCCATCTTTGATAATTTGAAATGATTGTCTATAGAATTTTCGATGAAGCTGAACATTTCTAAACTAAAATTGAATCTGTCAAGACTTTTTTTCTATTTTTTTTTTAGATTTTTAAAAAATTGATAGCGGCCGTTTCAAAAATGGCGGCCATCTTGGACTTTTTAGTATGACGAGGCATTACCTCAGATGGTTCCATATTTTTGTTCCTTGTTTGGTTTCAATAGATTGAGCCGTTTTCGAGAACACTCTGCAAAAAAAAAAACAGCTACTGAAGAAAAAAGAATAATAATAACTAGTTATAATGAGTCCTCGACTACGCCCACGACCGTCGCATTGCAAAAGAACAAACCATAATATGCATCATCAACGTCGTTCCTCTGTTAACCTTAAAGATCTACAGAAAATATTAAAAAATAATGGGCGACATGGTTTATTCATCATATTTTGTTCCATTCCTACTTCTCAATTACATAAGATTTATCAGAAATGCGTTTTTGCTTCATTCTATAATCCATCTTATAAATGTTCAAAAATTATTTCTCCGTTTTTGGCAATACTGTGCATCGACAGGTCATTGGGATTCCTATGGGCACAAACTCTTATTGCCGACTTATTTTTTAAATTGTTATGAACAGTCTTTCATGAAAAAACTCCTTAAGTGTAAAATACATAATCATGATAAATTAATTGACATGCGAACAATTTTTTCTGAAGCAGAATGTGCAGAGAAAACTTCAATAAATCAACCATTTTCAAGATATTTGGTCAATGAAGCCTGTGAAAAATAAAGTCTGAGGTTTTTACGGATGTCCGCTGCTCAGTTTCAAAATAGCAAGATTTCATAACACTGGTAAATATTGATAGTGGTTTAATTGCAGGTATCATGATGATGTACTTATTGTTGATAACCCCGAGTTTCTTAAATATGCAAAAGACATTCATCCAAAAGAGCTACATTTCAACAAAACTAATAAGAATAGTAAATTCTGTTCTGTACTAAAATTTATGACAAAAGGGACGATTTTAATTTTCCAATTACTAGTTTCCGCTTTCTTGATGGAGACGTGCCTTTGGTACCATCGTATAGAGTGAACATATCACAGCTTGGTCGCTTTGCACGAATATGCCCTCTGCTAGAAGATTAACGAACGAAACCATACGATTACTAAAAAAAGTATTTGCTGCCTTATGCTTTTAAAAGGTTTTATAATAGATATCAACATCTTTCATCTAAATATCCAGATTCCAGAAAAGCACTTATCATGAACGGATTTTCCGACCCTAGTTTCTACTGCAATATTGTGAATAAATGCAGTCTCGCTAGTAACCCACAGAAACTTGGGAGTACCTAAGATTTTTTTCACAGTAAGGGTTACAAATATGAAATTATGTGTAATTCTGTAAAAAATTGCAATTTCTCCCAATGGCTTGAAGACTCTAAATTCATAATGGCCTCTCACGATTACTGCCGATTTCTATTGAACTCTATGACTAGATACCATTAAACCCTTGATGGAAGTGTTATTTCAGATTTTTTCGTTCAGTAGAGGGAAGTATCCGACCTGCATCTATGAGAGCCTTAGCTAGTTTCAATGTTAAACCCTCCACTCTAATTTTCATTTCTAGCAAGCGGTCACCTTATTGAAAATCATACTGTATTGGTTTTTATAGTGTGTTTTATACACCAGACTGTAATAATAGAAAAAGCGGGAGGTTTGGGTACCCATTAAACCGGTTTAACCCCGCCACTATTCAGTGTCTGTACCAAGTTAGACTATCCTGACTCTCTGTTGTGTTCATGTTTGTGTTTTGTACACTTATATTTTTTGTCCGGCGTTTTGTCAGTTGGGTTGCTTTGATTGATTGGTATGTTATTGTTGACTTTTCCTGTTATCCATTTTGTTGTTTGTTTATAAAAATATAAAAGATTATCCCACAGAATACACTTAAATAAATTATCTATTATCTATATAAAAGTAAAATTCTTTTAAACGAAATAATTGCAAGACACTTTCATGACTTTTTTATTGAAAGAGAGCATCACTGTCTAACCCCATTCCTCTTAAATTAAAATATAATAGTTATGTTATTGGCGGAAACACATTTTCATGTCTTCTTTATAGATGAGGATATGGCTTGGTTCTTTAAACCTAAACCGAAACACTGAACAACTATGACTCGACTAGTACTATTGGAATTATAAATGAAACAAATGGTAATTAACTTAGAAATTATTTGCTAATAATGAACCTAATTGGGTATTTGTTTGGATTGTTAGTGGACAGGTATTTAACTAACAATATTGCATCAAAATACCAATATAACTAGAGGCTCCCAAGAGCCTGTATCGCTCACCTGGACTATGTCCATCTTGACTGGCTGTCAAGTTCCAATTGGCTCACTGGTTTTTAAACAAGAAGATCATTCAGTGAACTTTCCCATTAGGTCCTATGTTAAACTAAGTTCATTTCTGGCAGCAATCTTGGATGGTGGACAGGAACATCGGATATACTCCTGAAAGAGGACCAAATAAGGACCATTGCTGCCCAGTTTTGTTCTGGTCATCTTGGATAATGGAAGGAGTCATCGAATATACGTTTGAAAGAGGGCCACCTTGCTGCCTATTTTTGTTTCATTGGCCAAGTGCTTGTAGACAAAAATATCTTTATGTAAATTTCCCATAGGGTCCTATGTTAAACTAAGTTCGGCTGTGGTGGCCATCTTGCATGACAGGCCCGGTCATCGGATATAATTCTCAAAGAGGACCGCCTAAGGACCATTGCAGCCAACGTTTGTTTCAATTGGCCCAATGGTTTCAGAGGAGAAGATCTTTAAAGGGACGTGTACGACGACGACGGCGGGCCAGGTGAGCTAATAAACCGAGATAACGATATAATAAATCGAGATAACGATATAATTAATTGAGATAACGATATAATAAATCGATATAAAGATATAATAAATTGAGATAACGATATACTAAATCGATATAACGATATATTAAATCGAGATAACGATATAATAAATCGTGATAACGATATGATAAATCGAGATAACGATATCATGAATCGTGATAACGATATCATAAATCGAGATAACGATATAATTTTTTTTCTTGTCGTGTCCCCTGCGGGGCTCCGTAGTATCGTGTTATCTATTTTAATTTCTTTACCGGACATTTAATTTGCTCAGAAAAATGTTCATATATTCGTTTCATTTAGGCTGATCTAATTGTAAGAGAATCATACAAATAGTTTTCTAGTTTTATAACTGGAATTCGGTTTTTCTTATTCTAGTTTTATTTAGTTTGTTATATGGTTTCTTATTCTTGTAATTATACATGTATCCTTATCGCGTTTGTTTGTTGTGTTCCGTCCTCATGGCTCTTTCTTTTCATTGGACTTCGAATTTGCCGATAGTATTTAACGGCTTTCTTCCCAAAGTACGCTGATTCAATATACATTTTTTGTTTAATATTCAAATACTTGCAATAGTAAACATAGGGGAGGGTTGAGATGTCACAAAACGTGTTTAACCCCGCCGCATTTTTGCGCCTGTCCCCAAGTCAGGAACCTCTAGCCTTTATTAGTCTTGTGTGTTTTTTAAATTTTACTTCATTTTAATTTATGTTTCGGAGTTTAGTGTGCCGTCCATTTAGCTGAGGTAGTATGCATTATTGTTTTACGGGCCAGCTGAAGCCCGCGTCCGGGTCCAGGATTTTCTCGATGCGTTGAAATATCCATGAGCTGTTTTCTGCTCTTTGGTCTCTTTGACACATTCCCCGTTTCAATTCTCTATTCTATAATTAAATAAATAAAAATACTGATCCAAAATTATGACAACAAACAAAATGACTCCACAAAATGAAAACTCGTACAGCAATGAGAAATTCACAAGTGACTTTTACTATATCCCATACTCACTAGAGATACAAATTCTAAGGACTTAAATTGCGGTTATACAGTCATGACAGTTGGGATTTTATTAATGTTACAACAGAGCTCAACATTTACTGTGGACAAACTATGCTGCTGATGAGAGGTAACTCCTTGAAATGCGTCGTATACAGCATAGTATAAATTTACTATATCTAATATTAGTATCTTTGGATTGTTATTTTATTACAAAATGATACCAAAACTGAGTGTTCACTAGCTGCTATTAATGTGACCGTATCTTGTATTAGTTGATCTAATCAACCAGAAAATATTACAAATTGGCAGTCTATCTGTTTTTATGTTTAAAACATTTTCAAATACGTTATAGAACGTTCAGATTATAAACTTACAACAAGTAGACTGACTAAATACAATCGACATTATGTCTTCAGTCAAGATAATGTTGTCAATAATATTGTCTCTACGACAAAAAAAACTATGTTTTATGGATTGACTGTAATGTGTCTTCGTCAATGAAGAAATAACGCCAATTACGTGGTGCACAATAGCGGGTCATTTTTTAAGTATAAGCAACGTGCATTGGAGGACATTTTTAGTAGACCAAAGACAAAATTACAATCAGTCATTAAAATTTCATAAAAGCATTTCCCTTTCGCGGCACATACCCGAGTTGACAGTGGGGTCCGCCATTGGTAAAATTCATGCAAATTCCCGTAGTTTTTAGATATCACAAAGAAAAAGTATGACGTCACAATGAAAAAATAAATTGTTGTACGACGTCATTAGGTCAACTGGAGCTGAAAATTGGGGTCAAGTGGAGCTGAAGTTCTATTGTCAATAGGTCTATTAGAAGAAAAGATTAGTTTCCGGAATGACAGAATAAATAAAATCTAAACCAAACAGAAGACAGGTTATCTGTAATATTAAACCTTGTAATAATTAAACGAACAAAATATATCATCATTATGCGTGATATCTAATCGCATATCATCATTATGCGTGATATCTAATCTGATATCATCATTATGCGTGATATCTAATCTGATACACTTGTCTTCCAGACTATATAACGTTCGCTTCATGTGATCAAAGGTACTGAATATTACAATTTATGCTCATAGTTTACAAGTTTCACCCGAGTAACAACCGTACGAAAATTATACAAACATCAACGTGACAAAATCCCAATGGAGTTAACATATATAAAGATAAAATATTAATGTACTATAGAATATTTGTATGATGGTAAGGAACGCTGAACATGCGAACATTTCCGTCCAATTCCGAGCCGAATACAAATATTTTATATGTTCTTCTATAGTACACTAATATTGTTTTTATACTGCAATATCGACATCAAAATGATTATTTCTTGTGATTTAAAAAAAAATCGTGATTTCTAATAACCCTTAAGAAGGCCGCATGCAAGTCTATAAAAGGGCGTGTCTGTTGTTACATTGATTGCAGGATAAAGATTTATTATATTTACAGGTCTTCATGAGTCATCAAAAGAAAGGAACAACATTAGAGCTAAAGGAGAGGTATATAAAGATTTCGGACAGAATGCTATCCAACATTCAACAAAAGTAATGATATAAATGTCCAAAAAATTCAATAGCATATCATTTCAGTTCCATTTTTGTGTGTGGATTTAGTTATTTAATTGGTTGACCTAATTATATTCAGTTCAATGTTTTTTCTTCTTTTATTTATTACTTATCTTATGGTGTTTAACGGATTGAGTATTCTTGTATATATTTTCCCCCTTTTTTTGTTACCTCGGTGTTGTTTTGTTGATATTTCCAAACCAATAGACACACTGTCTTTCTTAGTCAAGTGGAAAAGTTTGAGGACCCGTGATGAATAATACTTTCTTTACTGGTATAGTTATTTCAACAATCGCATCAAAATATAGATTTTGAAAAGAAAAGATTGTTTCCAACAACGAATTGCTAGCATTATTATTGAAACTGAAAATTTTATTGAATTCTTTAATTGGTTTTCCTTGACACTTTCTCATTGTATTTATTACTTACTTGTTACAGAAAAACAAGAAATTTATCGGAAATCGTAGGTTTGTATTGAGTATTGCTCCTCTCCAGATTTGCAGCACTAAAGGAAAACATAAAGCTGCCAAGAAATCCATATCTTATTAGATTGTTAAATGAACGGTATATGACGTAATTAAAAAGCTACTGACAAATAAAGCGTCGTTCCGACCATGATTTTTAGATCGATTTGGTGTTTAGTTTGTTATCAGGATAGTTGTATATTTTGAGGAGCTGTGTTAAATTCAGCGAACAATTAATGCCATTTGTTCCTTGCATTTTACAAATCAATACTGAATTAGGAAGACAGATTGGTATACAACAAAAGGTCATTCATATGTCGGATTTACTGGAATAATTGCAGAGCTATGTAAGTACCAATTTCTAAAAAAAGTCAGAAAAAAGCATCCAACGAAATAATAAAAAAAAACGTCAACACCAATTCTAAGATGATCTAAGATAATGCTTCATAGATCTGTTTTACAATATATAATTTTTGTTTTTGATTTTGTAAATGGGTGCTATTCCATGATAGTCGTACTACCTGTTTGGATTGCATATGCCTTAAAAACAAGTTTGGATTTTAAATTTTGCAAATGCGTTTTCCGTTTTGACTGAACAAATATCACTGCAGTCCTTTATTGATTAAAATGTTTGAAAGATATTAAACAGAATTTATATAGAATTACAGAAATAACATACATTCAAAATCATATGAAAAGAATATGAAAAAAAAACATTTTTTTATAATCAATAAACTTGAAAATTCGGCAAGTATATCAGACAGGGACATTATTTTTTTAATTTTAGTTTGCCATCACGTGAGTTACGAACTCGCATGGTTGATATACCATGGCCCGTTTTTCGTCTAGCACTATGTGAAGTGCCAATATGTATATTTGAAAGAATTAGAGCACACAAACATGTATTGAGTAAAGTCGTCCATGTTAATTCAGTAGCTTACTTTTTACAAAAACATCAACTGGCTGACCCCTAACGTCGAAATAAGACTTATTTTTATATTTTGATGCCCTTAATAAAGATTTTACTATGGAAAATGCAGATTTTTTCTGACAAAGATTTTTACATTCTTTTTTTTTTAGTATTTACATCGGTTTCCAACTCTCATTTAACGGGTATGCTACATAAATTTTCTTGTACTATCTATATTGTATCATTAAGTCGTGTAAAATCTGTCTACATTACTTTAATTTTCATATTTTAAAAGCTTGTCGTTCTCGTGGAACAATATAGTGGGTTGCTTTAAAAATAATTGTAATACTGCATAACTGATGCGTTGCAAATCTACGAAAAATGCATTTTATTTTTACCACTGAGTCGATGCCGCTGTTGGTGGACTTTAGTCCCCAAGGTTATCCCCAGCTAAGTTGCTAGTATTTCGATAACTAGCTCAAAATTGATACTTTTAATTTACTGCTACAAAATTATAAAATTTGTGAAAACTAAGGAGAATCTCTCTCGTGCATAGCTCTGTCCTCAGATAGTTTTGGCTTTACCCTTTTTGGCATTTTTTTTTAATTTGTTCTTCAGCTTTTTGGGTTACTGTTTTTGTTTTCAACATTTTAGGCCTTGAGCACAACTGATGAGTCGTAAATCGACGAAATGTGCACATCAAAATTGGTATCAAAGAATTTTATTTGTGTATTTAGGCCTGCTAAAGCTAGAAGGCCACGAGTAGCTCTCCTCATATTTATTAATAGGGGAATGCTAACGACCAAAGATAATTATTCCGGCCCAGTTGCAATTCCATAAAGTTAACCAGTATTTCATCACACATGACATAATCATATATTGTGCGTGAAACATTGAATATACTGTGCAAGAGAAATCAATTCTTTATCTCAAAAAAATGCATTGTGCCACAGAATATTACCATAATATGAATAAACATTTCCTTTTGCTTAAATGGAAAGTAAATCGTGATTGATAAATGACTGAAAAATCGAAGAATCACAAGACAGCATTAATTGTTGTGTTAATGTAACTCCATTATGGAAGCTGAGCATCATATGGTTATCGTCATTTGATATTATGTGATAGTCTTTTTTATATTAATCATCAGTAATGGCTTGGATATTTTATACCTTTTTACAGTCTGTTCAATTATCTTGATATCTAATAATAGGTCATGTACAAAAACTTTCAAAAACTCAGATATAATCATTTCCTCATACACCTTCGTCAGGTGCGCTTGATTTCAAATGTTTGGACAGTTAAAACATAAAAAACCAGCAATAGGAAAGGAAATTCCAGTCAACTCTGTCTAATTCTTTTCTTTTCATCTAATGGATTGACTGTAATGTGTCTTCGTCAATGAAGAAATAACGCCAATTACGTGGTGCACAATAGCGGGTCATTTTTTTTAGTATAAGCAACGTGCATTGGAGGACATTTTTAGTAGACCAAAGACAAAATTACAATCAGTCATTAAAATTTCAAAAAAGCATTTCCCTTTCGCGGCACATACCCGAGTTGACAGTGGGGTCCGCCATTGGTAAAATTCATGCAAATTCCCGTAGTTTTTAGATATCACAAAGAAAAAGTATGACGTCACAATGAAAAAACAATTGTTGTACGACGTCATTAGGTCAACTGGAGCTGAAGTTCTATTAATAGGTCTATTAGAAGAAAAGATTAGTTTCCGGAATGACAGAATAAATAAAATCTAAACCAAACAGAAGACAGGTTATCTGTAATATTAAACCTTGTAGTTATTAAACGAACAAAATATATACACTTATAATTGCTGGAAGATATCTCTGTACGTAAATTGTCCAATTTCTAATTTTCGCAAGCCAGATTTAATTTACAAATGCATATTATTCTGACCTTTGTTGTAGCCATTTGAATTTTTTAATTTGAATGTTTATATATACTTTATATTTTTTATAACTATTTTTACAAATATCTGTAAGAAAAATGTACCTACCCTAAACAAAGATCATAAAAATAAGACACTTAAAGATATAACAATGTTTCCTTCTTCGCACGTAGCACTTCTCTTGTTGCAAAATTATTTGCCGAAAGAAGTCAAAATTCTGAAAATAAAATCATTAACTTCTATACCATGACACAGGCAATATATCTATAATCGTTTTGATCAATACACTTAGTGATGTTCAACGGTTTTGTGTTAGCGACCATAAAACGTCTTTAAAGATAATACTATTTTTGTTCAGGGGTATATTTATAGCTTTCAGTACGTGTACAATGTAGCTTCGTGAACAGCAAAGTTGCTTCTTCCGGAATATAACATACTCTTAAACGTTGAAATTAAAACCATACGTCGGTGACGCAGAAGTGTTATCACTTTTATACCAATTTATTCAGTAAATTTTGAAAGAATCAGTTTTGATGCATAAGATGTTGAAAACCAAAAAAGAAACGATCTAAATTGTTGATGAGCAAATTTAAAAAATGCCCCAAAGACCAAAGGATAAAGTCAAAATCATCTAAGGGCAGAATTAAGCAGCAAGCGGGAGCTAAAACGATGTTTAAAAAACCAAGTGAATGCCTACATTAATTAATTTTATTTATATCTTAATTAATATCCTTTCCTTTTGATCCATATTGAAATTTCTAATAATGATACTGTCGGCGTCAATTGGTGTAAAATATAATCCATATCAGAAAAACAAACAATCCCTAATTCAAATACAACACTTGATCATCTTGTTCTTCTTGATTTGTTGATAATGCCATAGTTGGTCAAATAGTACACTTCGTTTCTCAATTCAATCATATGTCACAAACAATTCTGATCAACACTCCTTGAAATTCTTTTGCGTTGTATGGCAGGATTCAGACGGATTATTTTTTTTCTATTAAAGGAAAGAGTTTGTCGTTTTAAAATATTTCTGTAATAGAAATATGAAAGAACGTACATTTGTATATGGAGGATAAATCTGGACACATAACGTCTATCAGCGAGACAGTTAAAAAAAGTACTGCGCTGTTATCTTTCCTCATCTTTAAGTTACAGTGATGCCTTCATTACAGTAATATGTTCTTTCTCGAGTTCAAAATTAAGACTGGAAAATCTTAAACGAGTTTATTAAATTCTCGTGTTTGCGGAGTACAAATTTTATTTTCCAGTTCTTCACTTTTTGAAAGATTATAAGTACCTATTTCTCCGTAGATACTCGATTTTTAGGTTTCCTGCACCTAGGTAAATTCGTTGAGCACAGTCGCCGAAGTTGAATAACCTTACGCAAGATTGGTAAAAAATCTTATGTCAAAGGAATTTGATTGGTCGAAACACCAATAACAGACAAGGCCGCGTTCATCTGTCTGTCATGGGGGGCTGCCTGTCATAGAAAATGCCCCAAAACGGAAGAAAGAAATCTTCCATCCTCCAGTTTTATTGTTGTTTACAAGAGCATGTTAAGACAGCGAGCTTCTATTTTTTTAGATAAAAAGAGGCATTGCTATCTGTGGCTTATTTTGCCACTTAAGAAATCCATATGTTGTCATATACAATAATTTTGCTGATGAGGTTTATACCACAACTAATTCAAATGTCTGAAATCTTCAATGAGTGATCAAACAATACATTATTTTTCGAATGCACGAGAATTATAATTAGTGTTGATGAGTCATGAGTTTTAGATTTTTGGTACTGGAATTTTAGTATTATTTATCCTGTTTATTACAGAGACATT
This sequence comes from Mytilisepta virgata, assembly GCA_028015205.1. NCBI lineage: Eukaryota > Metazoa > Mollusca > Bivalvia > Mytilida > Mytilidae > Mytilisepta > Mytilisepta virgata. The sequence continues at coordinate 44,322,884 of CM051515.1, read as the reverse complement.
TTGGAAAGATTGTCCTTTTAAGATGTGATTAAATTGCTGTATAAGCTTTGCTCTATATTAATATAAAAAATCTTAGGAGCGATCAAAGCTACGTAAATTAGATGCCGAAACAAACTTTAGAATGCGAAAGAACCAAAGTACAGCGCAAAGATAGACATCATAAGTTAACTCGATCAGAATCCCCGAAAGTGTCATCAGTTGTCTTTCTGTCCAATTTAACACATTTATGTATATTAAACTTTTTGACAGGCGAATCACAATACCTAATGAAATAAATGATGTAACAGGGTGATGAATTATCACGATAATAAGGAGATAATGGAATTTGATATCACAAGAGCTAATGTAGGATTTATATGAGAATATCAGTTAAGTACTAATCATAACATAATACCTTACATATAAGCCAGTAATATGTATTACGCAATTTTAATGTGTGGCTAAATGTATTTCGATTTACTTGGCGTGTAATAGTCGTGGCATAAAAAAACTATTGATTGATTATCAGCCAAAGAAGATTAGATTTCTTGTATGATCATAATGCCCATATTGCGACTATCAATGTGTTTTGTATAATTTAGATAAATAAAAACGAAAAGAATATATTAACGGCTTCGGCTAGACACTATCAGAAACAACAATTTTTCTAAATTCTTTCTGTATTACGAAAAGAGTACCAATGAACATGCAGCAACTGGTCCTAAAGTATACTACATGTATCATAAAGTTCCCCAATTTCTTTGAAGTAAAAAACCACAGACCATAGCACAGTGCATGGCAGTTCCGAGATAGCTGTTGTTATCGTTTCGGTTTTAAATCTGCCCTTAAGACATTTTAACTGTTCTGTCGTCCACATTTCTGGCCTGCAGCCTTTGTCACTATTGATAAGGCATAATTTGTTATCACGACAAACGTGATGATTTTGATTTTCCGATTGTGAACTGTTTTCCCTGTTTCTTAACAGTAACATACCCAGGCCTCCAGCGTATGGGGTGTAGATTTCACAGTCGATACGTTACTGCCGTGCATGTGATATATACGACGAATTTCTCGGCAAGGCGAGATTGCTGTCACATAAACTTATAAGACAGGGTTATTTTCAGTCTCTGTTAATTTCATCACTTCAAACATTTTACGGTCGTCATGACAAGTTGATCGGCCGATACGAAGTTTCTATCTCATGTATGTAACTATATATCTTCAGTTAGATTTCACGCCCTTCTGGTTTCTGTGCTGTTTTGTTCTTTCTTTGTTTAGTTTATTATATGTTTTTTTTATGTCTTTAGTTATACATGTATCATTGTAACGTTTGTTTGTTGTTTTCCATTCTCATGGCTTTTCCTTGAATTTCGAATTTACGGACGTTTCTCATTGTTTCGTCGCTTTGGTATTCTTTGCAGATATTTCATCAAATCTTGTATAAAAGAATGTTATTAAATGCGCATACTGATATATAAATATTACCATTTTTCCCCTGGTACCTTTATATCTATATCTCTGCATGTCCTGTCTTTTTGTCCGTTGTAAAATTCGACAGATTTGTTTGTGTAAAACCTGAACAAAAGGATAGATACACATGTATCTGTCCATTATCATAGATCCATTATCGAAAAACATATCAGCAATTTTTATAGAAAAGTATTTGTTTCATTACACATATTGGCGATTGGTCATTGTATGGCCATTGCTCCAACAATTCTACGGCATGTATAATATAGCCAATATCAAATGGCAAGCCCAAAATTAACACTAACCTTATAAATTATACGTACATTACAAAGCTTAAGAATTTAAATTTGCCTTATAGTTATACTTTTATCGATTTGATAATTAAAATTTTTTGTCCATAATAATAATATCATTAACCATGGACTAATTTCTACCGATTTTTGTTTAAAGCTGAACTCAAAGGAAAGATACACGTACATATTTAATTGACAATTTATTGTAAACAAGTTTAAAGATCAGTGTGATATTGATTGCAATCATTATCGTATCATGTGTTTCTTATTTATTTACGCTTGATTAATTTATTTGATGCAAATCTTTTTTTTTCCTTTACGGATCTTGTTCTTATACTTATTTTTCAATACGTGATGATGTTAACCTTTAAACGAACCTGGAAATCGTGACTTGAGGTTCTATTCAGAACAAAAATATAATTAACTGAGTTTTTTTAGTTATTATTTACATGTTTGCCTTACAACATCAAACATATAAAGTTTTTACGATATATACAATAAGTATCAAAGTAGGTGATGATACTATTGCAACACATCCAATCAAAAGACGACTTGTATACATGTATGTAGACCAATCCTTTTTATATCCGGTTTTGGTCGATTTAATTTTCTTTATACACTTTAACATTTTGAATATTTTACATTATTATTTTGGTTTTCAGAATCTTTGGCCTTAAAAACTGCTGATGTAACATTTACTGATTATCAATTTTTGTTTGTGGAGGAAACCGAAGTACCTTGAATACCCGAAGTGAACCACACTACCCTTCGGCAGGAAAACTGACATTCCTGGTCATTTTAGATCTTAGTCGAAAATACATATCAACGAGTTCGATTCAAAATTCTTGATTATAATTGTACTGGAATCTCAATATATATGACGTTGAAATTATTTTTAAAAGAACGTGTTTCATTGTTACGATATCAGGGAACCAATCATATCATGAGTGGGACGTATACTACAAACTACACAATGTACCTATACCAAATGACCACAAAGGCCCCTTACATTAACTGTATGTAACTTTTACCTCAAATGGAAATAACGAAATGGTCCGATATATTATATATAAGTAGGTCATATCGAGCAAGTGATTGGAGTTCCTTTGTCCTTGCAATACATATCTAATTAAACGGGCAAAAAGTCAAGATAGGAAATTTACCGTATTCAACGTCATAAAGTGTTACTTGTGTATTTTCATATGCTATATACATTGTGTACATTCTTCCATATTTGATATGCGCAAATATACAAATTTAGCTCTATCATAGAGCGAAAATTTGCATTTTATATATATTTTGATGATTTAACATACAGACATACGTATTTTGTTATGATTATTTTGTAAAAAAAAGTAAAAAATGATATGCCAACAAATCAACATCACATAACAGACAGAACCCTAGACAAAAGATAACTTAAAATAGGAGAAAACACAAACATGAACACAACCGACAGTCTGACTTGGTACAGACACTGAACAAGTAGAGGGTTCAACCGGTCTTATGGATACCCACACCTCCTCCTAATCAATCCCGATGCTAAAGTATAATTACCGACAATATCATCGCTTGCTAGATCCTAAAAAAAAATAACATGTATCCAAATATATATATTGAATACTATATTTCATGTTACTTATGCTGTCAACACTTATGTATAAGTATAATATTCTGGGAACAAATAATAATAGCAGTTTTGTAACGTCGTTAAACAAATTATTGTATGATTTTTCAAATGAACAATTTATTGTTTGTTAAACAAAATTATCAAAAGGATGTAATTCAGTCTTGAGTTTTTATTTTACGCCATACTATGTTCAATTTTGGAAAATGATATATTGATTCTATCGTTAATATTAATTACAAAAAAGAGTTTTCCTGACAAAAAACAAAAATTCCAAAATGGGGTCATCTGATTTATCTCGCTTAACAATAACTTTCGGAAGAAGTACAAGACGTGTTACTACTAGTTTTCCCTTATATAAAAAAACAAATCCTTATTTGATAATGTTTATTTACTGGTGGAAATCTGAAATTATCAGACCAAAAAATTAAATTTTGTGTCTGCTGTTTGTCTATGGTTCTTCCCTGGAAGTACGTGATTATGCCGCTAAAATATAACTAAAAAAGGTGTAAGAATCCTATAAAATAAATTTACATTCTTTGTCCTAGTAAAATTACATGCAAATATGTAGTAATCTGAATTTTACTGTTGTTTATTCTAATTGGGGTATTTTCGATATTTATTTGCTTAATAACTAAATGTAAACCTTAAATATCCGGGTAACACAATTTCTTCACGTGAAACATTGGACAAGAAATGGCGATGGCTTCAGACTAATTCTGAATTGTTCACGATTCACCTTTGGCCTCATGATTTATTTATATATATGTGTAATATAAAATATTGTTTCAATATATAGATTTATAATAGTTAGAGATAAGTTGTGAATAATTAACAATCTAGCATTACAGGAAATTATTTTCCTTTAATAGAGTCATAGTGGTGTATTTTGATTCCATATTATTAACTTATACGAATTAAATCGCATGATCAGCTTTTATGGGCTAATTGAAATAATTACTTTGCAATGAATCTCAGATGTTCTAAGATATCACAATACCACAAGCTAAGGAAGAAAAACACAAAATATGCTCTGTGTCAGATATTTTAACACCTTATCAAAGAAGCCAAAAATTGTAAAACATTCACGCGGCCGTATTTTGAAGGTATTTGTCGCAAGTAGAAACCCTGTGTTTTTGGTTCTGTCGTGTCGGAATTATCTTTTTTTCCATAAACACTGATCTTTGGATCTTTCATATTATATGTCGGTTTAAATAGATTTTTTCAAAGGTGTGTCATTTAAGCTTGTTCTGTCTCGCTGTTTAAGGTAACCTTGAATTCTCTTATATATTATATTTCAACTATTTGTCAAAATACTACATATAGCCATGTTAGTAAGGGCCCCGGGGTGTAGTGCCTACTGCATGGGCTAAGAAAAAAGTTTCTGGTTCGATTCCCGTTCGGGATGAAAATGTCAATTCATTGTTTATAATTAAGGTTAATCTAAAATTAATAATGCAAAAATACAATATCCTTATATTCTAGCTTAAAAATCATTTGAAAGTTTTTACCAATGTTACATATGTCACGGGAAGTTATTTTATATAGCTATTATATTTCGTATGCATGTGTCACCAGACAGTTATTATTTCTAGTTTTGGAAGTTTGGTTGGTGGTGCATCAGTTTTGGTTTTATCGTATTCATGTTTCATTTATTCATTCATTTTCATTTATCATCGCTCAAGACTTAGAAACAGACTATAGATTACGTGACTTTGATACAGACTATACTTTACTATATACTACGACTACTCACAGTACTTACGACTACTATTACAATTTCGCGCCTTTACTAATTGCATTAGCACGAGCACTGCATGTATCTCATTTGCATATACTAGTCATATAAGTAGAATTTTATAATATTCAAATTTAGTCCATCTGTTAGTTGTCACAATAGGACGGTCGATTCATGTCGCCGTATTTCAGGTATTTATCTTTAAATATTTTTCCGTTTGTAGGTTTTCATTTACATTTCTAAATTATATTGAATTTAAGTAAAGGATATTTGAATAACTTTTATAGCAGAAATATTTTAATTTTATTGACAAAGGAAAATATTTCTTTGTAGAGTCTTAGTTTTTACGATCATTTCTTTTCCATTTTATGGTATCCGGAAATATCTGTTTTTGAATAATAGAAATCATTTCCGAATAATGATTATATCTATTTTGGTGATTGTCAATACACATTTCACACATTTTCAGTTTCCAGCGGTGATTAAGTTTATTTTTCAGGAATTGTATTTCTGAGTCACAAATATTGTATTTGTGTAATTTATGATTTCAGAAATGATAATTAAAAGTTTATAAAGTTGGACGGCTCATTTTATTCAGCAGTGCCTTGTACCCTTGCTGGTGGTTGTTATTTCATTTACACTACATTTTACACTGCGACACATACATTTAAATCTACTAGTATTCAATAAAATGATTTTTTTGTATTTATTGTGAAAACAGTTCATTGTGTTTGGAATTGCAATTTTGCGATCTTAGACTGTCAAATTAACTACAAATATGCAGATATAAAAGAACAGTATTGGAAACCTAGTAACATTATGACATTTTGTAAGCATTAATGTATGGTTCAACTGAACATACAAAGTCTAAATCTTAATCATTGTATTAGAATTAAAAGCTCTTTGCTAAAGAAACGAACATCCAAATGCAATAACGGAACAATATGATAACGTAAGTTTCAATACAGTGCATCGATTAAAATTGACATCAAAATATGCATCGATTCCGAAATTCATAGGAAATACTTTTATAAATTTACTGATACACACTGAACAACTTTTGTTGATGACGACAGCGGAAGACATCACTGTTGACTTATGTCTTATTTCGCGTTTTTTTTTCTCCATAGGGTTCAATATTTTACTGTCACTATTGCGTACCTCTTTATATTGTTTATGTCGGGTAGGAAAATATGAATGAAATAAAATTTTCATCAACATTTTGTACAAAAATGGGATCACTGTTTACAAACAGACATATTTTGAATTGATGACTTTATCAGAAATAATTCTTATGTAGTAAAGATCAATTATCTGACAAACTCTCAAGAGAAAGGTTAATAGTCTTTTACCATACTTAAGTAAAACCTCACGTACAAATACTTTTAAGATAAATGGTTAAATGCGTCCTAAATTGTTTTTCAACTTATGGTGTTAGGATTAACCTGAAGATGAACTCGGTAATTAGAGCAAAAATAAATTCCATCTACATCTGGTGACTTACTGCTATACATTGAATTACAGTAGATTCCTTTATGCCGTTATAGTAAATAATATACTTGGGAATAGTCCCTAATGGGAACAAATTACAATACACGTTAAGTGTTTCCGTGGAGGTTATGAAGCAAGACAACATTTTTTCGTCTTTCCTAGCAAGCAAAACAACTGTGCCGTGTTGGAAGCATAACTGCAAAGTTAAGAACAGCAAACAAAAAACAAAAAAAAAAAAACAAAAAAACGCTGTTCACATGCAGTCATAGTTTATTAGTTGTATTATACTGTAAAGCCTGCAAACAATTCTATGTAAGGAACACGGAAAATACGTTTCTCTTCTTCTTTGATGTCAATTTTAATTCTCAAGATGTGTACATTCCGTTAATTAATGGCTCATTAGTTGTCCTCGAGGCCTAAAATGTTCAAAAACCAAAACTTACATTTGCACTTTGGTGGATATAATTAAGACAATTTTTTTTTAAAAATCGAAGTAAAACATAAACTGCTTTGAACGGATTCGTGATAAACAAAATGGGTAGGTAATGATGCTTAAGGCATATTTTTTCATATTCTACTCTTAACGTATGACTGAACAGAAAATGATTGCTTCACTTCGCATGCGCATTTTTTTACACTGTCAAGACAATTTGTCTCCAAACACAAACTTAGGTTTATAAATTGGAAACTCCATAAAATTAATTAAAGTGGACTTAATTGACCAAAATTTTAATGTGGACAGTAAATGATAAGTTTAATTAACTAGCTTGAACAAAGTATTGTAAAACGCGAAAACGTCGACGTGTGAGTTTCTGTGATGTTGCAATGTCACATGTTGAATTTACCATAAGGCAAACACAGTAAATATCTTGTACACACATGTTTGAATGATGTAGATTGGGAACGATTGAAACTTCAAAAAATTAAATTCAGCTAGAAGACCATTATTTTGTTTGTTTCTATTTTTAAGGTTCTATGTTAGATCTAGCTATATTTTGATGTATTTTTGTATAACAACTATGCAGTGACATCCTAAGTTACATCTTTTTTTCTTTGGACTTTGTGTCCGGAAAGATTTAAGTCAAATGTAACTTGGCAAAATACGAACAGCGATAAAACTGATTGTGCAAGGGGAAACATTCGTTTGAAGCCCTTAATGTACTTCTGTTATAGAACTTAATAGTTCTTTCCACCTTTCCAGTTCATTAATGTGATAAGAATTGTCAAAAGGAATTCAAATTCAACTATAAACAGACAAATTGCATCCTACTGCTTAATTTGGTAATACAGACTTCTTCTAGATTTTGACAGCAAGTCTAGGTTTATGATGTGGTGTGAATTAATTTACAAGGTACTTGTTATCTTCATAATAGAAAACTGTCAATTAATATAGCTTCCTTTCTTATTTTGCATTATGATATGTCTTTGCTGACAAAACTATTTCAAAATGTTTAAATTTCTTGCGGCTTAGCAACGAACAGTTATCAGCAATCTACAGTTGAAGATGACAAGTAAATGCGATTTGTGAATATGGCCAATTTATCACTTTCAAAAACTTTTATTATATGCATTTCTGTTAATATTATGCATCACTGATCTTTGATCTGAACTAGATACAATTATCATTCCAGGGTGTTTTGAAAAATATATATATATACATGTATTTACGTCTCAGGAAATCCACATCTTTATAAAATGACAAACATGTCAAAACAGATGTGTCCAATGCATTATTACAATCATGATTCAATATAAATAATGTTAATTTACTGGCCTGGAAACAACTTCCATTTGTACCCCGTATTACTAAGAAACAGACGTGTGCTACCAAAGCATTTATCTTTAAAATAACAACTTTTATACCTCTAATCAGAATCTAGGAATTTGATTGGTTGTTGACCAACGATTAAAATCGGCAAGTGACTCCGAAAAAGCCTGCTTGGAGAGAAATGATCTCACGAGCGTTATAATGGCTCCAACTGGGGAAAAAACTGACCTCGCGTGGGTTATAACGACTTCCAATTTTATTTTTTCCGTTTCCCAAATTTTTGAGCCAAACATTTTCATTGACATGCGTGACTTGTCGAATTTATTGTTGTTATAGTGTTTATATTATAAAAACAAAAAACAACAACAACAAAAAAAAAAAAAAAACTATACTACAACTGCTCTTTTATATTCATTATCGGTATAATAAAACAATTAATTAATCTTTATGAGGCCAATATGGGGAAGTGAGGCCCTTTGACCTGACCTTGCTTCGGCCGTTGGCCTCAGTCAGGTCAGGTCAACTCGTAGGTAAGGTCTCGGTCCTCAATTCCCCATGTTGACCTAATGAGGAGTAATTAATTGTATAGTATTTGGACTTCTAGCTACTGGTCACCTCGTTGGTAATAATAATGTATTGGTTGTTATTATGTGTTTTATACCACAGGTTCGTGCTTCCTATTCTTTTATGTTATTTTTGTCGATTAGATGGCGTGAATTGATTGGTAAATTTCATAAATTGCAATCATGTCATTGTCTTTCTCATCAGTTATTGTGGGGTACTTGGTAAACTTCTCTGTTTACAATGTATAAAATAATTTCAACTTATCAGCTGGAGAACCGATTTGTCCTTTGGTTTCAATAATTCCTTTAAAATTACGTTGTATATACAGAATAGATGTACATTGTCTTGGAATATGAAATTATTCGAACAAGGCTTAGAAACAGGTAGAAATGCGAGGCTTCATAAAAACCTTCAAAACGCAAAACCGTCGCATTTCTTATGTACTGTAACATCACAGTAAAAGTTATATACAGTCACTGACTGTATGTCACTTTTAAAAATACAATCCATGGATTTTTGCAGCACACATAGTAGAGTTGCAGGATAAAATGTATATCTTCAAAATAAACTAATTACCATTGGTTGTTTCTTACCGATTTGGTATGTATTAATTTTTTTAATGGAATGCTGTTTCATTTTGGACTTGCCGTTATTTTTGTTGGATCTTTTATATCAATGTTTCAGGGGGATTTACTCTTGTCTTGTAGAGAGGAATGCCGTTGAAGACCACCCGAATTTAAATCTTAGTATTTGTGTATTACTTTTACCATGAAAGGATAGGTGGATATATTCTTGACAACGAAACAACCGACACGCGTAACAAATGTCAAATATTCGAAGTAAAAATGAAGTCCTCAAAATCAAGAAAAGTATCAATATACGTTACTGGTTTAATCTCAATTCTTTCCCAAATGTCAGTCATGTCATATCTTTGTAATCGAAGCTTTACGATTGTCGCGAATTGAAACAGGTCCATCAAATTATTGCAAATAGTAAGACAGCTCAAATTCAATTCAGTTATTGAAAATGATATACTGAATATCCTACTATACCGTATGACTTGTTTTATCACGTTTTCAGTATATATAGTCTCGTCTAAGTCTTTAGTGCTCTTCCTTTATTGCTTGGCATTACGATTTCAGTGGAATTATATCCAGAAAAAAAATGTAAAAACTCTTATTATGGAAATTATCTTACATAACAAAATATGTTGCTATATCAGAAAATGGAAGATTAAGACTGATTTAACTAAGAAAAGTTGAAATATTACTTTATTTAGATACTTATATTCAAACAGCATTGACTGTTAATGTGTTCTGTCTGCATTGTTCTAAACTATACTTTAAAGACAAATAAAATTACATTATACATTATTGCGGACAAGATAATCCAGATTTATATTCAGATTTAGTGGGCGTTAGAAAATAAAAAGCAAAATTTTAATGGCGTATTGACGTAAAAAAGATAGACAGAATAGACAGTGTGTTACATTTTCTTACTTCCAATGACATTGACCAAGATCCATATGTGATAACGCAAAAGGACTATAACAAAGATATGTCGAGTTTACACCCTTGACTTCGTTACTATATTCTTTAAAACGTTCACAGAACGAAATATATTCTTACATATTGATAATTATGGAAGCGTTTGTGTTAATAAAATACATGTATAACTCACTTAAAATAATTTTTTACGCGAAATTTCAATAGGATGTTAGTTGTTTAACCCTTTTTATCAAAATCTTAGGGTAAATAAAAATGCATGTTAACTTCCCCACACCGATACTTCAATTGCCATATGACAATAGTCCTTAAACAATGATTCAACACAGATTATGCAATAAGATCCGATCAATGGAAAAACAGTGCAGATAATGGAGATATATGTTTTGATGTCCCATAAATATTAAAAAACATTACTTGTTAAAGAATAATTGTCATTTGCATCCAATTAGTTTTCTTTTAATATCAAATGCCCTTTATAATGATCATATATTATTATTTGCATTGCTTGTTACTGTCAAAAACTGACTCATAATTTTCATTTGTAATTTATCAAAAAGATATATATATTTTTTAAAAGTTTATTATCATATTTGTTTGTATTAAGAACACAAACAGTTTTAGTTTTTACCTTTTCTTTACGTTTGTTTTATAGCTTTCTTCTCTTTGTTGTATAAATTTATAGTTGTTCTTACTTAACGATGTGTATTCAAAATGTTGGTCTCTAACAAGAGACTTTTTTATGTCAGTTGCCCATGATGTTCAGTTTTGTTTACTTCTGGTCTTGATGATTATTCCATTCTGATGGCAACACATATATACCGTCATCTGGTAATTATCAATATAGTAATGATAGTGTGAAAATAGTAACAGTCTTTAAAAAAATCAGCTAAAATTCGTTAATATTGCCTTTGTCTTTAGACTTGAGATACCTACAATCAACAAAATTTCAAAAGTTATCAACAAATATGTGCATCTGTTCAGTTAATTCATTACATTTGTTCATGGTAGATACATGTACAGTGTATGCAATCGTCAGTTTATAAGAAATGAAAAAGAAAATACATTTCTTATTAGATGAGACTGAATTGGTCTTTTGGTTTATTTGATATTTCTTATATCGTAAAATGTCTTTGTATAATAAACAGACGGCGACGCTAAAATTTGTTAATGTTAAGTGAATATTGATTAAGTTAATGACGCGCCAAGACAATTATGAATAAGGCAAAATTAAGTTTTAAGCTTTAAATTCTACAATGTTGATGTTATATTGAACAGAAATATTATATCAAAAATATTCTTTTCGCTAATGCGTGTGCATGGGTTCATTTTATAAGTTTAGGTTGCCTCGGATTTGAATCAAATTTAGCCTTGAGCACTATTGATTTTTGGTTTGTTAAAATATACATTCTTTAGTCTGTGTATGGCATTTTTTTTATTGTTCATTTAGTTCGTTTTCTTTAATAAATAACAATATATTGATTATTGTTCATTTAAGACACATATTTAGTTTTTTTTTTACTAATATTAGGAACAAATAGATGCACTGCCTTGTCAATCACCGTCGCAGTCACTACATGTAATGTAACTCTTTATTCACATTATTGGACTAAATTACACACAGAATGGATGAATTTGATGGTGGACTAAAGGTATATTACAAGCTTAAATGCTAGTACTTCAGTGCTTAACCTAGTTTTTTAAGCTGTTTTCAAAGTTTACCCGTTACCATAGAAACAGACAAAAATCGCTCATTTGATTGATTGTCAAAAAAATTGTTAAATTTAGATTGATTTATTCATTAAACAAAATATCCTTTACAAATCAGATTTGTTCAAGAAGAATTAATGATATTGTGCGTGTCAATCTCCTTAATTTAAATTTGCATGACACAAGTTTAAGTATTATAATCTATCATTGAACAAGATAATACATATAAATGTCTTCTTCTTCATTAGATACCAACTTCATCCAAAAGATGTGGTATAAAATATTAGTTAATTTTTCTAGATTATCATGTTATATCAATTAGAACAGGAATCGAGAAGATATGGAAAAAATGTCGACATCTAAATTGAAATATGAAAAGATGAAAGAAAGAGTAATAGAGAGTAGTATGAATTATGCAAATGAGAATTTTATTAAAGATGTACCTTAAATTCACATGAATCAGTAGTTCATGCCCTTTTTTTATGTCGCACGTTAAGAATTCAAAGTTACTACTGTACCATAATAAACAGTTACAGTATCAAACTTAGAATCATTACAAATAAATACAAATTAGCCAGTCCTGATTTGAATATGAACGGATCAGTGTTGAAAGATTTCCAAATGTACAATAAAAGCTGTTCACTTTGTTACTGCATTGTTCTACCATAACATGGGATGTAGTTCCTACAGAACAATAATCCAAAATCATTTACTTTTATAATACAACATCTGTAAGTATATTTAGTTTAAAAAATTGATTCCAAATTCTTTAACCAATGACTTGACAGAAATTGACCATTTAATAGTATAGCAGGAAGTTCTTCAAACCTGGCATTTATAAAGGGTATGGCACTGTATAAACTTCCGGGTTGTTTTTTTCCGTTTCAAAAAAAAAAAACAAAACGAATAACCTGAACGGCGATATACATGGTCGGCGTTTTTTTAAATAGACTATCAAAGACAATTTACTATGCTTTAGTGTTATGATCACAATAAAAAACTAAAATATGTACTTTTTAATTTTAAGTCATTGGTTAATAAAGATGTCATAAATTGGGTATTTTCATATAAAGCCTGTATTATGTCCTGGGGCATATATACACGTAGCTGACCTCGACTTTTATACGTCTGACTCGTACATTATACAGGCTTTTTATGAATATACTCATTTATTAACACTATACTATCGACCAATTAAATCATATTTTCCTTTTGAAGGTTCATCACTGACGGAAATGGGCTAATATTGTTTTACATTACACATGAAAAACATATTTTCAAAGAAATCGAACAAGCAATAATTATACTCAAGTTAGATCTTTTAAAGCTGAACAATTGCTTTCTAATTCGCATATGCATAAAGAAATAAATCTTAAGCAAGATAAATTGAATTTTAATTAAGTACTTTTTTGCATGTTTCAATAGAATAGAATAGTTTTACAGTCAGGGACAGTTACTCGTGTCATAGAAATTATTTCACTATAATTAGATTGTTTGGTTTGGACTACAACTAATACATTCCTTTTTTTAATTAAAAAGGCAATGAATTGTTTTTTAAAAAATCATTTTTATCTGTCCAGTAGTATTCTTGTAACTCTGTCGTCCTTTTGTTTTGAACGTAAATAAAATCTTTTTTTGCAATGAGAAACCAGAGTGAGTTATATTTTCCTAACCAATGTAGGTAAGAGAGATAATAAAGTTGTCTCCCTTTAAGCCTCAGGACATAAGGGAGATAATTTAATTATCTCCCTTACCTACATTGGTTAGGAAAAGACAACTCACTCTGGTTCCTCATTCAGAACATGTATTGTACATGTATATCATAAAGTAAATATTGGTATTTATTGCATGTGCAATGTAACACGCTCCAGCTACATTTGTACAAGTTTCGATGAGCATAAAACCCCATTGCTGCTGAACATGCAAAATATAGCTGGTATTTAAATTACAGCTTGTTTAAATGCCAAAAGCCTTCAACGGTTCATATCGAGGGGAAAATAAACTAACTATTCCTCGAATATGCTGTCAATAAGTGGTTTATTATACCAAAAGACAATGAGAAACCAGAGTGAGTTATATTTTCCTAACCAATGTAGGTAAGGGAGATAATAAATTTGTCTCCCTTTTAGCCTCAGGACAAAAGGGAGATAATTTAATTATCTCCCTTACCTACATTGGTTAAGAAAAGATAACTCACTCTGGTTCCTCATTTACCGGTACTATTGACAACATAGTAAAATTATTTTATTGAGTTTTATATAGAAAAACATACTGAGATACATTGACATTCGTTACATCTAAAATTTATTTTATTTTAGAAAAATTGTATATGTGTGAATTTAAAATTAATTCCAGATATTCTATGATTTTTTTTCTGCATTAGTTGCAAGTATTATCATTTCATTTTGTTTTCTATTATGAAAAAAATATATTTGTTTTGTACGTTATAACAAAAAAATAATAATTTTTACATTATTTCTACTTTATTTTCATTTTTTTTCCATTTTTGCTTTTTTTATTTATTTTTTTTTGTAAGAACCTACAAAATAAACGTGGGGTTTTACACTTTCACTTTTACGTCGGAAAGCATCCCAGCTGCTAGTACTATGGTATTTTTATAATAATTTTCATACTTTGATAAAAATTTCGACGCATTGATATTATTTCCGCGTAATAGAGGGCGCTGAATATTTATCATCTCTGCAACAAATTTATTATCTTTTCTTTTTAGTTAGGCAGTATTCGAGTTATTGTGTGGACATTGTCGGGTGCAGTAATGTTATTATCCTTCACGACAAAACTGACAAATGACATGCTGTCGAAAAGCTTTCCGGAAATGACATGCTGTCGAAAAGCTTTCCAGAAATGACATGTCAAAAAGCTTTCCAGCGTTCAACGAAAGCCAGTTACGATTTGCCGGAAAAATTTAGCTTTTTGTCACAAAAGCCTTCAACCATCGAACGACTTTTGACAGCCAGGCTTTCAATAATAGCAAGCTATGGGTCAAAACGGGCTTTCAATTTGACACCTTTTTCATGTTTTTGTTAACGTTGTCAGGCCTTGACTGACCTATTCAATTTTCAATAAACACAAAATGTAATCTTAATACCAAACTCTTCATAAGGATAGCAACGAAATTCTCTTTGTAGTTGAATGATACACACTGTGATATTTATCAACAAATTCAAACAAGCCAGCTTTTTTTAATGTCATAATTTGTTTACACATTTTTGGTCAGTTACAGCATAGAGAAATATCATAACTGACATCAAGGTTTAGTTGATTACAACAGATAAGCATTAACGAACTTAAACCTTTGATGTCAAGGTCCACAAATCTGGGAAATATTTTGAATGCGATGCAAAAATTTGAACTGACAGCATATGTTGATGCGTATTAATGATAACAAAACAGGTACAATGTACATATAACGGTAAAGGTCAACACTGACATACCAATTAATTAACCACGTTAACGACATCCAATTGACGAACGTACACACACGTTGATTTTCTTTTTAGAAATTAATTTGATTCGTGTTATCTTTTGTAAATGTTATATTCCATAATAGTTGGCCCAAGTGTCAAAACAATCTAATGTCCTTTTTGATGTACCGTTGTGCGTCTAAAATTTATTTTATTTTAAAAAAAGTGTATCTGTGCGAATTTGAAAATTGATTCCAAATATTATTAAAAATAGTTAATTGAAAACATTCTAAAGACAGAGTTAAGCGCGAGTTAATTAATCACATCGACAGTTTCAAGATTTGTAGATTCATATATTTAAATTTTCCGTTGATACGTTTTGAAATCTGTTATAAATAAAGTATCACCTCCAAACAACAATGCTGAAATTACCTAGATTTTGGCTAAAATGTCTTGTTTGATTCCAAAAGGTAAGCATCAGTGTCGGGATTAGATTTAAGGAATAAGATTACCCTATATGATATGAGCCCCCTGTAGGAAAGGATGAACAATCTGTTGTAAAAAAAAGTTCTCAAAAAGACTATCAATGAGACGAGAAAAAGGAATTCCTTAACAACGTACAGGAAAAAAATTGTCAGTAGTATATAGTGATATATCGACATACTGTTATTGGAAATATCAATTAATTAGGATTAATATGTTCCGCATGAGGGAACAAAAACGTTATCCTGAAGATTATAATCAATTCATTATGACCAACTCAGATAATGAAGTGCTAGGACTACAAAGTCACTAGTACGCGATTTAGGTGTAAGGACTTTTACGGTATGAATTATGTATTTACGAAATACATCTTTATTTTTCTGATTCCAATTCTAGAAAAATGAGAGCTTTAAATTTTATACCTAAAATGAGATTTTAATACTACGCTGAATAATTTTGAGTGCAATGCAATATGTATTTAGCGTATTGGTAAAAGGTTTTTCCTTGATGAGTATTGTAAATATAACATGAAGTATGTACATACGACGAACCACTGTTCAGCTGTTTCTGTACCAAGCCAAACTACCATTGTTTCAATGTCTATGCTTTGTGCTCGTTTATTTTATATTTGAGAATCTGTAGATTTGATTATTTGATTGGTACTTCATTGTCTGTCTTTCCTATTATCCATTTGGTTATTCACTTATATACATGTCTAGTATATCAATATTGATATCATAGAACGTTTTATCATAGACATTACTTCCAAACTTACTTGCATTTATAACTGATTGAAATTGTTTCATGAAAGAATTGGACATTTTTAATTTATGTCATGGGGAATCTTTCAGTGATCACATCAAATTTGTAGATTGAAATTTTCGCTATTTTCACATCCATATATTTCCTGTCTGATACCAATATAAATGGGTTTTGAATGTGATATAGTTTTTATAACACTATATTTTTCTCATAAGACTGGCGATAAAAGTGGAAATGTACATTTGTACATAATTTTCTATAATAACCTAAACTTTGGACAACAGAATAGTTTCAAAAACTTTGAGTTCTAATTTCTGAACGTTTTTAAACAAAGCGACCGAAAAACCGTTAAATGCATTTTTGTTTGGTTTAACCCAATGTGCGTAGTTGGCCAATTGTGTTACGGATTGGGTATATCTTTTTCGTATTTTTTTTTTTTTTGTAGGACTTTTTTTCCAGTTAAAATTTACATGCAATTGATATCATGGAATTGAAAGGTTTTAATATTCAAAAATATGAATACAAAGGTTTTTGTTTTATTTGGTCTTCAAAGTAATTTTCATTACAGGAATGTTGAAAATGTCACATGTCAAATTCAAAAGAACAATAAACTTTATAAAATTCCTACATCCATGGTACTACATCGTTTATTCTATTGCGTGACAGTAATTTCCTTTCTTTGTCAAATAACTGAAAAAATCTACTTCATATTTTCGAAATTATAGAAAAAAAAACAAAAAAAAAAACGATAGCATGCAGTTCATTGCCCTCCGAAGCAACACGAAACTTCATAAATCTGTTTATAAAAACAATATCGTTCATTAAGTTTATCACATATGTCAATCCATATGTAAATCCTGTAAACTTAACGAACGATACATTTCAATCTTTTATTTTAAAAAGTTGAGAGATTGGAGGTAAACGTCAACGACAAAAACATCTATCCGCCTATTAAAATCTATATAAACTCATCCAATATTTTTTCTTCCTCTTTTTCATCCATTAGTCGCACCATTATTGTGTGTCGCCCTGCGTGAACCATGATAGTTTACCATGTGTTTTACTTGTGACAACATGAACGAAGACTGTTATTTACTATTTCAGAAAGGATTCTACTAAAGTACATAATTCTTGAATATATGAGATCCAAACACTTTTTCCCCTAACACGCTTTAAGAAAAGTATTCAGAACTGTTATATTAGGCTTCTTTGAATATATATTAAGATTTAGATTTAGTCACTGTCAAATTTCCTTAGATAAAAATATTCGCAGAAATGTTAGAGATTTCGGTTTAATCCTAATATAAAATAAATGTTTCAAACATAATTCAAATAAAATCATCTTTATTTATCTTGCATTATTTCTTGTCAAAATATTTTCGGTTTCAAATGAAATAAATAGAAGAACCACGGAAATAAACGGAAACGGTGTGGGATAACTGTATTAAAAAAGGATAGGCAACAAGATGCGTTGTATTTTTATTCAGTGACAGTAATTTCCTTAATTGTCAATAGCATGTACATGGAAATTGGTTTCGACATAATAGAAAGACCGCCATTCGTCTCCTAAGCTAAAATACATACACTACAAACCCGTTTAATGGATTAGTCAGTCAATTTATTAATATATTGTATTGTAGGTTTTTGCCTTGATTTTTGTAAGATATCAACACTGAAAACAAACCATATAAGGGAAGACTGGCTAAGTCCAGATTAGACTAGTTGGTCACAGGTAAAATACACTAGCGTATATTTGGGTACATATGCTGAAAAATGTAGCATACCCTGTTTTTGTACTTGTTCTAGTTCCGTTTTAGGGTTATTGTCTCAATGACACTTACTGCATACATGTATCGCTTTCATTTCTATTTTGTCCCAACAAGTCTTGGTTCATTTTAATACACCATATCTTGTTTTTAGTCTCTTTGTCGTGATTTTGTATGAAAGTTTAGCATTTTATGGATTATAGCAGACAAAAATGAGAGCGTGGTTTACTAATCACAATATACTGTAGAAATATCATCAAGAAAGGATAAGGTACGATTTGGCCTGATATTTAGCCCCTTGAATTCCAAAATAAAATAATGAGAAAATTACTCTCAGCTATCATAAAGTACTGCTAAAATGTTTCATTTTAAAGTTTAAATGTTTGTAATAGCGTCAATATGCTGGCTAATTTTGAAGAAATCAATGACAAACACCAAATTTCACTCATTTTTGGACATTTGAATAAAAATTTTTACAGCCTTGCCCAAATAAGTATGTCGCTGAAAATTTAGTTTTGATAAAGTGATGTTCTGTTTATGTTGTAGGATGTTGTATACCCTGTGATGACCAATACAAATGTGATTTTTATATCCTTTATTGATTTATTATTTTTATTATCATTTTTTTTTTTTGTCACATTGCAATGATTTAAGACTATTTGGCTTTGATTGTTTGGAGGGACTAATTCCGTTGTTTTCAAAAATGTAATAATTCGTAGATTCCACACACGTATATTGTACATGTAAATCCATTAAGGCACCCTTTTACATTTTTTATATAGCGAAAATGAGACCTTAAAACAGAATTTGTATGTGTTCCATAATGTTTTCCCTGCGCAATAGCAGTGGATTTGTCTTGCCCAAATTTTAACAAATGACTTTTCGAGTACGATGGCATATCTGATATTTGTGCACCAATATTTCTAAAAAAATACACCTAAATGGATTTCATACAATGCTAAAGTACAGATCTGTACATAATTCTTCAAACATTATACTTGGATGAATGTACTCTTGTTTATTGCCTAAGGTTTCATTATATATTTATTCGGACAACGACAACGAAGATTAAGATTCAGACAGCCTGTCGCACTATAATTTCCTTAACAAAATAAAATGTCAGACGTTTAGAATTAATCCTGTAATTAGAGAAATCTTCCCAACACATTTCAAAGACAATCATCTGTATTGATGGTGTTGTTATATGTATGTCGGTTAAAGTTTCGGTACGATATAGCACTTAAAAAGACAAAAAAGTTCATTCGTTCTCTGTTCAAACAACATGTAACTCTGTAGGTAGGAGATGTTGAAGTTTAGCAATAAGCAGTTTTTAAGCACAAAAGCAATAAAACAGCTTTCAGATCGAAATTGCTTCGATTAAATGCACGCAAAAAGGATAGTATTGACAAGCGAAGCAAGGAATACTTCCATTTTTAGATTGAATATGCGAACGTTGCAACATAATTTATGTTTGTCTTATCATTATTCGTCCCAACCACAAGTAATCTCTACGACATTAAGTTAAATAGATTATTTAAGAGTTGACAGCTTTCAACATTTCAAGTTTGTAAAATGTCTCCAAGTGTATATTACAAACGTGTGATATAGAATATAAGCATAATACATACTTTTCTAAACACGACATCGATCGTGTTTCAGTATTTTCTATTTCTATATAAGTTTTTAAGGTATTTAATAGGAAAACCGCCATAAATTATACATAACCAAATATGACTTAATTTGAAGATTTGATTCTATTTCCGATGCACCCTACATGTATATTCATATTTCAATAAGGCTTGATTAAATTTTAATAGTACAGATTGATTAATCATATTAAAGGATTACATGATGTATTTAGTTGACTGATTATGTAACATCTTTATTATGTTAAATTTAATTTCACTATATTTGTACAACTGATCATGTATAGAATTTTGTCATGTGGAAAGCAAATTCTGTTCTATCAAGCATTCAAGAAATTATTTCTTTTAATATTTTATAGAATCAACGTTTTTTTCACCTTATAATTCTAGTTATATTTCACAGCAAGAATTAAATCGTTTCCAAATGGTAATATATATATTCTTTTTATACCAAGTTTGATGCACAAGATGTGCACATTTCGTCCGTTTACGACTCTTCAGTGTGCTCAAGGACAGAAATGTTGAAAACCGAAAACAAAAATCCAAAAGGTTGAAGAGCAAATTCAGAAAAAGCCAAAATTACCATCTACGGACAGAGCTAAGCACGAGGGATATACCCCTTAGTTTCCACAAAATTAACAGTTTTGTAACAGTAAATTTGAAGCATCAATTTCGGGTTAGTATGGAGATATTAGAAACTGAGCTGCAGATACCTTCGGGGTCCACCAGCAGCGGCATCGACTCAATGGTAATTACTTTGATGCCAATTTTGATGCATAAGATGTGCATAGTTAAGCAATGAAAAACATCGCCCTTAACCAAGTTAACCAGGACAGATGACTGTTGATTGTCCCCCATAACCAAGTTTTCCAGGGCAGATAACTGTTGGAAATCCCTTCTCGCCAAGTTATCCAAGATAGATGACTCTTGATTATCTCTCTTAACCAACTTTTCTAGGGCAGATGACTATCCCCATTCACCAAGTTATCCAGGGAAGATAACCTTCTTAACCCTTTGGAACCTGTGACGGATCACGGAAGTTGAACTACTGACCTGCCTTGCGCGTTCCCGGGTGGCGGATATGTGGGCTGTCAGGTCATAATACGGAAAGCCTTGTGTGGGTATCGTTTTTGGAGAATGCCACTTTCTGCACGCTAAAGACCCCATCTGTAGTTTTCGAAATAGAGTAGGCTGATCGCCGCTACAATAGGCTAAATTATCTTAAGCTACCCAAGCATCCTCCGGTTACAGTGTCAGAGAAAATTGGTTCCCCTATGTGCCCCGTCCCGTCCCTATTTGAATTGTTTGATAAATTGTTGAACTGGTTTTGTCCTGAAGAAGCATGAAATATTTGTTGGTTTTTGCGCCAGTTTCAGAGAAATGTACTATTCCTTTTTAATCTAAAACAGTTCGCAACTGAACATAAGTTTCATTACAGAAATTACAAATATAGTTTGTCAAATTACTGAATGATTCAGAAATTAAATTTAATCGTTTTTTTTTTTTTTATTTTTAGTTTACAAACCGTAAATGCCCTTACCTTACCAATCGTTACCTTTAATACTTTGAAACTCCCTCTTCGTTTAATTTGTTCATGTATAGAAATGCGGTTACCTTTGAAAGTTATCAGGACTTTCCTGTCCTACAAGAAAACTCTTTTAGGGGCCCTCTTTTTGGTTATTTGGGACGGATTTTTAAAAGAAATTAAAAATTTTAGGATTTTCTTAACTCAGATATTTGTTTTTTTATGTTTGAGCAAAATCTCAAGTTTTATGAAACCGTTCCCAGGTCCGGTGCCTTCAGTACACATGAATCCAGTACCTAGTAATTAACAAGAACAATCGCAACAACTCTCATCTGGGTAAGCATGTGGTGTGTTGTTAGGCTAAATTACTGGCACTACCTGTTACTTGTGGCAGTGTAATCTACGTATACCTATCCCTATTCTCTGTTAGCCGATTTCCTGACAATAACCCAGCTAATTTATTGATTATTTATAACCAGTTACTCAACCCTTCATTTTTTATAATAAAATCAAAACTTATCTAATGCAAAAATCATACGCTGATTCGGCTTAAAGCAAGTTTTCAGCGTAATAAAAAGTTTTTGTTTCATTTATAAATTAATTTTGATCATAAAAATGTTTACAACGACGTTTTATGAAGATAAAATTGTGTTAGTTTCATCGTTTCTTTACTTTTTACTGTAATAAAAAACATACATGTAAAATTTTCTATCCTTTTTCAATGTGGAAAAGTACGATATGTCCTTAAGCTCCTATTTATAGGATTATTCAAACACATCATATAATACGTCTTGTTGAGTAGATACATGTATGTTCTATATTATCTATCACGTTTACTACTGGGGCAAATTATGTTTAATCAACTCTGCTGTGAGTATCAGTTCTGAACCTACAACTTGTCTCCTGCATACAGTATTTACTTTTAATGCTGCTGTAGCTTTACATGTAACATGGAATCAAAAGGCTTTTATAATTCGAAACTTGTACTCCATGAATGTCAACGCAGTGATATTACAGATTTAAATGGAATTTAAGAGATATTGCTAAAAAAAATTTATTAGGCAGGATACCAATGACATTAGTTAGTAATAGATAAAACAATTAGCGAAATACATTTTGTATTTTCCATCAGAACAAAACTTGTATTATAACACCCTACGGAAGGTAATTTCAAACGGCATTTCATTCCCAGATTTATGTGGTAATGCTGTCGGCAATAGTTTAATTTTTTTAAATAATATACTGAATCTTAGTGCTTTACAGAATAAATTACTGAAAAGTTTTACAGATATTACGTAATTGTTAAATTTGGAATATTGTGGACTACATATTCTATAAAACGCTATAAATCTTGCTTACTGTCATATTATTGACTCCGAATTTATCAATTTTCTTCCAGATTTGACATGCCATTTCACGTCTACTTTCATCACGTTAAAATTTGAGGATAAAATACTCATTACATTTTTCTTTTAGTTAAAACTGTAGTGTAATTTCATAAATTTGGTGTCGGAAAAAAATTGTATTTTAGCAGCTCACTGAGCAATTTTAGTTAGATTCTGTTAACAGACTGTATTTATTATAAGGAACTTTTAGGTCTTGTTACTTATTTGTTTTTCTTTCGTTTCAATTTAAACAAATTTAGTTCGTACTTTAACTATTCTTAACTTATTTTTACAATACGTTCAATTTCTTATTTGTCCCGCCATTATCACACGTCCAAGGAAAAAGGGACGACTTGAGCCTTAGTTGCTGATGGTACTTTTTTCTTCATTTGTTGATACAATAATTGTTGGCCAGACATGATTTGCTAAAATACATGTATTCATATATATTATATCGAAATTACATCGAAATTTGTGTTTATTCCTCTGAACACACTTATATGTTAATAATACTAGAATCAAATAAATGAAGTATTCCACTTGTGATTAAAAAAATGTAACCCAAGAACAACAATTTCGTGTAAAGACTGAATTCCTTGCAACCATGATTGAATAGGATACAGATAAATTTGAAAGAACATTAAAAATGTTTCGGAGACAAAAACAAATGAATGAAGAATGACCTTAAAGAAAAATAAGTTTTTCATTATTTTTCTTCTTTCAAACATGTTTAAAACAATTATGCACGATACATTTATTTCCACTAAACAAGAAATAAATTATCTCTGTGTGATGGCCTATTACTCGTAATGTAGCATTCTAATGTCAATTATAGCAGAGCAATAACGGAAATTCTGGCAAATAGTACCAATATATAAACTCATTCAACGATTTATATGTTCACATTAACGCAATCAATAAACAGACTGATCAAAGGTCAAGGTTAATATTTTACCGAAAGTCGATACAGACATTTGTACATGAGTTGACACAGATTGTTATCTTTCTTGTATTTTTTGCGTTTAGCGCCACAAATCATAGCCACATTTGAAGTAAATGTGTGGGCTAGCTTATAATAGTCAAAAAATTCAAGGTTAACTTTAGTTAATCTATTTTCTGTAATCAACTTATATATTTTATCCATGATATCACTAAAGACTAGGACATTTTGCCACCAGCGTTATTGGAAATAACAACCTTGTACTTGGACCGTTGTTTTGTTCCACAATAACGATTATAATTAGGAGCGTCCATGACAGGCAAGACAATGTAGTTACATTATTTGTCAATATATCGGCATACGTAGTGTGTTTTTACTTTCAGGCTACAGTAGAAAACTAGTCTATTATTCGAATATTATCCGAAGGCCACATAGATTCTTTAAAACACATTGATCAATATAACCAACATCTTTTATATTAATATTGATTTGTCCGTTTTTTTTTTTTTTTTTTTTTTTTTTTTATAAATTGTTTAAATCGACCATTTAAGATATAAAACCGCAATTTCTCAAAACGTATCTTAGTTAAGCAGTTTCGTTATATAATATATGGTTTCGCTCATATTGGGATGCTATTTGATTTTTCTTTGATAAGAAACGACAGTTTTCCTTTTTCAATTCAATAATATCTTGTCTAATATTAATGGTAATATTTATGATGACAAGTTATGAGTTTGTTACTCGTTATTGTGTTTATTTTGAAATTCAAATGAAGACATGATTATTGGCTACATACAAGATATTTCGGTCTATCCAAATTACAAATTCATACTGCAGCCGTAAAAGTTTTATTATATCAATATTACAAATTAACACATTTTTTGTTTGTTTTTAGATTGATTAAATTATGTGCCTATACAGTTTGCTAAAGAATTCTCTCTGGCTTCTGCCTGTAATTACTGTCAGTCTTGTTGTGATGACTTTTAGTACCACGTAAGTTTAATTTGTTATAGGAATGAAGATTGGTGAAAATAACGTGGAAATTATACTGATCAAGCTTAGACTTGATATTTTTAGAAAGATTTAAAGGTAATTTAAAGCCAATACCATTTTCTCACGGAATCTGCTAATTAAACACAACATTAAAGTATTTAACATAATGATGCATTAATTTTTGGACCTAATTCCGAGAAGATCAAATCTCTGATCAAAAGTTATTTTAGACCTATCATGTTTATGCACATTGCTTGAAGAAACTTATTTCTTTATGTTAAATTTGTTTTCAAAAGCTGTTGTGTTGTACATTTACTTATGTTTACATATTTTTGTATCTGTACTGTAATATTTATTAAAGTATATAATATTGATATTCATTCATAATTTGATGTTAAATGTTTGTTTGTTAACTAAGGTTTATCTCCCTAAGCTTTGTTTTGAGTTGGTTTTGGCCTAATCTCTTTGGTCATTTGTACTTTGCCCTACACTATTTTGAGTCAATGAGTAATACTACTACTTGTACATGATTTAAATCATGCAATAGGCATATACAGTGCATCGAACTTTGAATCATAAATGCTGTTTGGACAAGATGCGCACATTTTGTCGATTTACGACTCGGTTGTACCCAAGACCTAAAATGTTGCAAAAATGACCTAAAGGGAAAAACCAAAACCAACCAAGGACAGAATAAAATTGATGACTTAGAAATGTTTTTAGAGAAACTTTTGCAGTGTTGAGAACTGAGATGAAAAAGGCAAATTCAAACACTTCAAAAATTAATACCTGTGGTGTGACTGAAACACATATAGGCTAAAATAACATAATTTCGTAGTACGTTATAATATGCATCAAGGAAACAATAAAATTACGGCACAAATCACAGAACCATTAGATCAAGCATTAGGATGATGTATTGCAATTTTAAATTCAGACTTACTGCATTCAGTCTGAAGGACACATTTTTCAATCAGTCTAAAATGAATTAATAATGAAATGTGCAGAATATCTATCAACTATCCAAAGATGAATATCAGTACAAATGCAATAAGAGAAGATCATAATTTGACATACTAGATGCTGTTTTTAAATACTAGTAGCACATTAGTGTAAAAGACTTAAGCCAATAATTTGTATTTTTATATTTTAATGCAAAATTAAACAGGTGTAGTGTTGAAAGATCTAATACAGACATGTAATTTCAGATATGGAATTGCAGTAGGACTCAACCATACACAAGCTGTATTTCCTTATGTCAGGTATAAATCTAGTATATGAAAATTAAAGGGCATGGGGTATGCGTCATTGAACATTTGGACGATCAAATATGTTACATGTAGTAGATTAATGATATCCAGGGATTATTGTAATACAATGTAAAGTTTCCCATAAAAAGAACTGTAGAAGACATGTATAAAATATAACAATCATTGTTAGATATATTATACACTCTATTTTGTAGAATGTCAAGTGTCAAATCCCTTGAATTGTCAAAGTGTATTTTAAGAACCGAAATCAAACTGGTCTCATTTGTGAGATAGAAACTTTGTATCGATTAATCAAATAATAAAAGAAGTAGGACCGTTTCCCCTGCATTTACTTCACTTATAGCGCCAATTTCAAAAAGGGCCTAAAGCCTTTCATAATTTGTCAAGGCATAGCTTGATATGTATTCTCTGAAGATTTGCTTATAATAACTCACATATATTATACACACTATTTTGTAGAATGTCAAAGTGTCAAATCCTTTGAATTGTAAAAGTGTATTTTAAGAACCGAAATCAAACTGAAGATACCTGGTCTCATTTGTGAGATAGAAACTTTGCATCGATTAATCAAATCGTGTAGACAACAATAAAAGAAGTAGGCCGTTTCCCCTGCATTTATTTCACTTATAGCACCAATTTCAAAAAGGGCCTAAAGCCTTTCATAATTTGTCAGGGCATAGTTTGATATGTATTCTCTGAAGATTTGCTTATAATAACTCAAAAATAAGTTACATCACTTTTCTCTAAAAACCTAAATATCGCCTTTGGAAACCATTCTAACACAAATTTGACAAATTAACATCTTTCAGACAGATTTTCAGCCTCTAGGACACTCATTGCCGAAACTATTTTTTTGGCTACAAGAAACTTGTGCATTTTCTTTCATGTGACAGTAGAATGGTTTGGTTGCCGGTGTCCTTCTCGGCAAATTCAAAACAGTGATGCAAAAGGCTTGGCAATATAATTCAATTTCTAAACACGAATACAATGATTACTCGATTCAAGCATCAATAATGACATGGGACTATTTGAATTTACAAGAGGCAGATTAATCCGTTGGTGACGTCACAAGACGAAATCTTATACAGAATAACCCATGTTTCTCTATGCCGTTCAGCCAATTAAAATGCAGTATTCAAATCAAATGAAATTATATAAATGTAAAAGTCTTCGTTTGTTTATAATTTCCCTATTACAAATTGTTTTGAATGGTTCAAGCTCTTACATTTTTCATGTAATTTTCAAAATCAAGTTTCAATGCATTTTATATTGTAATGGTTTTACATTGATGAGTGTTTATAGGACACGACGCTGGCCTTTAGGGTTTTTCAACTTAAGTATTATTTTGTATTAATGTTTATGTCAAAGTTTCTTATATTAATTTTTCTTCTAAAACAACAGTAAGACTGGCACTGATGTACCCGAACGAGGCATTTTTACAATTGGTATTACCCTTGTTGCTATTTTATGTAAGTATGTAAGGTTCATCAATTATTTAAATTTGCAATATATACATCATTATTTACAAAAACCCACGAGCTAAGTTTAAAAATATATGAAAGAAGTAAGAAAATTACATAAACTCAAATGGAGCAATATAACAAACACTGTCCTTTTTTTAGATTTATACATTCTTCGATACCAATTTTGTATGCACTCGATTTACAACTCATCAGTTGTGGTCGTTGCCTAAAATGTTGAAGACCAATAATCTAAAACGAAGAGATAATTAAAGAAATACTAAAATTACCAAAATTTTAAAACCAGAACATCTAAGGACAGAGGTACATGTATGTGCATATCTTGTGTATCAATAAAACGTATCACAAAATACCGAAATAAATTTGATGCACTGTATGGCCATTTTGTTGACTGACAACTCATCAGCAGTGCTCGAGATCAAAATATTGGAAAACCGGTTAAAGATATAATGATGAATTAATAAGCACAACCATCAAAAATTAAAACAAATAAAACAAACAGGTATCCAAACTCAACTAAGGGTTAGATCTGCATCAAAAGGAAGTGCCTTAGAAATTTCTGGTAATTTTTGTCAAATTTTTAACAAAATGGATATCAAAGTTTTTGTGTATTGTGAATGTATGTCAATAAGACCACAAGATTTAGAAAAGAAGTCATTCAGTTATTTAAAATTTCAAGTTCTGAATTATATACTGTATCAATGCAAGGTTGGTCTTTTTATTTTTTAAATAATGACTTATATTATACTTCACGGCTGTTGTTTTCACATCTTCCAGTCTGTATGAATGTTGAGATGAGATACGAATACGTGAAATTAAATTTTGGCCAGATGTCCTTGACCCCTACAGAGAAAGCTAGATGGATGACTACCAACACTATGACGCTGTATTTAAGTCATATAGCTGCATTCGGTCTGTTTATGTTGGCAAGTTTTCAGGTAGGTGTTTATCTAAAACTTGAATCCCGAATCGTCGTCTTGGAAACTAATGAATTGTGGGTAATATGATTGTTCGAACAATAGGAAATTAATTGTTTCCAGTAGTATCAGTCAATAAAAACCATATAAAAATGTCAGGATATGAGGGTAACAGTCAATGAGACAATATTTATTCTTGTCAATTAACAATTGACAGCAAATAAGAGTAGTCACCGCAGAGTCCTTTATTTGGTTAAGCACATAAAGAAGAGGCGGGTTTTAAAACGTCCCTGTCATTTTTGAATGTCTAAAGTAAATACACCAACCATTGCATAAAGTTTAGACATCATCTAGAGAGAAAGGCAATAAGGCTAAAAAGGTAATTTTCAAGAACAAATAAATGACAGAAAGAAAATACATTACAGAAAGCTAATATCGTAGCTAAGCAGAACTGGTCATACAACTACCACTATATAAAAATTATTTGTACTAACGTTAAAGATGGACCGTTTCTGGCTTTTTAATAATATAATGCTCTAAAGGGCAATTTCAATTTAACATTGTAGTAAAAAGCAGTATATGACCACCCTAAGCCTTTGTAAATTTGTAAATCCAAGACTTGATATGACGATGGTCTTGGGTTCAAGTCTCATTTGTCAAGCAGGGAATTTATAGGTCAGAAAAATAATGAAGATGCACAGGAGCTAACTTTGTGTTCTAATCAATCGAGCGATGAGAACTATTTCCGATCCTTTAAGTTTAATTATAAATGAATTGTGACCATGAAGTATTTTAAATGAAGAACAATGTATTTTCATCACGATTTTGTACAAAGAAATATTAAAAATGGAATTATGGCAAGTGATTTTACATGATTAATAGGGTTTCAAATAATGGGTTTAATACAAGATTGGGTCTTGAGAAATTAATAACATTTATTCTAATGAAATCAACAGGATGGTCTCTAGGGAGAGAATTCTGAAAAAGTAAATTAGAGGTATGGTGAATTATCAGTATCAAAACGGTTATTTCCAATTTCAAATTTCTTGAGCGTCTGTAGTATATATCAGAGATGTTGATCTTCATGACATTTGACATATGTAATTTTTGTTTTGCTTTTTCCTTAATCTTCTTATTTTCTTATTACCCCAGTTACAGATCAGGATCTTATCTTTTCTACTTGATATTTTTTTACAATGATTACTACCGTATCAGCAAACGTGTAGACTGTTATTATTGTATAAGCATAAATAAGTGTATGCCTAATAACATTTCCGTTGAAACTTACATTTTAGCGTTACAGATAATAACATTTCTAGAGCCACTTTACATATAAAATAAATCCTTACCTTGTATAAACGTCAATCAGGATCAGCAGTTCTGTCTGGTTAATTAGTTTACTGTTATCCTTGACTATGAAAGGGATAAAATTGGATAATATTATTGCTGTGTCTCGTACTAAGATGGAGTGTTTCAATAATCTAGGCAAAATCTTTTGTTATTAAATTATTCTACGGTCTAAAGCTGGTTATAATGCCAGTGGTTTTCTTGAACAGAGATGTAGACGACAAAATAATACACGCACCTAAAGTCGGTTAAATAAAACGTGTACATGTCGTGGATTGATATTTCTTATACGTTGTATTTTCGTTAGTTTAATTTTATGATTTTATGCTTTTATTATAATTAAAATAAATTACTAAGCTTATTACTTCAAATAACAGAGATTATGTCTTTCAAATGTGTCATTGCTTTTCTTTCATGTTGGAGAAAAATCATCTTTTATATCCCTTGGATTTATTTATTGTAAACATGGGTTTTAAACCGTTTATTTGATATAGAGAACCACTGACAGGGGATTATAGTGCAAGATTAATACACACGAGTGTGAACATTTCATACTAGAGAATAATTTAAAAAATGGAAATGCGAGTATAAATTATTGCCGTGTCGCGTTACTTTCTGATTTGATAGTGCCATGAATTTAATTACGTAGTTTAGTATTAACTCATGAACTGCATAACTTTTCTTTGTAGCTAGATACGATGAATGCTCCACATCTTCTTGGTGCCTTTTTGACGTTTGTTTTTGGGCCTGTATGTTGTTGGCTTCATTCAGCAGTGACCTGGAAAACGTATAAAGAAGAGAGGAAAAACGAATTTCTTCTGACTTTTCTTTGTCAGATAGCCATGAGTTTTATAGCTTCTAGTCTTTTAATTATCTGTATCCTTTACAAAAAGAGCACAATGTGTTAAAGTTATGTCCGTTGAAAATGTTTTCATGTTTTAATTTAAAATATGCGTATTTCATAAAGACATTATACAAAGCAATTCTTTACATGTCTTCTGGAATTGATACACCACCGGACATGACACTTCACCAGACATGACACTTCACTGGCAATGTGCCGGGTGCCGTTAACGGAGCAGGACATGCTTACCCTTCCAGATCACCTGATCTCACTCCCGGGTTTTTGTGGGGGTTCATATTGCTAGTTCTTTAGTTTTGTCCTGTCTTGAGTTATATTTCTTTAGTTTACTATGTATTTTACTTCTTTTAGGTGTATGTTTTGTAGTGTTTGTTCTCATTGTCAGTCAATTCGTTCAAACTTGCAATGTGATGTTTCTCCCCTTTTTTATATGGGAGTCCACATTGCGAGTACTTTAGTTTCTTTGCTGTCTTGGTCTAGTTTTGTTTAGTTTATTATATGTTTTTTTTCCTTTATTCTTTAAGTTATGCTTTGTATCCTTATCGCGTTTGTTTGTTGTGTTCCATTCTCCTGTCTGGACTTTTCTATTGACTTCGAATGTGTAGACGTTCCCAACTGTTTTGTCGCTTGTCGCTTCGGTATTCTTTTGCCGGTATTTACAGTCCTAGTAGTGTAAAGGCAGCAAAACTGTTTATTCGCGGCAGCCAATCTCGTACTGCAATCTCTTTTTTTGTACTTTAAGGATTGTTTCCTCATCGAAGACATAAATCTGATTTCGCGTAAATAGCCTCAGGGAAAAAACCATGTGACATTACTTACATAAAAGATTCCATAATAATATGTTTCTCATTACAAACATAGATACAAAATAATCCTCAAAATATCTTGTAAATTATACGTAATACCAATGTCTCCATTAAGTACTGAAGTAAATTATCTTAAGAGAAATGGACTTTTCTTTGAAATCTCGGTTATATAATTGAAATCCATATAGACTCTTCGCTTTATTGGTTTATAATTACTTCCTGACTCTCATAGGTATTATTATATCTTAATGACAGCTTGATGAATTGTTCCAGAATCCAAAAAGAGTTATAAATTACAATGCAAATTCTGATACACCGAATAGGATTTTGAAATTAAAAACCAATCATCAAAGTCTAAGTAGAACATGCAACCAATGAAAGAATTCAGAATTAAATTTAGAAAACCCAGTGGTATTGCTACAAGACAGCCGCCTCTCTATTTTGATAACTGCATCAAATTTGATTCAACGTTACTCTAATACAGTTGACTTTTGTTATCTTAAACTTTTTGATAAATCAAATTAATTAATTTCATGATCCCAAGATTTTATTTTGCACTTCTGATACCTCAAATGTCCTATAATCTAAGTATTTACGAGCGGTACAAATTTGAGATAACAGGAGTAAATGGTATCTGAATGAAATGCCTACATGTATAGTGCTTTGTGATAACAACTTTATGATTTCCTTAACATGTTGCAGTCTCTGGATCATTTGGTTCATATAAACATCAACGAACATTGCAAAATGCTTCAAACTCAGTAAGTATCATGTCGATGGTAAATTTTTGAACTATACAAACAATAATAACTGTTTGTTTGTAGATGTTTGCCCTCCCTCCTCAAATTTCATTGATAGGAGACGGATGCAGAGACAGCATAACAATTTAGAAATCTTACAACTCTTGTCGGTAAATATTGAAGTCCAACACACCGGTATGCACAAAAGTGCGGCAAAAGAGACTTATGCTGGCCAATTTGTTTTACGTCTCATTTCATTGATTGTTATTTTTTTTTACATGCCCATGTTTCAATTCTTTCACGGAGTTACATTGTAATAAACTATATACATTGATTACCATCTGTAATTGACGTACAGTATTAAACTAAAAGTCTATGACATAAATGTATTATAGTGTGAAAAAAGGTATAAAATCTATATAGTAACAGCGGTTGGTTGTTAAGTTATCAACAGTTGTGATGTTAACAATGTTTTCATCGGAGTATATATATTATGTTTTCATCGGACTATATATATATATATTTTTTTTTTTTTTCAAAAATTATATACTTTATTTCCACCAATGGCTTGTTACAATCTCCAACAATGGTCCAAGCTCCCCATGATGTTTATTTATAATAATATATACATGTGTATCAGAATAATAATCATACATTGTATCGCTGTTGTTTAATTACTATTACCATTTTGTTTGTCTCATCAGTTTCACGAACTCTCTTAGAAAATTCTTTTGCAAATATCTCAAATAAATTAAAATTTTTGGTTTTTTGTTCTGAAACATAATAAGATTTGTAAATTGAAAAGCATAGGATTGTTAGAAAACAAATGAAAGAAAAGTATTTTTCATCAAAAGATGTTTCAATTTAATTCTAATATTTATTCTATTGAAAGCTAGAATTTCATATATTGTTTCCTAAAACTTGTCAAATAAGACTATATATTATGTTTTCACCGGACTATATATTGTGTTTTAATCCAAAGAATTACATGAAAGGTTAGATACCGAATTTATTAAAATGTAATCCCCATTTCTGAATTAAGTTTTATCAGGGCAGCTCTTAACCACGTCTTTGGACCCCCACAATTTTTTTTTTAAATTGAAAATTGTGCAAGATGCAAAATCACTAGTACCGCGCTTTTGATCTTAAATAGCCGTTCTGGTCTTGTTTTTTTTTTTTGTCTGGACTTTCTACATCGCCATATTTCCAAGCAAAATTAGGTATCAAGATTAAATTGAGATACGCTGTCTTGTAGTAAATCAAGATTGATCAAGATAGGTTTAGATCACTTCGCCACAGTTAAGAACTTGTCTTTTCTATTATCAACGTTCTCGAAGATCGGGAAAATCCTTGTATCCAGACAGGAAGTACCATATATGGCAAGAAATTAGTCCAAGTCTATTTTAATATAATTGTTTTGTAACCGGTTACAAAATGGTGACAGTATATTAACAAATTAAAGCATCGAAGCAGATTATGCACAAGACATGTCAAAATTTGAAAAAGGTTTCAGTAGTGTAATCAGTTTTTAAAAAAATCTTCCAAATAATTTGTAATAACTGTACCATTTTATTAATATAACCTATATTGCATACCTTTTAGATATTGACATGCCTAACTTGTGCGTTAATCTGTTAATAAATTGTCACCATTTTGTAACCGGTTACAAAACAAGTATATTAAAATTGACTTGGACTAGTTTCTTGCCATATCTAAAAACATATTACATTGAATATTGATTTACTCTTTTAAAAAGTGTCAACAAAAGCAGATAGGGAATGTAAAATTTATTTACTTTTGTTAATACTGTACATATATGCATATGTACATGTAGCTCATTATACAGTGGTATTCAAGGACATCAAAATGGAAGTCAAAATTGTGGACCACACGATACTATGAGAAGGGAGTAAAAAGGTTATATATTTGTTAGAAATGGAAATTTCAAAGACACTCAGATACAATAACAAGAAGAGATATAAATAGTAATAAATAGCTTTAAGGTGTGTGTTTTGTGTAAATATGGGTCTGCGATATATATTAATCGTCAAAATAAAATTCTTTGATACCGATTTTGATGCACTAGATTTGCAACTATCGTCTATTGACGACTCATCAGTTGTCCTCAAGACCTAACATGTTGAAAGCCAAAAGTTGAAGAGCAAATCCAAAAATACCAAAATTACCGAAAAGTGTAAAATCAAAACCATCTAAGGACAAAGAATAATACATGTATAACGAATACAGCGCAGCTATTTAGAGAATGAAACATAACACAATTCGTACTTAATAATTTATATACAACAGGTTTACTGCAGTGTCATTACTGGTCAATATATGAACAACCAGTAAAATGCAATACATCGTGACCCGTTTAATCTTTTCATATTGATTACAGGCAAGCCAATTACTAGCATCTCTAAGTATGATCATCAAAATAATTGTATTGAGCTCTAGAGTCCAATATTAGCTTCTGAATTGCCTTTATTACTTTACTTTGTTTTGCAGGACAGCTTCAGAGAGATATTTTTAACGTCAACGATATCAGAATGGTTGTTAGCTTTATCTATAATCTCATTTATATTAACATTTATTCCTGGATTTCGGAAAATGGAATTTGATGGCATCGTAACAAAATGGAAAACCCCAGGAAGTGAAAAATCTGTGAGTGTACATACATTATGCATCTTCTTTTTATAGAAACATTTGCGGATTCCCATTGGGTTTAAAATTTCCTTATATGGGAACTTTTTGACAGTATGCATGGGTGAATATTTATGCAAATGGATAATGACCTCTCTTTGCCATAGATATTAACATAGTACTGGAATATGATGACAATTATTTTTTTGCGTACATCTAAGGTTATATTCAATGGCCAAAAATATTTTTGTTGATCAAATAACTAAGCAAAGCATATACTCTATTTAATAGTATCGGATGAAATATATGGTGTATTACAAACGCGATTATTTCAATTTCACCATTTGAAAATTTCCCATTTTCCACGGTAAAATACCCGCTGTACCTTGTTTTGCGATATCGATACAACACAATATATTATAGTAGTTCTATATTATACTGGTTGTCCGATACAGAGCAAATGTTTTTCACTACAGAAATTGCCTGGAGACCGTTACACACTGGCCTGGCAAATAGCTAGTAAATGGAGACGTTACATTGCGCCCAAAATCTCGCAATAATTACGGGCATTTAGTAAATTTTGAACTTACAACAGCTCATCCACGAGCTTTCAAAAAGCTCGTACGCTCACCAGCTTATTACACGTTTCAACGTTATGAAAAAATTTATTTATTTGGCTTAAAACAATGAAGGTAAATTCGCATTTTCATTAAACTGAATTTCAAAGCTTCATAAGCTCGTAAACGCGTGAGAACGCTTTAAATTTTATGATAACGCATTGATATTGCAATAGAGCGTAAAGACAAGTATTGGTGTTTTCATTTACATGTTGAAGTCCTGTCAAAATCAATATTTTTGGAAGTGGACGTCACAGAAATAAGGGGATTGAAACTTGCGTTTTTTTCATTTGAATAGGATGATCAAATGGTCAATTAAAAATAAATTCAATAAGTGTTTGTTGTGTATGTACAAAAACATTTACGTAAACCTTAGTTTAATTATCTTGCGCATACCAATGATGAAATATTCGCCTTTATTGTCAAGCTTGTGGGTATCAGCGACGATGTTGGAGAGTGTATTACTTAATGCATAAATTTGTGTAATTCATTTATAACTTTAAGCAATATTTTTTATCTAAGTTTTTGCATCCTAGTTTATTTTAGAAAGAATGAAAAAATAAAAGATCTTTAAATAAATTTAATTTGGCAATTTGCTGAAAGTTTTATGCATTTGATAAGGGAATCAAAGATTTAAACTGCTACATGAATGGGGTGGAATGATCCAAAAATGATAACAGTACCTCCGTTGTGAACTGACAAAACACTACATTGTTGTTAATTTTATCATAGATAAACGGCAGCGATCATACTGAGGGTTAATCAAGTTTGAAGTAGTTGAATTTGTTATTATATCATCAATTATAAAATACCAATCAATGTAATTTAAAAACTGACACAGCTATTAAAAAACCAACAATTATATAATTGTACATTATTATAAACATTTGATGGATTGATTGTGGCAATTATTACATATTCCGGAGGAGAATATGATGATGAGATATCATTATGAAGCAGGTTTTTCCTAGCTCAAGCAAGCAGCAAGTGCAATTTTAAAGCGTTTTCTTTGACCATGCCGGGGTTCCGTCCTATGACCACAAGCACTCGAGACGTGTAGGCTTACGCTGAGAAAAACAAGGCGATATTATAAGATATGATTATTCCATAATACCAGTTTTGAAGAGCAGAATGTGCTCATTTAGTCGATTTACGACTCGTCAGTTTTCTAAGACCAAAACTATCTAATAACATAGCTATGCACGAGTGACATACTCCTTAGTTGTCACAATTTAATTTTTTTATCTGTATATCAGTAAATTTTAGTATCAATTTTAACTAGTATTTCAACACTAGCAACTGGGCTGGTCATCATTCGATGTAAGGAAATAAACTTATATGCATGCATTGTTTGTTAACATGTTTTATATGATATTTAATAATTATAATATAATGAATTATTAAATTTACAGTTTGATTTAAGAATTGTATAAAATGGAGCCGGTTATATGTAAAGTCAAGAAACACACAATATGCAATATTATTAAATAATACGATTAAAACAGCCCTAATAATACCAAAACGGCATGTGTCATACTGGTGATGTCATCCTGGTCATATAAATCACGTGATCTCGCTTTTGGCCCGGTCCAATACTGAAAAAGGCCGTATGAGCCCTAGGGCTAATACAGCCTTTTCACTTCCCGTCGTATATTGTGCCTTTTATTCATGATTCATTGCCAGTCCGTATTGGAAATATTAGCCCTATATTCACATCATTGCCAGTCCTTATTGGAAATATTGGCCCTATATAAACATTTGATGTATGTAATACAGCATTCAGAACAAGTCTGTATTGAAAAAGTTGGATTATTTAATAAAAGTGTTATGAACTGGCTGTTTCTTTATTGGCACTGGTATAGATTCTCGGTCAGCTGTATTGGCCCTCGACCCTATGGGTCTCGAGGCCAATACTTCATACCTTGAATCTATACCAGTGCCAATACAGAATCAGCCAGTTAATAACACTATAGTATCAAAATTTTATGCACTAATTAGAATTATGCCCTAATTTGCCAAACCTGAATATAATTAATTAGTTTTAGTTATTGAAGTCATATAAATATCATGAAATTGATGCACTATGAAATTCAACAAATATTATGAAAACACAAAATCACGAAAGTTTTGTATAGTAAAATTATTTTTCTAAAATACCTTTTGTCCAAGATTGCTTGTGGGGTACAAAATGTACGTCTGTTTGAAATTATCTTGCTATATTACGTCACCACAGTGAATCGCTAAGCTGCATGTTTTTTTTTGTTTTTTGTTTTTTTTTTGTTTTTTTTTTTTAACTTTTTGTAATTTAAAAAAACGAGTAAAAAAAATGATGCATTGTATAACTCAAGTTCACGGTCTCCAACCGTATACTATTCTCTATACTTGACTATCTTTTTCGTCTATATTCTTTATTTGTTTTATTGTTTTTGTTTTGCTTTATGTTTGTTATTATTATTATTAAAAAATTAAATTAAAGATTCGTTCATTATTTACAAACAAACAACAAAATGGATAACAGAAAAGGTGAACAATGACACACCAATCAATCAACGTCAACCAACAGACAGAACCCCAGACAAAAAATTATATAACAGAGCACAAACCACAAACTTAAACACATCAGATAGTCAGGATAGTGTGACTGCGTTTAGACAATGAACAGCGGTAGGATTATGCCTAGACATTTAAGCAATAAAGAAATTTACACAAGATTTTTTAATGCGCTGATTGACAGTAATAGATATGATAGAAAAGGTTTTCTTTTTTCTTTTTCAGATTTTGTGTGGAAGGATCACAGATTGTTGCACTGTATGACAATGATTTTGACAATTGTATTTAATGTCTTGTTGTGATAAAAATGTTATGTCTATATATATTTAATAAAGCTATATCTTTTATTTTATGGAAAAAAAATGCAGAGGGTTATTCTGGAATCAAGTATATGGTTGGCTGTATTGGTTTTTGGGGGTTTTATGTCACTTTCCACAAAATTTGTTATATTGTGAGGACCAGGTGATATTGGTCAACTACTTTATTCAAATTCAGTTAGGATCATCACATGTTAAACTGAAATTTATATTTAAAAGAGAATAATCGAGAAAACAGCTGAGAAAATACAACATCAAGTATGAATTATGTGTATCTAATTTTCACAAAGGTTACAGTGGTTTTTAAGTTAAATGATATATATGAAATGTTTTAAATTTCATACTGCACGCCTTGTAATTAGGTAATCTTTGTCTTGTACATGTAGCCTAAATAATACAAATTATCGATGACTGGTGGAAGGGAATAGCAACAGTAAAATGAAAAAAGGTTTTATTAAACAAATGATGTCAACATTTGGCATCAACACACTTGCAAGTTTTTCGTCATTACTTCAAAACTGGAAATGAAAAACTTTTCAAATTACATAGGTTAGTTCTAGAATACTTTGACTCTTTTATGTGGCCCTTTCGTCTCCTGAATACACGTTGTTTTATTGTTTAGCCTTTACATATTCCATGCCTTGTACATCACTAAAGAGACGTATGTTACCTGTTAAAATACATGTAAATTAGTGTAACAAAATATATATTGCAACCCTCATGAATGCTTTTGAATATATCACCTGTATTCTTGATGTATAAGAAATATAATTTGAAAACTATATATGGTATAAACTTTGAAACTGTGAAAAATGCCAAAAGACACGAATTTGTAAACATACTAATGTAAGTATTTCATAATGATTTTTGGGTGTGCTGAAACTATTTCCAACGTTTCATGCATCATTATTGTGATGTTAACAAGTTATTTTTTAAATAAACCATCATACTAAGTATACTTTTAATTTTGTTTTATTCTATACGCGACAAACTGACTATGCTACATTGTAAACTAAATTCATATATACAATGCGCAATTTTTAACAAATTTTCATCAGATACGATCGTGAGAAATACTTTGGAAATATGAAAAAACACAAAAAAACTGTAAGCAACAGAATCAAATGAGTTCAAACAGGTTTGAAAAAGGTCAACTTTGCCTGGGGGAGCAGAAACGCTACATATGATTGAACTTCTCTGCTCTTGGATATACCAACTTTGTCGATTATTTTTGAATATCATTTCAAATCATGTCACTTATAAAAACATACGCATACGCATACATGTACGATAAAAATTCTGCAGTACTTTTGTTGTATCCTTCTTTATCAAATGTTTACTCTTCCATCTAAACATTTGTTTCATTTTTAACACGAAAGTAGTTAAATTGAAACATGTCATTCTGTCCGTTCATTGCTCTATATTGTCTTGTAAAAAATTATCAAATATTTTTTTTCCCTTCTTTTCCTAAAATAGATTAAAAAAATGTGAACTGATACTAGCGTTTAAAAATGTTATGAGCCTGTGAAATTATTGAAACAGTCCACACGTTTTGTAAATTTCCATTTTCCTTCTAATTTCTTGTGAGTATTTTGACTGTGGTCCTGTGGTTGTGTTATATTCGTCCTTTGTTACATGTTGTTTTTGGGAAAACGGATGATAGTATTTGCCAAATTTACTAATATCGACGTTGAAAGTCGGTTGTTATCCGGATGTGTTTCACCATAGTATAAGTGTTGCTTCTGCGTTTTTTGTCTATGAAAATAATCATTGTTAAATTCCATCAACACTTGCAGGTGAAAACATCAAATGTCATCTTCCTCGTAAACCATGCCAAACATGTCCATCAATGCTGTCAATATTTGTTTTATCACACATGAACTGATGTAAAATTTGTACTTTAACACTTCTTCAGTTCTTTGTATTCTACACTGATAAGTTTTTTCTATTTATATAATTATATAGAATATCATATGGGTTTTTTCATATCATATTCCACTTGAGGGGCGATATGGGTCGACGAGTTGATATGCGGTATGATATGAAAAAAAATCCATATCATATATTGTTTATTTTGACCCCCGTTGTACATTGGGATCACGTGATTCTTTAGGAGTACGATATGGGTTTGCCAAAATCATCCCGCTGGGATATTATGGCAAATCCACTTCCGTTTGTATCATACGGGCAACTCTACCTATATCAACCCTAAATATATGATAATTACAATTATTACCATTTTCTTCCTCATCTGTCAAATCTTGGAAATGAGAATATATAAATACTAATAACCTTTTTAACTGCAAATGACATTTATAAACTTTAAACTGGACATTTTATACTAAAATTGTTTCCTATTATTTTAAAACCGTTATATGTTTATTTACTTCTGGTAACTTTTTTGAAAAAATTAAAATTTTGAAGAAAAACATTCTGAACAACTTTACGACTGGACAGCTATGGTATCTTTTACTCTTTGATCTTTTCATAACCTCATTTTACAAGTCGTACAACTGGTGTATTCACAGTAAATATTCAATAACAGTACAAATTTCTGTGGCCTGTCTTTCGTCTGCCAAACTGTCATGTTTTCATTTTTTTTAACGATACTGTGAAGTATATTTTAACTGTCTTCATGATATACATGTAATAGGCTAGTACGCCATTTCATCCTCTAATAAGTATTTAGGAGTTTTTTTTATCATTAAAAAAATTGTGGATGTTGTTTTTTCATATGAACAATTCCTCTTTTAATATTAACTTTGGTATTTTATTAACCTCTATCTTATGC
Organism: Mytilisepta virgata; assembly: GCA_028015205.1. Taxonomy (NCBI): domain Eukaryota; kingdom Metazoa; phylum Mollusca; class Bivalvia; order Mytilida; family Mytilidae; genus Mytilisepta; species Mytilisepta virgata. The sequence continues at coordinate 44,281,472 of CM051515.1, read as the reverse complement.
ACTATTGAATGAAAACAGCTGAATAAACAACTGTCATCTTCAATTATTATTGATTGCACCTTCTTAGGTATTCAGATATCCTTCACAGAGGTGTTCTTTTTGAGAGAAAAATCTATTGTACAAAGCATTACCATTCATTATACAGCATGTATCTTTACGATCAATTTTCATTCTTTAATATAACAGTTGAAATTTAAACACGTAGTAACATTTGTGTTATGATTTATTTTCTATTTGCTTTACTCATTCCGATTTAACTCGTAAGAGAAGCTTGTCATGGGTATTCTCATCTGATAAACTCGTGAATAAATCTTTGGAAAACTACTAACAATTCTTCATCATTGTGACCATTGTTCCTGAACAGCACAACCAAAACGCACTTTGCAAGTAAATTTAGATACGTATGTAAGCAAAACATGGAAATTGCGTTCACATTGACGATACACCCGGGTGGAAATTTACATATACAAATGTAGGTCCGAGACCACAATTATTTCATATTAGCACTACGTCAAATTTAAAAAAAATTGAACCAACTCAAACTTTATAATCTTTCTTTTACTCAATGTACACTCATAACTGTAAAATATATCAAAATTATAAAAAATTCTACCATCGGCAAATTCAAGAAAACCCCCAAAATTTCTTTAAGGGGTATAGTTATCATTCACATAGCCCCTAGCTTCCTGAAATTAGGTCATTTTGACAGTCACCAAATTACAACTTTTACATACTTCTGATTAAACTGTTTTAAATTAAGTAATTTCTCTTGAGAAATTCATTCTATCTATTCCTATCACAGAAATAAATTTTAACTATTTTGAATGATTTTTTTTCTATCTTTTTTACTAAATGGCATATGCTGTACATAATAATACCAGTCTTTTGCACTAGAAAAAACAAAGCAGAATTTTGCATAGTTTATACCCTTGGGTAAAAAATCTTGGTTTTCAGTATTAGGCTATGATATAAAAAGATAAAATATTCATTTATGAAAGTTTAATGGTAAATTTTCTCAATGATATTACCTTTTTCAGATATTGTGATAACTTTTTTAATCAAAAATAGGTATGCATGACAATGCAATTATAAAAATAAAGGCTCAAACTGACAAAAAGCAAATCTGTAATAGTGCGGTATTTCACTTCAGCTAGAATTTTCACTTCATTATTTTTAAAAAAAATTGATTCAAATGATTTGGTTGGTATTTTATGTCATTTAAATGATACATTTATTTAAATCAACAAGAAAATGTTGCAAAAAAGGGGCATTTGCTTTCAAAAGTGTTCAGACTATATACATCTGTGCACCCCGCTCACATATATTTACTCAGAAAAAACAACGCAAATAGCACTTTTATTAAGGGTTTGAGAGCCTGTCTTAATGTCAATTATATACGTATCATTAAAATAGTAATTATAAATATAACTTGCACACTTGTAAACCTGTTTAATGGTTTATACACTTAAAGTGGCATCTTAAAAAAAAATGATAAAAGTATTGTGTTATCCATGGTGATTTACCTGCCGCAGCTATAAATGCATGACAAATTCCCTCAGTAGCTCAAGAATGATTCCTCCAAACTTGCTGCATTCAGATAAATGCATAAAAGTCGATTTTATCTAGCTTCTATGAAGTCAGTCCTTGGCCTTGGGCTCAATTTCTATGTTTTGCACTGAAAATTCAGTTTGTTCAAAATAATGGGAAACTAAACATTTATTGATAAAACAAGCCTTCTATGACATAATCAGACCAAACTGAGTTATGTGTATATTTTTTATGCATCACAAGGCATGTTTTCATGTTTTTCATATTCACCTCTTAGGTCCGAGACCACAATTATTTCAAAGTGCATTTTCATATTAGCATTAAGTCAAATTTAAAAAAAATTGCACCAGCTCAAACTTTATAATCTTTCTTTTACTCAATGTACAGTAATAAATGGAAAATATATCAAAATTATAGAAAATTCTATCATTGCAAATTCAAAAAAAAAACCCCGATATCTTTAAGGGGTATAGTTATCATTCACATAGCACATAGCATCTTAAAATTAGGTCATATTGACAGCCACCAAATTACAACTTTTTACATACTTGTGATTAAAAAACTGTTTTAAATTAAGTAATTTGACCCTTGTGCTTTATATTTTAACTAGGATACTTAAAAAAGGCAAACAGAAATTGGGGAAAATTAAAATGGAAAAAAAAACACTATAAAATATGGGGAACTATATTTGAGGTCTTTGGCCTATTAGGGTAGAAGAAATTAGATTCAAATAAAATTTTGCGCATATCAAATACAGTTTTTTTCAAGTGTTTCCCCCAAGTTTCATGACAATCTGTCAACATTTCTAGAATTTATGCCTATATTTATACTTAGTTCTGCAGCTGTCCAATTCAGTACTATTCAATTGAGAAATTCATTCTATCTCTTCCTATCACAGAAATAAAATTTTAACTATTTTCCCTGATTTATTCTATATATTTTACAAATGACATATGCTGTACATAATAATACAAGTCTTTTGCACTAGAAATATAGAACAAAGTAGAATTTTGAATAGTTTATACCCTTGGGTAAAAAATCTTGGTTTTCAGTATTTAACTAGGATACTTCAAAAAAGGCAAACATAAAGTGGAGGAAAATTAAAATGTAAAAAATACATTATAAAATATCGGGAACTATATTCGATTTGATGCGGGTTAATTGTGGTCTTGGGCCTGTATGTAATAACTCACCCCTGTAAAATTACGGTTAATTTGAGCTTGGCTTAGAATTATAAGAAATTGTAACCTTTCATTTGATTGTGTAATTATTGTTAAATCATTTAGTGGGTTTTTACTGAGGTAATTGTTCCTCCTTTATAATATTAGGACCCTAGCGTTCATTAAAAAATGGAGCATTCTGCACTTGTGTTCTTTCTGATCTCTGTTTTGTATCATTTCTACTAATTTTGACAGGTATTATTAATATACACATACAATTAGTATGAATCAATATCTTTATTTTTTTTTACATAAAACAGATAGTATAAGAATTTGTTTTTACAACACATAAACATGAATTTTGAATTTAATTATTTCCATTTATTTGACATTTCGCTTGTTTTTTCTTTGAATAATTATGCCAAATGTCTTGTTTGCAGTGAAATATCATATCTAATGTTCTACCAAAATACATTCTAATTACAGATACTAAATGTTAAGTTTATTTTAACATATGTGAAATTACAAATAAACATTTACTTATAAAAATAGCTAAAAATAAACGCTATAGTTATATTCATTATATAATGACTTTTTTCTTTGATTTTTAGATTTAAACAAAGTTAGAGATAAAGTAATGTCTTGGAATGATATAGTTAATTTTAAAAACAAAATGTTATCTAAATATACATGCATATGGAATATTAAAATTCAACAAATGCAAACGATAATCCCAACACGCGAGAAAGTGATTAAGTTTAGAATTTATGTTAGTATTTATGTCTTAGGTATTCCGATAGACGCATGTATGGACTTGTATACCATTTAATGCTACCCTGCAACAAAAACTTACTTTTAACAATAATGTCAGAGGACTTGATTTTGAAGGGAAACCTGGATGTTGGACATTAATACGATATTATTCAACTTATTAGATACTTCTGATGTGTTTGGCTTTAGATACGAAATTCTTTCAAAACTAAATTCAAATATTTTTATCCATCAATGGCTTAAATACATTTTAATGAATCATAACACAAGAACAAGTAAATATGCGTTTTTCAATGTTGTTATTATTATTATTATTATTTGTAAGTTGTTAAATGATCTGCAGTTATGAGCAAAAAACCTTACATGTACCGTGAAGAATTTTGATATTTACAACTGGATTAAAATGCAAAAAAAAAACGATTAGAACTATTTGGTGTGCTGAGATGTTATTTATTTTTCTTTTTATTTGTAATTCCAGATTGTATATTTTTCCAGTAAATTTGAAGGTTTAAATACTGTGTGTCTCACATTTCTCTGCATCTGATTTCTTGATGAATTTGTTCTATTAACGATCTGGTATGTCCTGAAAGTCAACATAGTTATATTTGATTGTGGTGAGCTTATGTGTTATGCTAAAAACATGAATCAGACGTTAAGATATAGAGAAATTCTGCTCTATTGGAAAATTTGAAGCATTTTAAACATAGACAAGTTAATAATTAAAAGGAGGCAAAAGATGAAGTATCAAATTTCTTTTGATATCTGAAAGAATGCTTTATATTCCCAAAAATGAGTTGCAGTGGATATGAAATGCACAGTAGATGAAGACTCATTTGAACAGTCGACATGTAAATAATAACAATGGACCAAAAAACAAAGCAGATTGCGGACACTTAGATATACAAGATTATAGTCTAAAAGACGAAATGTCTTTCATATTTATCGTGTATATTTTTAGATTAGCGCCTCTGTCTTCTGAATTTTAAAATAGAGGCATGTGAAAATTTTTTTCGTTTGCGATGTCAACGCTCTACATGAGAAGCAGAATTATCTATCGATGAGGACATATCAGATATACATATACTATTTGTCCTATATACTTTATAAACTGCAGAAACAATTGTGGTTGTGTCTTACACATTTTCAAACATGAATAAGGCTTTATCCTAAAAGTGAACAATGTTCAAACTTATGGAATACATCTTGTACTTGTTCAACATGCGGCCATATTCTACACAAATGTTAATGAATTGTACTCCAGCAAAAAAGGAAAGTCTGTTCTCGTTTTAAAAAATAAGAAATTTAAGCATTGCAAAAGATAATAATTAGTTAACGTGGGATGCAAAGAAGAACTAAATTCTATCAATTTGGATGTACAAGATGTGCACATTTTGTAGATTCAAGACTCCTCAGTTGTGTTCAAGGCTTAAAGTGTTGAAAATATTTTTTTAAAAACGATCAAAGAGCAAATTCAAGAAGTGCCAAAATTACCAAAATGGTAAAGGAAAAACCATCTATGTAAAGAACTACATGTATGCACGAGGGAGACACACCTTAGTTTTCACGAAATTTACTATTTTAAAAATTTGTAACATTAAAGTATCAATTTCTGGCTAGTATCGAAATAAAGCCGATGATACCTTCGGTGACTTGATGTCTTCCAGCAGAGTTATCAACTAAAAAAAAGGAGTGAGGAGTTTAAGTCACAAGCTTAAATTTCAAATTTTTGAAATTCCACCCCTGTGGGCCCCAATTTTTGAAAATCAAATTATAAAAACTTATTGAGCATCTAATATAGTATGTGACCATACTGTATAGAAATAAAATGCATGAAGTTAAAAATGAATGAGGAGTTCAGGTCACAAGCTTAAATTTCCAATTTTCGAAATTCAACCCCTGTAGGCCCCAATTTTTGAAAATCAAAATTCTAAAACCTTTTTGCATATCTACATTCAGTATGTGACAATACTGTATAGAAATTAAATGCACGAAATGAAACATAAAGGAGGAGTTCTGGAGACAAGGTTATCTAACGGACGGACAGACGGACCGATTACAAATATCCCTGAACTTCATTCGAAGTGCGGAGATAATAAATAAAACTTTTACGACTTATTTTATTTGCCACTTCATATGAAATTTTATGATAATGCATTGAAAAGAAAAGATAACATCCCCATATATATTCTGTTGTACGCTAAGGCGGCTTTGTCCTATTCTGAAACGTTTGCATCTTGTATTAATACCAGACCAACTTTTCAGTATTTTTGACCTGTGGAAGTACCTGAAACTAGAGGCTCAGTGGGATGAGCGGGTATCGCTCACCTGACAAAATGCTTCAACAAACTTCCATTAATTCTTTGGTTGAATTTGCTTCAAAAAATTCAGACTATATGATCAAAATATATTTTTCTCATAGGGTCCAAAGTTAAAAGTATTTCCCCTCTGACGGCCATGTTTTTCTCAGATTTGAACATAATGAGCCAACTTTGTAAAGGACCTTCCATACATCATTCCAGTACAGTTTTATTCAATTTGCTATTATAGTTTAAGAGGAGATGATCAAAATATGTTTTTTTCCATAAGCATGCATGTTAAACTATGTTCCTGCTGTTAGCCATGATGTTTGTCGCATTCGAACGAAATGAGCAATCCCTCTAAAGGACCTTCCATACATCATTCCAGAACAGTTTCGTTAAATTTGCTCAAGTAGTTTCAGAGGAGATGAACTTTAACATGTTTTCTCATAGGGTCCAATGTTAAACTATGTCCTGCTCTGGCAGCCATGTTTTTTTGGCGGATCGGAAAAATTTCGGCAATCTTAGTAAAAGACCTCCCATACATCATTCCTGTAAAGTTTGGTTAAATTTGCTTAAGTACTTTCAGAGGAGATAAACTTTAACCTGTTTTCCCATAGGGTCCAATGTTAAACTATGTCCTGTACTGGCAGCCATGTTTTACAGCGGATCAGAAAAATTTTGGCAATCTTAGTAAAGGACCTTCCATACAACATTCCTGTAAAGTTTGGTTAAATTTGCTCAAGTAATAAAGCAAGTTTTAGAAGAGATGAACTTTAACATCATTCCTGTAAAGTTTAGTTAAATTTGCTCAAGTAGTTTCAGATGAGATGAACTTAAACATGTTTTCCCATAGGGTCCAATGTTAAACTATGTCATGCTCTGGCAGCCATGTTTTTTTTTGTTTTTTGTTTTTTTTTGGCGGATCGGAAAAATTTCGGCAATCTTAGTAAAGGACCTTCCATACATCATTCCTGTAAAGTTTGTTTAAATTTGCTCAAGTAGTTTCAGAGGAGATAAACTTTAACTTGTTTTCCCATAGGGTCCAATGTTAAACTATGTCCTGTACTGGCAGCCATGTTTTACAGCGGATCGGAAAAATTTTGGCAATCTTAGTAAAGGACCTTCCATACATCATTCCTGTAAAGTTTGGTTAAATTTGCTCCATTGTTTTTAGAGGAGATGATCAATATGTCCTGTACTGGCAGCCATGTTTTACAGCGGATCTGAAAAATTTCGGCAATCTTAGTAAAGAACCTCCATACATCAATCCTGTAAAGTTCGGTTAAATTTGCTCAAGTAGTTTCAGAAGAGATGAAAACTTTAACATGTTTTCCCATAGGGCCCAATGTTAAACTATGTCTTGTACTGGCAGCCATGTTTTACAGCGGATCGGAAAAATTTGGCAATCTTAGTAAAGGACCTTCCATACATCATTCCTGTAAAGTTTGGTTAAATTTGCTCCATTGTTTTTAGAGGAGATGATCAATATGTGAAAGTTTACGGACGACGGACGGACGACGGACGGACGACGGACGCCAAGTGATGGCAAAAGCTCACATGGCCTTTGGCCAGGTGAGCTTAAAAAATAAAACATTTGATCATCTCTGATAACAGAATAGTAGAAGAGGCAGTTTTAAACTTAGGTATAGGTTTTTTTTTATGTTTAGTGTTTTAAATTCAGTATATTGAAAATTGCAATGCATATTTTTACTGCTGATATATTAAGTTTGAACCCTGGTCTCTCAAAAACGTTGTGCACAATCAGTGAATAACAATGTTGTCACCGTGAACGAATTGAAAGGGGACCCAGATCGCGATCAGTTTCCGTAATAAACTTCCAAGGGTAATTGAAATTGTATCATTATTGGTCATTTCTAAATTTCAAACCTTTTGAAAAAATGCTGATTAGATTTCGATCATTTATTTCTAGGCAATATCTAAACTATTGTGAAAAAATCATTGGCGTCGCATGGCGGTGTCATTGAAGTGCACCTTGCATACCGGATTTGACATGGGCAGCATGGTGGGTGTCCTGCAGGAAGCAGAGACTGCTTACTATTTCGGACCACCCGAGTCTTCCTCCGGTTTTTTGGTGGGGTCCATGTTGTTCATACGTTTTTAGCTTTTAATTATAGTGCATGTATTGTTTTGGTCTTGTGTTCGTTGTTCTCCGGAGTTTGTCAGTAGTTTAGATTTTCCCCTCCTTCGAATATCCCTTTGGTATTTCTTTACTTTACTTGCAGTAAGAAAAGTTGTACATTGTATATGCAATAGTAAAATGGTAGATTTCTATTCTGTTCAAAGGGCCACAGTCTAATGAATGCGGTGGTCATATTTTGGGTCCCCAGTGCAATTTGACATCTCTTACGTTATATCGAAGTGTCATTTTTCTTATAAATTTAAATAGATTTTTTGGGGCAAATTTAAGGAAAAAGAAATCAGAAATCAAAGCCCAAGAACAAAAGGCACAACTTTTCTGCCAGGACCTTCATATTCTGACCGTGATGTCAGTTTTTTATTTCGGTTTTCCTTGCTTGTATTTTATTTTATCTAGATAAAAAGTTTAACAAAGAACTGTCTTAAAAAAAAACACACAGTTCGCTTTTTGTATCCAATAGAACATCCATTGTATTTGAACCATTCTGTAAAATCATCAATATTTCCCTGAAGTTGTATAAAATATAGGTTTATACATGCACGTTAAACAAGTATATATTGCTACATTTCCTATAAATTATTTAAAATTGATTTAAGACATCGGAAATGTGTACATAAATTGTATCTTCCTGTTAGATTTATTATGTATGCTTTCAATTGCAAGCTAATATATTCTTGTAAGTATGAAAAGCATATTTATTATAATATAATTAGTAGCCAGAAATCTTAAGTTTTTCATAGATCTGGTTTACATCGTGTCAATACTACAGTATATGTACGTGCAAGATAATCTAACATTTATATCGAGAAATCTTAGACATGTTATCTCTTTATTGATGTAAAATGCAGAATGTGACATCTCCAGGCACCCTCAACAACATAATTGTTAATTTTGGCATTTTCATCTGACCTAGGATCGATTGAAGAAAGTTACGGTTTTCATGGTACGGTAAGCGTTATTTTTTAAACTTTTCTTTATAGAATAGTTGGAAATATATAATTGCAAATATAACAAAACGTTTTTGTTTTTTAATTCAGAAATTAAAACCAATTGCTCCTTCATTTTATGCAAAAATCTAGAAAATGGAACTCCAAAATCTTGATATTTGAAAGAGTCTTTAAAGCCAAAATTTCCACCAAGTTTTGGAACGCTAATCTATCCATAAATTAAGAATGTTAAAGGACTACAATTTCCTACAAAATGTGCGATAAGACTTTTCAATTAAAACATCTCGTTATAATTTATGATGCTAATAATTTTATCATTTATATTTAAATAAGTTTGTTATAGGAGACCTTCAAACTGCTTATCGTTATTTCCGTTTTCTACATGTATTTGCACTCATGCTGTTTGATCATTTTCATAACGGAAAGTCTTTGATATAAATTTGTTCCAAAGTTCGCTCAAATCTAATTGTTGCTCATCTACTTTTCACCTTCTTATTTTATGTGATTTATTATTTGTTTTTTCTGGTATTTGACTCTCCGTGTGCTGTCTTTGTCTCTGGATTTAAGAGTATTGATTGGTCCTTCAGCTTTTTCTCACCTTATATTGTTGTTAGATGCGATAGTGTCAGTTTTGAAATACATGTATCTATACGGTTTTGTCTACTAATCATTATCAAATAACGAAAAGTGTTTACCTGTGACGTAAATGTTTATCAAAAGTCTAACAAATCTATGGACCAGGTCTCAATGCAGATCTACTCAAGAGTTTTTGGCTGCTTTAATTTAAAACTGTTTAAAGCAGCTTTCAAATAGAACAGGTCCCCTTTACAAAGCTTCCTGGTAACTCTCATCGAGCATAATTACATATAGATTTCAATTTACTTTTATTGTAATGATCATTTTTATAATTATATATATAGTTCAAATCATACATGAATGTGTAATATGTAATAATATTTCTCCTATTCTTGACGTGTTTAATCGGCGGGATAAAAATACATAATATTTTTAACCACTTCCGGGTGATTAAATTTCTGCATTGGAATTCCCGCCGGTTTTTTTTACGTTTATTGGAAAGATAAACTAGAGAAGTTCCGAAATGGCGTTCATGTAATGCGTATCAACGGCATTTTCTATAGGTTTTTGTAGAAAATTATAGGAGAAACAGATTCTCATCCAATTTACTCGTGATTTATAGAATTTCTCCACCCTCGATAGTTAAAGTTTAGATTTTAAAAGCTCGCGTGTTGAAAATTAAAAAAAATAACTATCTCGGCTGGAGAAATTCCATAACTGACTCGTACCTGAAGTAGAATCTATATTTATCTCATCTGTGCGCTAAGAATAAATGATACAAGTAAACGTACTTCGTTTTCTCTAGAATAGTGCTGCTGTAGACTAGACAAAAAAAGCTGCCCATCCACTGAACCGTTTGAAGAAAGTCTTCTATATATTCTTACCAGAACAGCTCTGTTCATGAGAGTTTTTCCAACATGTTTCGCACGAAATTAGAACTGGTCGTAACTGTGCTTATCTTAAAACCGGACACTCAACAAATTTCCTCCTTGAGCCTGAACTGTGTGAACCTTTTCGTGTTAGTCTTTAGTTTATCCACCCTGTCTGTGTTTGGCTCATTTCTGAAGAGCTTAAAGTGATTTTCTAGAAGATGAACAGCCATAAAAGCCGTTTTGCGTACTACATGTGTACATATTGCAGGAGTGCCTTTAACATACACATGAACATTTGTTCGTACATCAATTTTGTTTTAATTTTAAAAGAAATATACAGTAGATAATTCTAGTTATCGAGATGTAGAACTGTGAATTTAACTAGTAAGGATTTGTACCAAAAAAATGTTGAATTCAAGCCAGATCAAAGTAAAATGCTTGGTTTGTTTATTCTCCCGTTATTCGTCTTTTCGGCAGTTGTTCCTTTTTCGTATCAAACCTGGAAACACCCTTTTCTTTTATTTGTTATAGGTTGTCTGTTTCGCTGTGGATATAAATATACAAAATGACAATTTGACGTCATTTTTTTTATTAGGTTGTAGAATTAACATTTTAACACAAGGTTTAAATTCATGCAAGAAGCCTACCTATTGTACGTCATTCCATTACGTATACACGTAACGTGTTCATTTAATTATTTATTCGACTGAAATCAAGCTATTGATAAGTAAAGGGGGATATTACGAATAAGTTCTATCCTTACCTACAATGTACCTTTAAGTAAATGAAATGAGTTCAGGTAAGAGTTTCATTGTGACTCAAGATAATGAAAACGATGAAAGAGCTGTATCTTTGCTTAAACTATTGGCGTATATATGAAGGGATTTTGTAGAAAGAATTCATCCATCACATCTATCGCATCCTCCCATTCATAGTAAAGAAACAACATACAACAGTACATGTTGTAGCTTGACTGTTCACCTGACTTTTCTTGCACTGAAAATAAACTAAATCCATTAATATAACTCAGCTGTTGTCTGTTTATTTTCGTATGTTTACTTTATGGCATACATGTACAGAGTTTATTTGAATTTTGAGGTTAACTTTGTTGAATTTTTGACACTCACGTTTCCTGGGTCATTAAGTGTTTTTATTATGCAGTGAGCAGGTACTCTTGTTGAGAGCCACATGGTCCTCGTTCATTTTTTTTCGATTGTGAGTCTCATACAATGTCGCATACTCAGTATGCATACAATTTCATAATATTTCTTCTTGTTTGATAGGACTCATTCTGAAGTCAAGTAATATTATAAAATATTATATTAGTTTGGAGTATAACATATGATCAAATGTATGACAAAACATTCCTTAAACATGTTAAAGGTAATTTTCTTATTATTGGTGATATTTTTTCAGTTTTCAGGTAAATGTTTATGATTGATGTACCAATCACAGGAAAATGATACATCTTAATTCATCTTAATTCAAATTTACAATTTAAAGTACATGTAAAAATACATGCTTTATTATACAACATTGATTGCATAAGAACAAATGCATATGGAAGTAGATTTTACATTTTTACTTTGCAAAGCCTAATTTATAAGTTCTTGTCGTCACTTTAAGATAAAGAACAATATTAAAAGCACCATTCACTTGTTTCAGCATTGCATGAGTTATTTTCTCACGAACATTATTAAATGTTGTCCTATTCATTATATATTGGAAATATTTTTTACTGGAAAAAGATTACAACCTCGATGAGAATTAAATTTGGTAACAAAGAACCAGGTGTTCAAATAGTGCTATGAGGGAAAAAACAATAGCATAACGTTAATCATTTTCTTAACCTACTTATGTAAAATTCTAAAAGATTGATTGATTGGTGTTTTACGCAGTGTTGATAGTATTTTGCCACACCACTGCATAGTTCAAAAGAAACGGGGGGGAAGGGGGGGGGGGGGGGGAGAAATGCAGCCTTCGTTTTGTGTATATGTTAAAGAATGTTTTGTTAAAAACTAAGGAGTATTTCCCTACTGCATAGCTTTGTCCTCAGATGGTTTTGGCTTTACTATTTTTAGTCATTTTGACATTTTTGCATTTGTTCTTCAACTTTGTGGATTATTACTTTTTAGGCCTTAGGCACAACTGGGGAGTCATATTTCGACGAAATGTGCACATCTTCTGTATCAAACTTGGTATAAGAATTTATTATATAACCGATCCAGTTCTGGAACTTTATACAAGAAGCAGAGATTTAAGGTATCCGGGCCATAAATAAGGGGGTGGAAAGGGGGGTACCTTTCTCCTTTCTCCCGCCCCTCGTCTTCTTTCTCCCGCCCCCTCTCTCCTTTCTCCCGCCCCTCTGCTTCCATCTCCCACCTTAACAACCCTCTTTTTTCAGATCAATCGATTTTAATACAAATTTGAATTAATATATGACCATATATAGGTGGCATAGGTCTCTATTAAAGCATATACTGATTTTACGAACAAGGCCTGCCTCCGACTCGTACGCAAATTAATACACAATGTTGGAATGTTGTCAATGGTGCATTGTGCATGACCCAATGTCAAGAAACTCATTTTTGATATGTATGGTCAGGTATGAGGATCATGAAATTAGACATAGTTTTTTATTGTGTCATCTCTATTTTTCCCTGTCCTCGAGAACACCTTACTTTGTATGGTCAAGTGGATAACGTAAATATTTTAAGGTGACCTGGAAAACGCGTTAAGTACATGTAATATTGTTTAGAGGAGGGAGTGTATCTCTCTGACATTGTCAGCATCCCTTCTTTTTAAATTTGTAGAATATCGCCAAATACTTAGAGGAAACAGATACCCATATGTGAAGTCAAACCGGAAATGATGGGGGCATTTTAGAAAGGAAAACGTAACGGAGAGATAATTCCGTTTTGAAAGGATGATTTCTAGAAATGATCGGAAATGGCAAAAATGGTTTGGGAAATATAAATGTTGCCTTTTTTCAAAGATTTGTCCATTTATTAGAACATTTAGTATCCAGTTTTTTCGTTTTTTTACCTCTTTATTTTTTTTTCAACATTAAAGTTCGTCTCCCTTTGATAGTTCTCCCTCCTTTCTCCCGCCCTTTCTCTCCTTTCTCCCGCCCCTATCTCCTTTCTCCCGCCCTCTTTCTCCTTTCTCCCGCCCACTTTGTCCCTGTCTCCCAATACCCTTTCCATCCCCTCATAAATAACCACACGATTCTTCCAAGTGTCCCGGATGTTCCACACAATATAATAGCACGACCTCGGTAATTATCCACAAACCAGAACATCGGAACCCAACTTACATGTATTTTCACTGACGCTGCATACAAAAAAAAAACGAAATGTTTTTCAACTTGAGAAAAATATTGTCGACTACATAATTCCTGCTTTAACATTTTAGGTCAAAAAGAAATATGATTTGATGTCATGATCTATTATCGTACAGATACCTTAATTTGCACTTCCCCATCTTGAAAGTCGGTGTAAATGAACCCAAAATCTCATCCTGTTTGTTCGATAAAACATAATGAACATAAAATTAAAGTAATTATCACCATACAAATCATATTATACAGTAAATATCAACAAGGAATTAATTATCACCATACAAAGTATATTATACAGTAAATAACAACAAGGAAGTAATTTAAATATCATCATAAGTTATTTTACGTGACTATTCGTAATAATGTACTTATAATATAAAGTACAAAGTATTAGTTAAAGTCAAACCAAAATAAGACGTACGTCATAATAATTACAATAGTGATCTAATACAGTACCTACGTTTGCTAATATATACCATCTATGGATATTTTTTTTTTCAAAGTCATATGTAGTACAGAAATTTTCATTTTAATTTCAAATCCTTATCAGTTCATCAGTTTTAAATCTAAACGAACTGAAATCACATGTAAGTTATATTATACATAGGCATGTTCATAAGAGATAAAATTCAGAAAGTGAAATGATACTTAGTTTAATATATACGAAACCATATACAATATACATATAAGTTTCATTTTTAAGAAATATTAAGACTTTTACTGATAAACAAACAACCATAAATTAAAGCAAGTTATAGAGATCGTCAATGACAATTAAATTATACAGTGTAATTTTTTTAAAACAGGGAAGTACGTGTGTTAGCATGAAAAATATTGTTTTCAGAATGTTAACTTTTTTGGAAAGACTTCCATATGGCACCCCCAATTGTGTATATCTTAGACGGAATAAGCATATAGATGTACTTATGGGGGTGCCAAATGGAAATCTTGCCACTTTTTTTGTTAGTACAGTTGTTCAACTTATCTAACCTTTAGTTAAATTACATAGAAACTCACTACGTTTAACCTGTAAATATAGATTCTCCTTTAGGTACGAGTGAGTTATGGACTGAGATTCTCCTTTAGGTACGAGTGAGTTATGGAATTTCTCCACCCCGAGATAGTTAAATTTTCGATTTTCAACACGCGAGCCTTTAGCGAGCGTGTTAAAATCTTAAATTTAACTATTGAGGGTAGAGAAATTCCATAACTCACGAGTAAAGTGAAGGAGAATCTGTTTCACCTATGATTTTCGACAAAAAACCTCAAGAAAATGTCGTTGTTATGTAGTTTGTTTACATAGACGTCATTTCGGGACTTCTCTAGTTCATCGTTCCGTTAACTGTAGAAAAAAACGGCCGTAATTCCCACGTAGAAATTTAATCACCGGGAAGTGGTTAAAATATTATGTATTTTTATCCTATCGATTAAACACGTCAGGAATAGGAGAATTAGATTTAACCCTCGTTTAAAGAAGTTGAACACCTACTCGTAGGCAGAAATCCATTTGGGTTATCTCTTTGACTGACCGAAGTTTATACATGCTATATGTGCCTATGTTCTAGGACAATAAAGATTAACTCTCATTCTCTGACTCGTGTCTTGCAAAATCTTTTCAAAAAGTGCCTTTACTATAAATACAATGACGATGTAGAATATATCTTGTTGTTTCGTATGTGTTGCTGGCTGTCCATTTAAGTATTTGAAATTTTGTAATGTTACATGTAATAATACGATTTCAACTCCTGGTTTTTTTTCTACCCTATTTTAGACTTGTGTTAAAACTAGTTGTTTCCCATTTTAAATTTTCGATGATAATGGGAACCTAATTAAGGCTGATTCATTAAAAAAAAACAATAAATTTTTATGTTTGCGTTTTTATGACCAGGGAACCGAAGGAAGTCTGATTCATTAAAAATAAATAAATAAATAAAAAGTTTAGTATCCTAATTTATTTATTGTACCGATGGACTGTAATTCATTGCTTCGGACATGTCGGATACACCTTATGAAAGGAGTTGGGCCACTTTCCCCTGTATTTGTTTCACTCATAACCATTGATTTTTTAATCTTAAATATTTACATACTTTTTACCGTAAACGATTTTATGCAAAAAGCAATGTATTTTTATGTTAACAAACAGAAATGTTATGCCTTATATAAAAAAAGAAGTTTTCTACGCGCAAAAAATGTGTACATATAGGCAACATGGGTCAACTTGTATCACTTTTTAGAATATTGCCGAGAAGGACATTCAGAAACAAAACTATTCTACTGTATTATGAAAGGAGATATATATATATATAAACACAGTAAAAAAATCAGTTTTGATTCTGCACGAGTTTCCTTTACGTTAAAAAAACTGTCTTGAAGACTTTAATTTAGCAAATTTGTGTTGAATCTGTCTCGCAAGGTGATATTCAGATATGTAGAAACAATTTTCTTAATTGATTTGTTGGTTGTTATTATGAGCAATTCTTTAGATAAAACATACCGAAAAGACGACTTTTTAAAAATAGCACTAGAAATGAAGTAACTGGCCCTACTTCTTTTCAGTTGATTAGAATTTTGAAATCCTGTTAACAGCATGCTGGCTATACTTGGTTTTACTGGTGCGAGTATTTTGTTGATATATTTATTTATTTATTTTTCCAAAAGATTGGTCACTAACGTTTTATCCAGATTTGCATTGTAGGCGAAAAATCTAGTGTTTGAATTTTATATTTTATTTCTTTCTTTGGCGAATTGGTCAGTTATAAAAACTCGACGCAAAAGTTGGTCATAGATATGATTGGTCAATCATCCAGAGTTTCTCGTTTATATCTATATTTCACTTTGTTGCACCGGTGCAGGAACAACTTACGTAATCTTCGGGACCACCGGGTTTACTTCTAGCTTTTTGTAGGTTTTATGTGGTAGAATTCATATTTTAAGTTTATCTTTATCAATTAGAATTCAAAGAAAATTTTGAATTATGCCTTTTATATTTTTCCTTTGGTGATTTTGCCAAAAATTACTAATTCCTATTCTTAGTTTTACAGACAAATTATTCCTTCCACATGTTCCACGAAAACAGTGTCGTACTGAGATTTACTAAGTGCTATATGAACCATTGTTTATTTAGATATAATTTTACACGTACCTGCGTGACTTGTCAGGTTTAAATTTAAAGTTATATTAAATATCAATAGATATTAAGTCAAAATGATAAGTTTCTTGATCTATTTAACATGGGTATCAGGTGTATTTGTACACATGTGAGTAAGCGATAATCCAACATGTTCTGACTTTTTTCTATATTTAATTGGAATTCAGTGTGGTGCAGGATTTTAATGGCATTACCTGTCTTCAGATAAGGAATATATAATCTACATAAAACAAGTGACTTTCCAGTTTAATATGTTATTAAATGTCATAAGGATATAAACAGATAAACGGAATGGCAGGTATAAACAAAGAGACAGAACCTCTCAGGTAATTTTACAAAAATGATATAAATATAGTTGACCCAGAGGTACTGAAGTGAAACCGGAAAAATATACGTTTTTACAAGTCAATGACAATATTTCAAAAAGTTAATAAATTTGTTTAAAGTGGAAGTGGTAAGAAAGTCCATTTTGACCGAACAATCGGACTTAAGCATACCCGTTTTGCAGTGTATTGACTAAATATATCTATATCGTAATTTAAACATCTATTTATATCTACATTGAAATTTGAGTTATATATGGAAGACATTATTAATTTAAGTCTTCTTAAATATTTCCGTGTGTTTATGTCGATAGTAGAATATTTTTTCCGCAAACACTAAATTAAGTCAATAGATCAACTGTTTAACCTTTATATTTGAATAGAATGAAGTATGACACAGGACATGCAGGATGTACTCGTGTCCCTCCTATCACTTGGAACTTTTAGAGTATTTAAGTTTATATCATTAGTGCAGTAAAGTGTCTATCTTTATAAATTGTTTGAAAAGTTACTTTGTCTTAAGTTGAGTTCATTACAGGGTATCGGTATGGTATATTTAAATGGACGCACGGTAGTTTTGCTGTAGTAGTCGTTCAATGAGTTATTGACTGGTGCCCCAGTTGGGCTTTGGAGAAAAATTTATCAAAGTTTAGCAGTTTAGTAGATCTTTGGACCAATTGATCTTTCACCATCCATAACATGTGTAAGGGATTCTATTACACTTTGTTTTTTTTATTAAATATAAATTTGATCTTAACATTTAAGAAAAATCGCCTGGTGTTTGACCTCTATCGATATCATTTGTTTGTCATAATATATTAATAGAATAAACGGAATACACTTCCTATCATATCCATCTCAAAATGATTCATACGGTTTATCATTTTACTAAATCTTTCATTGTTTTAACAACAATGGAGTGATAAAAACATTTTAAGCTTAATTTATTCACTGAAAAAAAAATCTCGTACCATTATGATGACATGTAATATTTTTGAAGGTCCAATAAACCAATAGAAACAAAACTTAACGCCCATCTAAGAATTTAACGTTAAATTAAAAAAGAAGATCATTATCATTCGTCTCCTACTTGTATTGATACTTAAAATATTTGTTCTGCTATTTACCGACAGAAAGATATGCATGGTGGATAATTCTTGGCACAAAATTTTTAACATTTACCTGACAGGTGTGATAAAGTATAATCAACGGAAAGGGGTTTTTATTACTGTTCTTCGGCTTAAGGTCACGGTAGGGCATTTAAACGCGGGAAAACTCCCGTACATCATACGTGGCCGTTATAACCCGCATATACGAGTAGTACTGGTTTCATTTAAAGAACAGAAAAAACATTCAAGTAGTCAAAAACTATATTTTTTTCTTATTTGTCTATCTCGTTTTTTCCTTTTTTTATTAGAATTTTTTTGTAGATGATGTACATGATCGAAAACAAGACATGCAAACCGTTATCCATCACATATCTGCTATTATACATTGGTGTACATGCACAATAGAGGATTTTTTTTTAACCTATGATGAACAAGTTTCTTTGTGCCATATTTTATGATTTTCACTTTCCATTTATACTGATTGTCTTCAATTCTTAAAAGATATTAGTATAAAATAAATTTATGTTATTTAAGTTAAAAGGTTGAAATTTAATATACATTTCAAGCTTATTAGCAAAAATCCAACGTGTAAAGTTTTTGATAGACGTAATATTGTGAAAGTAAGCAAGTACAAATGTGTATTTCATCATTTTGCTTAAACATTTATTTGTGAGTTTATCCATTATATCCTTTCAAATCCATCATGTTAAACCTAGCTCAATAATACACAAAATTATATTCACTTTACGATATTTAAAACATGTAAAATGTAGTTTTGCAGTTAAATTATGGAAATAATGCCTGGTAAAAAAATTTCGTATTGGGTTTTGTTATTATGTTTATTTAAAATCAATAAATTTACAAAAATACAAATAGTACTTAAAAAACTGTAAGACAGTAAGGTACTACTTTTTAACTCTTATTTGTTATCTGATATAATATACTAGTATATAGTTGATCAGTCACAATTATCAATTTCATTTAACAAATATACACCAGTAATATTCATTACACATATATGTAAAATTATATGTAAAAATGTAATATGTAATAATATGAAATGACACAGTTATGAGTGTTTGGCATAGTGATTAAGGTGTATAAAAAATACAAATTTAAGTATTACTGAAAGAGTTAAGATGGTATTGACGAAAATTCTTTACATACGAACAGAAATGAACAGGTAAAGATAACTTTTCTCCTGAACTTTATTGTACAGAGCTGGTCCTTCAAACATTGTAATACATTGTACCGAGCTTGTTTTAAATTTTTGTAAATTATATGACTTTTAGCTTGACGAAAAGCGGGTGTAAAGTTAACGAAGATGTAAACACCTGAATCAGTGAGTGATATATGTGTAAAATATTTCTACAAGGATTGAATTTCAAACGAAATCATGTGACAACTGAAAACAGTAATATCTTGTATATAAACCCAAACATTTGATTTTTTTTTTGTGGGGGGGGGGGGGAATCTGTATTAGGCGAAAGTGGCGTTAAACGTAACGAGTTTTTTTAAAGGGTTGTCTTACATGTAATCTCATACTGTTAGGTGTGACTGGAGCTTGAATTTAAAAACACGTCGCCATAATTACATCCTCATCTCCGTCATACATGTACGTATATCATGAAAACATCTAAAGAGATTCAGAAAAAATGGTATTAATGATGTTTCGAATTGGCTAAGAGGTAAATAATGACAAAATAAAAGTTTTGAACTGTCCAGCTGTAAAACAGTATAATTGCTTAAATAAAAAGTTATCCAAAACTGTGTCAAATGAATAAAGTTAACGGTAGCTCACTGATAATGTGGTTGTACATTAAAGAGTCTCGTTTCTTGTCTTTTATGAGATTTTTTGTGTTTTTCCTGTATTTAATTAAGCTTTGATGTGGTATTTTATTGGGTAAGATGACACATTGATACCTAATGGAACACGCTGCTCTACTTTACCTTGACCACGAGGACACTCCAGATAATTATTATTATATATCATAATTAAGATATAGTAAAATAATATCTAACGATTATAGGTAAATGATTATATAAAAAGTATATAAAATCTGTAATTGTTATCAATCAGATACTATTAACAAACGACGTAGTGGTGTATTACTTACATTGGGACCGATATACTGCAATGATGAATGAAGATTAAACACTTTAACATGTATACACCTACGAAGACATTTAAATATAACCGTGTAACGTAAATCATTGAAATACATATTTATCCTCATTAGTGAAAATTGTTCAACCATTCTAATTGTTATATTCTTTGTGCTTGTAATATCATGTTAATTGGTTTGAAAGGAAGATTTGGGAACTTTTTAAAAGAAAATTTAATAAATCCCCGGCTGAAGCTGATGAACGACGGTAACAATGCAGAATTGTTTTAATGAGTTAAAGATTTTCCCTATGTCCTTTTGGAACGAGTACTACTACATATTTCTAAGCTTTTTTATATGCCATTCCCGTAATAGACTGAAGCAAATTACAGCAATTGTGATAGTTCATTTTTATTTTGTTTACGAATATTGCTTTGAAGTATCTGGAAAGAAAACTGACGCATTAAGCTGGAATCAAAATTTAAAAACAAAAGAATCCAAATGTAGGTGAACAATAGGAAACAACGAATGAAAACAAAGAGAAAAAATATTCAGCATAAAAAGACAGAAAATATAGAACAAGAACTAAAGAGTAGTAAGAAAGACCTGTTCAGTTATTTTCCGCCATCAAGATTCAAAGCCGGAAAAAAATCAGGTCTATATTAGCTAGAAGGCTTTTATATGCCTGTATTGCAATGATAGTCAATGGGCCGTTTCTACGAAATGTCTGTTCACCGGTGCCGATAATAAGGTGCCGATTCAGCAAGTATTCCCGCAAATGTCCAAATTTTGGAAACTCCTAACAGTACAGAAACAGTCGAGTAAGTTTTTGACTGATTTGTCGTTTTTCTGAGACGCCATCGTGACAAATTTGACAGCCATTATTATCCGATCATTTGTTATTGATAAACTAATTACCTTAGGCAAATGGCCTGTTGTGTCTAGTCCTGCAGCAAGGTGCGCGGTTGACTAAATATAAGTGGAAGTGCATTGTTACACATTGTCTCTTATCGGAAAAGGTGTGCTGTATAATTATTTTTTAACGTTTGGATTTCACTTTAATCTTTAGTTATTATAAAACAGTCAGAGAAGGTTCACTAATTGGTAAGATATTTTGCATTGGATTTCAAAAAACTTTACTAAGTTTTCCTTGTATTATGTCACTACATTTTGAATATATGGCAAAGAACTTTTCCGTAGAAGTTTTTCAGATTCAGTTTGAACATTATACATGAATTTCATAAAACTATCAGCATGGAATAAAAACCATTTCTTTTTAAAGATGAAACTATTGCATTATCAGATTATGTAAAACTAAATCCAAATTAAGTATATTTGCAAATTCGCGACTGTATATAACATTTATTTATTTAAATTTAGAGTATAAAATTGTGCAACATGTACTTTTCCATAATTGAGATTACTGTGCAGTTTAAGCACAATAACGATCTCTTCATAAAAACAGAAAAATATCTTCTATACCATTTTGACATTTAATTCTAGTGTTGAAACAAAAATTTAATACACCAGTATTTCGTTTATGATGTCGGAAGTGTGGTAGGATCAGTTATAGGGATTAACACACTACAAAAGCAATACGAGTTGTTTGTTTCATTTCCTCCCGGATACAGTAACTTATATACAGTGTATATACTTATTTTGGTCATCTTATCCACGAAAAATAAATTGTCTTATAAACATGGACAGATCATTTTCCAAGCTTGAAAACACGTGAGTAATAATATTTACTACTGCAAAATGATGCTTAGCAGCTACTTGCTTTTTTACTTGTTTTTTTTACAACTACATGTAGTTCGTATCGTTTGATCTCGGTTGGATCGCTTTGACTTTCCATTTATATTTCACTATTTTTTCATGAATTAATCAAGATCTGCTTTACGAGACTTTCTTTCCTTATTTAAGTGGAAATTTTATAAATTTCTTGAAATATAAAGTACGAAGAGACATGCCAGATTGAATAAGCAAGCCTTCTTCTGATAGATTCATTACAAAGCCAGGAATGTGTTCTTGTTTGAATTCTTTCTTGATTAACTAATTCAAAAGTGACATCGTTTGCTTTATTGTAAGTTTTTTTTCATTTAATTAATTAATATAATTTATTTTATTTATTATATTTTATTTTATTTATTTTTTTATTTAATTAATTATTTTATTTATTATTTATTATTTTATTTATTTATTATTTAATTTAATTATTTTATTTATTTATTTATCATGTTTTGTATTGTTGAGATGTTGCATATCACTTACCACTATGGAAGTTGTAGGGTTAAATGTCTAAGCACAAATCATGGCCCAAAACACTATTACATGTATTTAATATTATTGTTAATTTTAGACATTCTAGGAATAATCAAAATCATTTTTTTACTTTTTCATTGTACGAGTTGTTGACGGACGAATATGTTGGTAATTTCAATAATTAAAAAAGCGCATTTTTAAACAAACCTACAATTCATTAAATGTTTTGCTCGATACTAGAGACAGTTGTAGCATCATAAAAATCATAACGAAAATGGACATTGTCTTTAGTCCTGAGGGAAATTCTTGATCTCATTGTGTAAAAACGTACGTCCAAATTAACAGGTATTAATTGACACTTATTAGACCAGAATGATATAAAAACTGGTTTTTAGGCAAACTATTCGGAGATTGTTATCAAATACAAACATCCTATCTTTTCTTGTAGATCTTCCAAGGATAACGAAAATAAGATAAATTGTGACTGTTTGTCACACTGGTCATTCCAGATTTGTTTTTGAAACAATGAAATATTAACAGGACAGTAAATGTCATTAGATTTTATCATCTTTGTCTAAAAAACAAGATATTTATTTAAACTTTATATATGAAGGTCATTTTTACAAACGACTGTATACATTGTGTAGCGCACACTGACAAATACATGAGGTAAAAATGGTCATATTTAAAAAAAAATATTTTTTTCGGTTTTGTGATTAGTAATATTAACATGATCATTAGAATCAATTTCAACTGCTGAAAGTTTCCTAAATCAAATTTGCAAGTGGATTCATTCGTTCATCTAGCTAATTAGTAAAGAAGAGAGTTAATTTTTATTTATCTGTTTATGTTTTAAACTTTATTCGTCTGTCGTAAACATTATTTTATAACTAATCTTTAAATTAAAACTTTCCTGATAACGTATCTCTATAATTCTGTCAGAAAGATGTTTAATGTTTTAAGCGACTTATTTTTACAGAGGAACTGAAGAAACTGAAGCTAAGAAAGACCTACCAGGAGTTATGAGTTTCGCTTGTCTAGTTTGCCTTAGAAAGAGACTGTTCGTCTTGCCAATACTAACCGCTGTATGGATTATATTGTCATTCTTTGTAACGTAAGTGTAAACTTCATGTAATTAACTGCTCTCAAGTTTTCTAGTTTAATAAGTCTGTACTAATAAAAATGAGACCCGAAGTAGTATGGCTCGTTCTTGCATTTTGTTTTATTTCTTGTTGATATGAACGTGTACAATTTATACAATAGATTAGAAGATATTTGTAAAAGTAACATGAGGAATTAAATCGACCTCATCATATCAATTCTACGCATTTTTAATAAGGGAATTTGTTTCTATTGTCTCATTATGAGTGAGGAAAACGATTTTTGTGAAAAATCTTCATTTAGCCTTACCACTTTGAAGATACACACAAGGTTGTAAAAAATTGTATGAATTAAACAAAGTTACTGAATAAATCTATATATGATGCAAAAACACATATATATACCGATTTGGTTAACTTTTAGTGTCGATTTAAAAAAAGCCCAAAAAAAAATCGAATATATCTATGAATAATTTTTCTGCATACCAACAAAATATAACTAATTTTCAGAAAATTCTAAATGAAATAAATGATATTGTAGGTATGCAATAGCTGTCAGTTATGGTCATGTAGAACCTGATTTTCCATACATCAGGTAACTATAGTTATGCAATAGTTAAATAAAAAATTATGTTCGCTCTATCAAAAAAATTTGAAATATACCAACAGGGTTGACGCTTCTTAAATTCTAAAAAGTGACATTTTGGATTAATTTCAAGTACATGTATACCTTTTATTTAAATGCGAATAAACGACAATTTAAATATGCCACGAAAACACAGCAATAGTTTCTAATGACACAATAATTCTCTTGCAGCCACACAGCCAGAGACGCCCCGGAAAGATGTGTATTTGGACAGTTGATAAATATAGGTGCTGTTATGTGTAAGTATGTTTACGTTAATATAGAACGTAATATTTTTCTAGATATACATGTGCATACATTTTGTATTTTGTCAATTTATAACTCATATCTAGTATACAACTTAAAATGTTGAAAGCGGAAATAATTAGCATTAACTGAATGAAAATACTTACAAGGCTTTTTTTCATATCACACATAATATCAACCTGGGACGCCCATATCAACCTTAGAGCTTTAGAGAGTTTGATATTAACCTTACTGAGATGAATGGACATGAAAAGAGTTTCATATCTGACGTTTTTTTGTATCCAGTAAAACATACTTGTGATAAAGGATCTAGCCGTGGGGATATTGGTATCATCACAGATAGGTGATATGGACTATGTGCTTCAATATAATATATATAAAAAACCATATTTAGTACTAAATATATGATGAGGTGTTATATGGCTCAAATGTTTTGTTTGCATATTTAGGAAGTACTGTGAAATAACTTTGTAAAACCTTCACTTTGTAAGTTATTATCACTGGTAACATAATTTTGATCCTAAACGGCAATTTCAGTCTTGTTTAATATTGAATGTCTTGATGTTTTTACTTTCTTATGTTTCAAACACAATCATGATAACAAGATCGAAACAAGATAAATTGCCTTGGTCAATCATGAATGGCGAAGTTTATCTTCATCTGTGCTGAATTGATCTAAACTTGTATTGACCAATCTTAATTGACTGCAAGACATCTTGTCTTGATTTAATCTTTTTATCATGATGGTGTTTGGAAATATGATGCTGGAGGAAATAAAGACAAACGCAAGACCAGAATGGCCGTTTAAGGATGATCGCTGGTCTAATAGGAAATAAATAGGATTTGAAGTAGGTATTTTAGTTTGAGAGAACATATAAATAGTAAACAAATAAGCAAGAAAAAAATATAGGTTCATGTGCTCATTTAAGGGCTATAAGGCTTTTTCTCTGGGTTTTCTCTGGATTTTTCATTGTATTTGCATTGACAACTTCAGTCTCTCAAAGATGTATGAAAAAATAAAAAGGATTTTCATAAAATTTTGTCAAATACCATTTTAAGGTATATATGATTGAATTATAAAAGGAAAAGTGGGGGTTCATGGGCAAAAAATTTCATGTTTAAGAAATGGATAGAACCCGAGGATTCCGAAAATCTGACAAAAAGACCAAAACATGACCAGCGAGCATCC
This sequence comes from Mytilisepta virgata, assembly GCA_028015205.1. Lineage (NCBI taxonomy): Eukaryota > Metazoa > Mollusca > Bivalvia > Mytilida > Mytilidae > Mytilisepta > Mytilisepta virgata. The sequence goes on along the minus strand of CM051515.1, from coordinate 44,255,672 downwards.
TTAAAGTCAATAGTTTGTTACTAGTGTATTGAAATAACTCTGTAAAACCTTTACTTTCCAAGTTATTAGTGCATACCATATTGTCTAAGATAAACCTGTAAATACAGATGTACCCCAGTATTTGATCCATTTTTATGCTGTTGAATGACTGGGCGGGGAAAATAACGTTGGGATAAACCAGTGAATGTTATCTTTATATGATCAGCAATGCAGACAAATTTCATCTCTCATCTGCAGCTGATCCTTTGTTTAATATACAATCTTTACTATCTTAACATAAAGTGTTATTGTTTCAATTGAATGAATGAAACTCTCTGTAGGTATAAATGGGACATTTCATACCAGAAATATATGAACGGATATAAAAGATTTTGTGTAATACTATATAAATGGTTTTATTTTTAAATTCTTAACCACACCTCTGCACCCCATATTGTTAAAACTTACTTCCTGCATTTCCTAGCTTTTGTCTTTAAGGTATCCGGACCATAAATGACCACGTGATTATTTAAAAGTTCCCGGATGTTCCATACAACGCAATTGAAATGACTTCGGTAATTATCGGCAAACTTCGGAAATGCCAATATAACTAACTTATTTTTACAGACTCTGCATATAAGCAACAAAGTGTGTTTCAACTTGAGAAAAATATATATACAAAATTCCAGCTTTAAATTGTTTGGTTCAGCCATTCACGGTCAAAAAGAGATACAATTTTCGATCATGATCTATTATGGTCCGGATACCTTAAATCTGATATGATTACTCAGCTGTCTTCTCTTACAATGAGTATGAAGAAAGACAAATTGTCTTGTCTTTGTCTATAATTACTATCTGTCTTCTGTTAATTATTTACAGTGGGTATGAATGTTGTGGTGAGATATTGGTATTTGAAGGAAGTGTTTAAACAAAAGAAATTTGCCGATGATGTTGTAGGATGGCAAAAGCTGAATATAATTGGAGCTATAATTGGGATCACATCAGCCTTAGGTATCAGTATGGTGGCTAACTTTCAAGTAAGTGAAGTGATGATCTTTGTTTTAAATAAATGTTATAGTCTAATACTTAAATAAAGTAACTACACACAATTACGCGGTAGCTTGGTTGATTATGTTAGAACAATTTTGAAGACAAAATGATAGATTTCATAATTCAGATTTCTAGGTTGCTTATTTAAGATGCAATTAAGTAACGAAATTAGGAAAGGGAAATGGGCGCGGCAAAAAAGATTAAAAATGCCTTGAATTTGATTAGACGAGAACAGTTTATATTATTATTTCATGTAAAGCCTTTTTAAAAAAGAATGATTCAAATGATATGAGTTAAGAGTTAACCCGCAAAACTCGCAGATTATCCTGCTATGCTTTAGAGCAGTAAGAGTGTTTTAGTTACTTTCCTATACTAATAAGAAAAAAGTCTAAGCCATAAGTTTTACATTAACATTTTTTGTATATATAAATATTCATAATTTATAGTATTATTATTTTGATGAAAACCGATGCTCAAAAGATGGTGTATATAATTAATATTCGCATTGTAATGTTGTTTTTTTTCCTGTTGACAGACAGATGCCCAAAAGGTGTTACATTACATAGGCGCTGGATTGGCATTTGGGTTAGGAACGGTGTATTGTTTTGTGCAGACGCGATTGTCATGGAAACTAAGAAGTAACCAAATAGGACACAAATTTATTGCCAAAGTACAACTCGTTAATAGTATAGTACTGTTAGTAATGTTACTGACATGTATCCTTTCTATGTAGTAAGAGTATTTGGAGCTAGTTTTTGGAATCATAAAGTGTACTACATAATATAGTTTGAAAAAAGGCATCCTTTCTCACCCATAATGGTTTGTCACACTTACAATGTGTATGGGTTACATTTCACTAAGAATGAATCGACTTGCGTGAATAATCAAGGTGTAGTCGTGTATGGTTGTAGGATATTATGTTTTAGGTATAACCATTGGAAACAGTACTAGTCTGAGAGAATGACAGTGGTGATATATATAATTTTGACGCACTAATTATGTTTTTGCATATGTTTGGAAACAAAGTCAGCTGATACATTTTCTTTTTTTCATATTGTATTAAAGTTGATGAAAGATGACTTCTATCAAAAAGTGGATTTTTTTTCTAAAATAAGTCAATTGAATAATATAAAAAAATTATCTCACCTATACGTTGTCATGTTTGCTTGTGTGAGAAAATACTGCAGTATGAATGCAGAATTATTGTGTACCAAATTTTCGCATTATTTTGAATTTCCTTAACTCTAATTATAGTTGGTATATCAAAAATAATATTTAAATTAGAAGAGAAAAAACATGGATTTTCAGAGGCTAGGGTAGGTATTGCACAATTAACTTTTTCGTTAACCAAGTGTTTGTTTACTAATTATGTTATGAAATAATTTTAGTCTTTTGTCTTCCGAAGTACATACTTTATTTAATTTGCTATTTCTAGAAAACAAATAGGTAAATTAAGGAGAAACGTTATACAGTCGATAATACTCATCGACATGTAATCATATATGGAAAAATGGCTCGGTCTGTTTCAGTGTAAAAAAGTAGAAGTACTGAAAAAAATGAGTTTGATTTCTATAATGAAAAATGTGTATACCAATACAAAGTCTGAAGCACCGAACACATTATCGCTAATAGATGGTAGAAACATCCGTCTTTTCCTTCTTTTTAAAAATGAAATTGGACCTTGTTGTAATTTTGAGGTTAATGATTTGTTTATCTTGGTTTTATATAACTCTCAGTGACATTTTCGCGATATATCGTCGCGGCATACATTAACTAGACAGAAAGTCAAATGACATGTGTTAGAATTGGCTGGTATCGTGGGGCATATGTTAACACTTATCAGTGTATATTTTTTATTTCTATAACTCTTTGTATCTTCAAAACAGTTTATAGCTTTAGATGTTGTCTCCAAAATATTATTACGAATTTAATAACAAATAACAAATGTTTGGCGCAAATGACCAATAAGTCATGTCTACTTTCATTTTGACTGGTCATAAATGGGAATCCCAATTAAAGTTGACAAAAATAATTTTTGGGATAAATATTCAAGACACAAACTTGAAATTCTTGGGATGAAACGACTTTAGCAATATTCCCAGTTATATACAGTATATGGAGTGGGCTCTGATGTACAAGCCAATTAGAAACAAAACAAATCTTGGCCTAGAAGCACCTGTTTTGTATAACCGATGTTTTGAGCATGTTTTCTTTCTTATATGTACTTAATCATCTTTTTGTTTTGTTTTAGGCAATGTTTAAAGGAGTTTACTTATTATCAACAATATCCGAATGGTTATTAGCGTCAGCAATTCTAATATTTGCTTTGACCTATACATGGGACTTCAGATATGTAGAATTAGAGTCTCCAAAAATATTGCTGAAATTACCAAACAGGACAGAATCCACCTCGGTGAGTAAAATAGTCAGAAAAAAACATTAGAGCCTTATATGGATGTTTGTGGCTTGTTTTAAAATATTGTGATAATAGATATAATAATAATAGATCCCTTTATCAAAAGAGAAATCTTAAGTGACAAAAAGAGTTATTTTGTCAATGCAATCTCTTTGCTGAAGCAAACCAAGTAATTGTACACAGCCTATCTTCGCTACTGTATACGTACTTGGACATTATATTTGGACTATGTTTAACGTTCAACAAACCATCACCAGCGATGCTAAGAATAAAATAAGGTGTATGGCAAGCCGTTTTACTATTTATTCTAACTTCAAGATATCTAATTAACTTTATAAGATATCTCATATAGTTAATAAGATATCTTATATAGTTTATAAGATATCTCATATAATTTTCTTTATAAGATATCTTATAAATTATATGAGATATCTTATAAACTATATAAGATATCTTAAAGAATATATGAGATATCCTATAAAGTATATAACATATCTTCTATAAAAAAATATTTATAAGATATCTTATATACTTTATGAGATATCTTGAAGTTAGAATAAATAGTAAAACGGCTTGCCATAAAGGTGCTAGCCAAAACAATTAAAGATTGAAGAATAGATTAGAATAAGCAATGTCAAAATATCTTAGCCAAAACCCAATTAAAAGACAGGGCTATGCGGGACGGAGATACTCTTAGTTGTAAACAATTTACAATTTCATAATATTATTATTTTCCGTCGTTTTAACACTGGTACGAAACACTAGCAACTGAGCTCATGATGAGCTCTCTGTACATCCACTCATTTACAGCAATCAAAACAAATAATCTGTTATACTCATTTCGATGCATTTCAACAAAACATGTCTCGTATACACCTATATCGTGCATTCTTTAATTATCAGTTTGTATGTTTAATACGCAGTGATTTGTTTTAATTTACATTTTTACTCTTTTGTATTACCTACAGAATGGACGATCTTCTGCAACACCTACATCTAACTCACCAGTATAATACATGTACACTTCATTTTCTCGACGCTGGTATAGGACACCACAATATCTCATACCAAAGTTGTCCAAGTTCGAAACTGGTGTACATGATATTAAGATATCAACTGGAGAACTGAGCATCAGCTCCGTGTGTATTTTGAGAATCTGTAAACTGGACTGTCTAATTTCATTGAAATTTTCAGAAGGATTTTCAAGAAACTCGTCATTTCCAACACGACACTGGCAGACTTTAGAGTTTTTGTGTTCAGTTACATAAAATTGAGATTACAAGAATTTATGTTAATCTATATTTACTGAGTTATTGTATAGCCATAATGTTTTTTTTTATATCACTATTTAGCTACTTTTGTAGAGATTTACAAATTCACTTAAATATTTATAAACAAACATTTAACTACGCTCAAAAAGGCAATAAGTTTGTTACTTAATTTTTCCATTAATATTAATTGATTCAAATGTGAAATATAAAAAGAACAATGATGATCTGCAGTAACAAATATTTCATGATGCACTTTCGGCATATTTCAGTAAATATTTCAGTGCTGATGGCCATGACCAATACCCAGAAGTATCATTTCAAAGCTAATACAAGCATTCTTTCGTCTGATATAGTAAATGAATACTGAACAATGCCAGATTATAAATTTTGTTATATACGTCATCCCATATTGCAAATATATAACAGCTTATTTTTGCGGTGTGCTAATGTTCTATGTCCAAGGTATTTTTTATTGAAAGTAGATTTAACAGGAGGGTTATTTTTTCGCATCGTAGATTTTTTGTTTGTTTGCCCGCATTGCGTGTCGTAATGTTGACATATATGACATATGGTCACGTTGACTGCCAGGAAATATATAACTATTGGCTGCAAGGACGTTGTGTTCGCGTTTATTGTAAGGGCACTGTTTACGTTGACTGGACATGTTTTCATACTGTCTGCAAGGATATGGTTACATTTTCTATCAGGACTGTGCTAATGTCACGTTGACTGTAAGGACATTTTGTTCATACATTGTAGCTAAGATCATTATTGTTATTGTTGAATAAAATTTAAATTTGTTATTGTGTATTTTTATTTGAAGATCGGATACAAAATACATATACAAATCTAAAATAACACTCCTTTATAAAAATGCATACAAGTACTTTTGATAGAGGGAAAGAGCCAATCAAAATATTTATCATTATGGTTAACCATTATGCCAAATCAACTGATGCTCTAAAAAAACGAGAAAGTAATACCTTTTCATAAAATTGGACTTACTGACCTTATATGAAAAAAAGGATTGTGGTTGATTAATAATTTTGGTTCATTTTTATGTTTCGGAGTTTAGTGTGCCGTCCATTTTGCTGAACTAGTATACAGTATTGTTTAGGGGCCAGCTGAAGCCCGCCTCCGGGTGCGGAATTTTCTCGCTGCGTTGAAGACCCGTTGGTAGTTTTCTGCTCTTTGGTCGGGTTGTTGTCTCTTTGACACATTCCCCGTTTCCATTCTCTTTTCTCTTGTAACAGAATATAAAATCTAAAAATACACTAAATAAGAAGTTTAAGCTAAGGAACACCTCTTGTATTGCTGATTTTCATTGTGAATTCACTATTAAGTCTACATTAAGAAGATATATCTCACACCTCATTATTAGTTCATTACGTCTCCTGGCACTGAAGTCTACAATAAGAAGATATATCTCACACCTCATTATTAGTTCATTACGTCTCCTATCACTGAAGTCTACAATAAGAAGATATATCTCGGACCTCACTATTAGTTCATTACGTCTCCTAGTACTGAAGTCTACAATAATAAGATATATCTCGGACCGACTAATGTTAAAGACTAACATTTGTTTGAATATAATTCTTGCCTAAAGTTCACGAAGTCCGAACTTTGTTATTGAAGGACACATTTGGAAGGTAAATATTACACATAAATACCTACTAGGAATGATTTTCATTGATAGTCTTTGTTTTTATTCTTGTCCCCGGTATAAACATATTTACCCCTTTACTTACATGTCCCAAGCCATGACCCAGTAGTTTTCTTGTGTTTACCAATGTGTCTACTTTTCAGGAATATCAATTATTTTTTATTTGTTTGTTACCTTTTGCCTGTCCAATCAGATATTGTTTTATTAACGCACAGCCCATGTCCTTCAATTTTCATATTTCAAGCCGCTGAGTGCGTGGGTACAGGGGTAACTTTTTATCTTTGATTTCACTTTTTTTATAATTAACCTATTTACTGCAATTCAGTCAACACGAAATGCATTTTACCTTTATTTTCCATTGCAATACATTTCATTCTGAACTTCAGTTCTCTCTTTAACACAATTCATTAATACTCCTTCCATAAGTTTAAATTTGGTTTTTGGAGCGAATCGCAAGGTACACGTCGGTTGCTACAGAAAAAAAATAAACACAGTTTATGATACGTGTAACATTAAATAAAAGTAACACCAGATACATGTTTTCCATTTAATAATGACATTAGAAAAAAGGAATTTTTTTAATTCTAGCTATTCTCATAAAAATTAACTTTGTATTCTTAAAGCAGGGGGTGTGACTGAAAATTATACTCCTTACTTAAAACTTTCAAATTATATCAATGCTGGTAATGAAGAATTTATTATAAGAGTAAAAGATCCTCTCTGATATTCTTTTTACCATTTATATAAGGTTCAAACTGTGATTTCGTATGCATGTAGGTACAGATGCAGTTTTATTGGCATTTAAAGGAAGATATTTTTTATTTTTTTTTAACAGTTAATGAGAGACACACCACAGAATAACTCCACATATCATCCTATGATCATATACTTCTTACTTTTCTTATTTACTTAACCTTATACCGTGAAGCCATGATACATGTGACACCAATATATAGTTCGTTAACATCAGGAGTCTTTTATTTTTAGCTCACCTGGCCAAAAGGACCAGGTGAGCTATTGTCATCACTTGGCGTCCGTCGTCGTCTTAAACATTCCTTTAAAGACCTTCTCCTCTGAAACAACTGGTCAAATTGGAAAAAAAATTGACAGCAATAGTCCTTAGATGGTATTCTTTCAGAATTATATCAGATGACCCCGCCGTCATCAAAGATGGCCGACAGAGCAGAACATACATGTAGGATCCTATAGGAAATGTACTTGAAGATCTTGTCTGAAACAATTTGGCCAATTAGAACAAAACTTAACAGCAATGTTTCTTGGGTAGCCCTCTTTTAGAATTAACAAACAAAGTTTAACATAGGATCCTATGGGAAATTTACATAAAGATTTTCTTGTCTGCAACCACTAGGCCAGTTGGAACAAAACTTGGCAGCAATGGTCCTTAGCTGGTCTTCTTTCAGAATGGTAACCGATGACTCTACCTGCCATCCAAGATGGCCGCCACAGCCGAACATAGTTTAACATAGGATCCTGTGAGAAATTTATTTGACGATGTTCTTGTCTGAAACCACTTGGCCAATTGGAACAAAACTTGGCAGCAATGGTCCTTAGGTGGTCCTCTTTAAGACTTTTTCCGATGACACTGCCTACCATCCAAGATGGCCGCCAGACCCAAACAATGTTTAACTAAGGATCCTATTGGAATTTTCCATAAAGATCTTCTTGTCTAAAACCACTGGGCCAATTGCAACAAAATTTGGCAGCAATGGTCCTTAGGTGGTCCTCTTTTAGAATTATATCCAACAAAGATGGCAGCCAGAGCCAAAGATAGTTTATCATCCCTTTAGAAAATTTACTTAAAGATCTTTTTGTCTGAAAACATTTGGTCAGTTGGAACAAAAGTTGGCCGCAATGGTCATTAGATGGTATTCTTCCAGAATTATATCCGATGACCCCGCAGCCATCCAAGATCCAAAACAAAATATATTGTAACATAGGACTTTATGGGAAAATTCACTGAAAAATGTTCTTGTTTAAAAAACCAGCAAACAAATGAGCAAACCCAGTGAGCAAATTGGACAGCAATGTGCCAGAATGCCAGTCATGATGGATATCGTCAAATAATCGATTCTGCAAATGATTTCGAGGTGAGCGTTGTCGGCTCCTGGGAACCTCCAGTTAAGGTTGCTTTAGAAAAAAAATATGATGAGATAAATCAACAAATGTGTACAAATTGAAATCGACTAACCACTACGTATGAAACTTACTAATGACTTGGAATTTCAAATAATTTTGACTGGATGGAATCTAATTTCAGTGCACGGCAATATAAACCCGCAAAATTCTGCTTCTTTATATTGTTTATCTGGGCTGTAAATAAGAATTTGTTTTAAATATTAACCAGAATCAGAATCTATTGACCCCGTAAACAATTCAATTATGTATACTAGTACTTTACAATTTTCTATCAGCGACGAATCGGACAAAAAAAAAGTACATTAAAAAAAAACGTTAAACAACCTTTTTTGTTAATTCCCATTTTTGTTTATTTACTTCACTAATAAAAACTCTAATTTGGAAAAATGTGACTGACAAACTAAGAGTTTATAGGAAAGTTACACAGAAGTCCTATAACCATTTTGAATAAATTTAGCTATGTAATTTCTAAAGAAAACATTCTGAGATTTTCACTTTGTTGGCATACATGTAGCAACAAAGACTGTTAGTGGATGTTGTTCTACTGAGATTGTATACCGTTACAATTACTAACGTTACAATGCAACCGTATTTACCATCAAGTTAATACAAAATATTTGGATTTTTATCAGAGTATTCTTTCCATTTTCTTAAAAAATACAACTTTGGGAAAGAATTATACGACTGACACTAAATTATGTCAACAAGACTTACTTTTAAATTCATTATTAATTTGGGTACTTACGTAAAGTGAATCCTGTATCTTGGAATGGATTTTCATAGAAGAAACGATCTCCAAATTTGTATCTTTGAAACTGCAATGCCACTAAACATTTGAAAGTAGGACCAAGTACATCTCCATTTCTATTGGGTTTCTCTGAAATCCCACCAACAAATAAATCTACATCGTCAGGGTGACTGAAACAAGAATAATACACTTCTATCATTGTTCAAAATTATATTTTAGCCTGTGATTTTCGTAATGAATGAATTTATTTATTGGTTTGGTGACGTACTGCTGGCAAGCGATCGAGCGGATAACACACTGAAAACTTCTTATTATCGGTTTGACGGGGCTTTCTTAGCTCACATCACTCTGCGTCCGTCGTCCGTAAACTTTTCACATTCTGATCTTCTCCTCTGAAACTACTTGGCGGATTGTAACCATACTGGGTAGGCATGATGTATGGAATGATCTCTATAAAAGATCCGCCTTTGGTTCCGGTTGGATAAAATACATGGCCGCCAGAGGCCATCTTTGATTGTTATTATTATATTAATTTTTAAAAATCTTCCCCTCTGAAACTACACTATGAAGTGTTTTGAAACTGATGACAGCATTACCCTCTAAAAACGATTCACATTTGGTTGAGATCCATATGCTCATCCGACAGCTGCAGTTGCTCAAAGGTTCCATGAAAACCATATAGTATTCAATGTCATTTTCATTACCCTATTTCATGCATAAAAAGACCCCGTTTTTTATGTCGAATTATGTTCCTTTTATTTCCTAATAAAAGTATTGTATACCAACCTATAAACCATTGCCATTTTTTCAACTGTTTTGGCATCATGATCTCTAAACCCAAGCGGACCAGTATTAAAGACCGCCGCTGGAAACAATCCACAATATTGTCTGAATTTATTGTATCCCGTTACACCATGGTCTCTCCCTCTATGAATATTAAAAGCAGCCAAATCAAATCCATCGCTGAATTGGTTTTCGTCGAAAACCTGAGGAGTTTCAAAAAGGTGATTTCTAATTTGGCTAGAAATGAATCGGTCTCTCTTACCCATGAATGCATTGGCCATCCAACGCCCCATACCGGTTGGACCAAAATCTACTGGATCTCTTATTTTAGCATTGTTGAAAAAATCATATCGCATATGGTTAGTTGCTTTAATATTAAAATGTTCATCCATTGAACTAACGTTGCTCCCAACTAAGGAATGTCCAAACCTGTAGGCTGCTACACCGAACTCGTTTATTGTGCTGGGATCAATGTATGGATTATAGCTGAGGTAATGACCATATCTTGTACTAAATAAACCAGTGGCAAAAGTTGTAAACCATCCTAGAACTAATGGTAAGAATTCGTTGAACACGATATGCTGGTATATTCCAGTTAAAATCTTCTTTGTTTCTTGGAACAGCTTTTCATCATTCCAATGTGGGTTGATTTTACTAAGCTCTGTAGCCATATTGTTATGTTCGCGTATAAAGACTAAGTGTATTACAGATAGCATCGGTATTTCCTGTATTCTATCATCACCTAAAATATATAGATCACAAGGAAAATAGACGGAAATGGTGAGCTGTCAAAAGAGGCATAAAACGACTTAAATGTATAAAATACACATGTTTAACAAAACCAAATATAAAATCGAAACCAAAAACAACAACAATCAAACTAAAAAGTTTCGACCAATATGGTCTTGATCAAGAGCATGTAAAAAATAAAAATAAAAAGATGTTGACTCTTTGAAACCAAGAGCATGTAATTGTATATTACAAAATTCTAATATACCAAAGAAATCTGTTTCAAGGTACATGCAATAATTTGAACTACAAATGTATATTTCGACTTACAACTCAAAAGTCATATTAACTCATATTAACCGCAACAATTCTGAGGCTATGAAATTAACGAAATGAAATCAGAGGCTCCTAAAAGCCTGTATGGTTCATTTGGCATAAGCTAAGTGGTGCTATTTGCAGAATAATTTTTATTAAATGTGACTAATTTCAGATCTAGAGACAACGAAGATACGCTTTATTTCAGAGAATTATTTGTGGGGGGGGGGGGGGGGGGGGTGAGCTAAAAATCAATATGATCTTTATATTATCGGTAATGTTTTTAGGGCAAAAATCACTAGCTGCTTCTAACATTTAAATTCAGTTTCACAAAATGTACCGTTTTTATTAAAAGATCGCAAAAGTCGGTAAACCTTGAACAAAACGAAAAGTTTTAACAGTAGCAAAAATGGTTTCGTATTATATTTTCTTTTGTTTTCACCAGATATGCAGCACTGACACGGCTTAAACAAGATAAATCAGACAAGGCACATTTCTGTCCCTATATTAACCGTTGGCTAACGCTAGTGTTGTCCCATAGCTGCTTCGTGGCTGAATAATAACCTCGTTGCTTTGAAAAGCTTAACTAGAGATTCTTTATTGTTTTGAATCATATAAATCTTTTTTAAGTAAAAATCACGTTTGCGTTTGATAGGTTTAGTGTTAAGCCAGAAATTGGTGCCATCAGAAACGATGTCCACCTGCACTGCATAAGTCAAAAAACAATTAAAAAATTAGCAATTTCAAAATTTCAGTTTGAAAATTGGAACCCTGAATCAAATTTCAAAATTTAGAACCTTATTGCACATCGACTCATAATGCAGAACAATATTATAAACAAATGAAACCAATGAAACAAAAAATGAATGAGTATTTCCAGAGACAAGGCAAAATTAACAATTTCACCATTTTCGGTCCCAGAATTTGAACCCTTAATAGATCTTCAAAATTAAAAACCTTTTCAAACATCTACAGAAAATAAAGAACAATATTATATACAAATAAATTTGCTAAATCTAATTGAAAAATGAAAAGGAGTTTAAGGCACAAGCTTAAATTCAGTATTTCCGAAATACAACCCATGTGGGCCTCAAGTTGTCAAAATCAAAATTCTAAAACCTTATTGCGCATCTACATACAATATGTGACAATATTATATAGAAATTAATACCATAAAATGAAAAATTAATACGGAGTTTAATTCAAATTTCCACTTTTCGAAATTTGACCCCTGTTGGCCCCAATTTTTGAAAATCAAAATTCTTAATCCTTATTGCGCATCTACATACAGTATGTGATAATACTGAATAGAAATTAAAAGCATGAAAAATGAATGAGGAGTTTAGGTCACAAGCTTAAATTCCAATTTTCGAAATTCGACCCCGTGGGCCCCAATTTTAAAAAATCAAAATTCGAAAACCTTATTGCGCATCCACATACAGTATGTGATAATACTGAATAGAAATTAAAAGCATAAAATGAGAAATGAATGAGGAGTCAATGTCACAAATTCGACCTTTGGACCCCAATTTTTGAAAATCAAAATTCTAAAACCTTATTGCGCATCTACATATAGTTTGTGACAATACTGTATAGAAATTAAATGCATGAAGTGAAAAATGAACGAGGAGTTCTGGAGACAATACATGTATTATCTAACGGACAGACGGACGGACGGATCGATTACAAATATCCAAGAACTTCATTCGAAGTGCGCGGATAATAACCTTTCGATAACTTTCTCCGTATCCTATTCATGATAAGGGATTTGTAGCCAAATTTTATTTGAATGACGGTTATTCACACGTTAAACAATCAGTCTGACTCTTTATGGATTAAGAATGCGCGCGGGATACAGGCTTGCGTAATAAACTGGTATATACAATGACAGACATTATTCCAAACAATCATATTACACAAGAAAGCAGGTCTTAAAGCAAATAGCATAAAAAACATAAATGGTCAGATTACGACTTTCTAAGACAATCAAAAAAAGTATTTTATAATAAATTGAACCGAAAAAGGTATTTTGTAATAAATTGCAAAAATATTTAGTGGTTTTACCTGAATTGAAGCAAGGCTGTAAATTACTTAAGCAATCAGATACAGCAGGACCAAACGGTGGCAGGTTACCTTTGCTGACGTTCAGAAGTCCATCTATAAAACATTGTGCCTTATTTGAAAAAAATGTTGAACTACTGTATAGAGGCGTCGTTTCTGATAGTTTATTGAACAAAACCATTACGTGTTATAAATATATTAGTATCAAAGTTCTTTCATTCGGTTATTATTGAAAAGCCTGAAACAAACTGCACGTAAAAGTCATTAAAATCTTCTCTCAGCAAGACTTTAAAAATTTCATCTTATACCATGTATACCAACCTGTAAATAATCTTAGATCTTTTTCTCGTTTTTCGCTGCTTCCGTATTCAGACGACAAATCTAGGAAGGACGTCCTTTCATTCAGTTGCTCTCTAGGGCCTGACATTAAATCATAAAGAATGTCACAAAAATGATTTTTTTTTATTACATTATATTTATACAGTTAGCTTAGTACATTGTAATTGCTGTTACACTGATCAGGGTTGAAATGTATGGGACTTATATTTATTTTCCATTTTAGGAATTTGGAAATATTTTGTTTTATCTCCTACAGCCAACCCTTTGTTTAAAATATTTCTGAAAGATTTTTATACACGTGTAGTAGTTATATAAGACTAACATGTTTTATCATAAAACAAATAAGAATATTCATGAGAAACCCATGTATTATAAATAAAGGGGAAACTTGTCCAGAATCTCATTGAATATTAAAGTATCATAAATAATATCGATTCTGAATGCCAACAATATCCCCAATCATCTTGAAAACCCCTGCGAAGTTGCTTTTCTTACCGCGATAACACCTTTCCTTTCTCTCTAAAGCAATGATAAATTTCCCCGAGTATCGGGTAAGCTGATTAACCACAAAAAGTTAACATTTAAGATCATTTTTGTTTTGAAATGTAACTTCTCGCCAAAACCGATAACATAAAATTTATATGAGAAAGAAATTAACGACAAACAGTATATTTCTTTCTAGCTCGAAAAGAAAAGAATTTTTTAAAACTTTTCCTCGTCGGTACAAACACATAGTAAAGCATTTTGTGAAAATAGGCATACAATATTCAGCACATGTACCACTAAGATGATCAAACGCACAAGAAGATGCATTTTAAACGTATAGGCAAATTTTCCAGAGTATTACAAATACAGATTCTATCAATAATGTATGTTCCACAACAGCATATTTTAGGCAATGAAAATGAGGGATAATCGAAAAAAAATGAAACAAGAAAGGTCAACAATGACATACTGCTGGATTCCAAGTTCCAAATGGTATCCTCTGTTAAGTAGCTATTATTTCGATGCTAATGTGTATCTGATACTTTAAAATTATTAAATGTTATCATATTTCTGTGGAAAAAATGAAGTTGTCCCGCTCATGGTTATCTCTATCATAGAAGGTTTTTATTGTTCTTCAACATTTTAGGTCTGAGTTTGTCTATACCCTAATTGATATATTTCTGTACTGGAAATAAAGTGATATTTTTAAAACAAGTTTTCACCAATAATAAATATCTCTGTCCTTGATTGGTTTTTGAATAAACAATGTTTGTTTATGTAGGTATTACACACGGTTACATATTCTTTGTCCCTTCGCTTAACGATATGCAAATACACGATACATTTAAAATCAATGTTTATTTCTAATATTTCAACTCGCTTATTGTTCATCAAAACAAACCAATTTCACAACTTGAATCAACCTGTGTAAAAATTCATACTAACCTGTTACAGACGATCTCTGCTTACTTTTCTGACAATCTTTATTAACCTTTCTAACAATCTTTGCCTGTCCGACAATTTTTGCTCTCCCGTCTGATAAGCTATACTGACCCATCTGACAATTTTTACTTACCTGTCGGGCAAACTTTACAGCCGTCTGGCAACCTTTATCGTCTTTCAGATTTTACTAACCAATCTGATAATCTTGGCTAACTTGTATGTTAAACTGTACTCACCTGTCTGACAATATTTGCTTACACGTCTTTCTGCATCGGAAGTGAACGATTTGCTTTTCTAGTTCAAACTAGAATGTATTTGCGTCGTAGGTAGACATTTATAGGTCACACACCAGGTCGCGATATGTTCGACCCGTTAAATATAAATGAGTGTCGTCAGGGGTTTGTAGGAACAAAACCCTGACTTGGGAGGATGGTCTTTCTGCTAACCCGTCTTTCAGTCTTTCTAGCAAGTGGTCACCTTGTTAGTAATCATACTGTATTGGTTTTTATAGTGTTTTTATACACCAAAGTGTCAGGATAAGTAAATTGTAAGGAGAGGTTTGGATACCCATAAAACCGGTTTTAACCCACCACTATTCAGTGTCTGTACCAAGTCAGACTATTCTGACTCTCTATTGTGTTCATGTTTGTATTTTGTACTCTTTTATGTTATTTTTTGTACGGCGTTTTGTCAGTTGGGTTGCTTTGATTGATTGGTATGTTATTGTTGACTTTTCCTGTTATACTTTTTGTTGTTTATTTATTTACCTGATCGATATTCTTTGCTAACCTTTACTTGCCTGTCTGAGATTGTTTGCTAACTTTGTATATAAATATTTACTCACCTGTCCGACAATCTTCGTTAACCCGTCTTTTAATCTTTACTAACCTGTCTGACAACCCTATGGCTGACTGTCTTTACTAACTTTTCTGACTATTATCCGTTTGACAATCTCTCTTAAGCTGTCTGACCACCTTTTACTAACCTATCTGACAACCTTGGAGTGCAGCGGGTTTTGATCTTACAAAATGCATACAGGAGGTATTGAAGTTATTATCCGAGATTACAAACGGAAAACATCCTTGCCTTAAATAAATAATTTTAAAAAAGTATAAATTTACATTCTTGCTCTGTATCTTAAAGTTAAATAAAATCGTCAACAATTTAAACAAACAAAAAACAACAATTCACTTTAATGTGGGTAAAACAAACAAAAAACAACAATTCACTTTAATGTGGGTAAAACGATCAAAAAGAGCAACGTGAGCTGGGTTAAAACAAGAATCTATTTCTGACTTCTACAATGCATATATGAAAGCCATATTTATTTATCTATCATCCAAAGCATAAAAAAAATTGCCAAAGTTGAAATTTTAAGTTTTTCTTTTTTTTATTGGGATACATTTTTATCACACGGTATTATGAAAACCAATCAGATAATTTGTATATTTATAACGAAACATTCCAAAAATGATTTGCATACATGCGATGCAGTTCCCACATATTTCGAATGATTATTCCATCATGTAAAAGAAGAGATTCTCTTTTCCATGAAATTACGTTTCAACATGGATTTAGAGCTTGGTCTAAAAACTCAAACAAATGAAGAGGCTTGTTTGATCTTAATTCAATTATTTCCATTTTTCACATTGTAATTATAATGATTATATAAAAAATAATCAAACGTACTTTGGATTTTCACAATCTGAGTCGCAGTTGCTTATATCCTCTTCTTTATCAAGGGGGTCTGAAAAATATAAATTTAAACAGATGTTTTATTACTCCTTAGATTATACATTTTCTAGTTGTTTTCAGGATTTGTCAAAATCATCAATACTCTCTCATAAATTTGAATGTTGTATGAATAATCGTCAAAATCAAGTACGACTATGATTGAAATTGTTTCCAGAACAACAATATGCAACAAAAGAAAAACTACTCATGGCTTATAAATTGTTCAAATGGGATAAATTAGTCAAGTTGTTTTAATTCACACAGAAATGAGTATTTGCTATAAAATTGTTATCTATGCAACTGAAACTAAAGAATTGTATATAGAATTTTCTATTACCTAAGGTGCCAAAGAAAAGGGTTTTCGAGATTTAGATTTACTTTTCCCCTGTGTTTATTTATCAGATTTGTTTTCGCTTTTTTTAAACAAAATTTGCTTACATTTTAGACATTATACAAGATAAAAAAAAGTTTTTATGCTGAAAATGTTTGCCGTTCCCTCAGGGGAATTGTACTCACACTGTTGAGAAATCTTTGGGTTCATCGCATACACAGAGTACAAAGGTTGTAGTTAACTTCAGATTTTCAAATCCCCCATATTTCAGTGATCTGGGACCAGTTGTTCGAAAGTTAACCAATTTTATCAAGCTCCAATGTTTTCTGAGGTAGAACCGTTATAAATGGTTCTGTGGTAGAACTGTCATTAATCGGGTTCTAGGGTAGAACAGTCATAAATGGTTCTAGGGTCGAACCATCCAGAACCTTCTAGATAACACTCTGTCATAAACGGTTCTAACAGTGTCAGGACGAAAGTTCAAGAACCATTTTAGAACATTTCTCTGGGCAGTTTAGGACAAGAGTTTAGAACTAAACCCAGATGTAGATTTGAAAATTGAATTATCGGTCTGATTTTTGAACTGTGTTACTTTTCTGTGAAAACTTTCACTTTGTTCAAATCTCTTGAAACCGACATCCTAAACTTTCGAGATCTCAAAAGAACAATTTTCACCCATAGATTTTAAAATTTAATTTGTAATTTTTTCAAATTTTTAAAGCTGAAATGGTCATTTGAATAAAAGGTTACCTTTTTTTTTAAATTACCCTTTGGATTTTAAATTTGAAAATCATGTGTTTGAAGTAGTTCAGATATTGTCGATATTTTTCCCCCTTTGTTAAAGATGTTCATAGTTAACCGTTTTCCAATATTCTCAGAGTAAAAAATTAGGTGTAAAATGAACTGACTATCAATATTTTTATTGTCATAATAAACGAATTTTTTTTTTTTATTTTATGTCAAAAATGTGTGTCATTTCTGTTGATGACAAGTATATTTATACCTTTATGTATATACATTATGTATACAAATACTAGTACATAATACATTTGTACTTCTGATTCATTTAACTTACACCCCGTGTCATCTACTAATTTCTTTTCTGCTGGCGTTTTGATGATGTCATGATCAACAAACTGTGCAAAGTGCACTAAAGTTAATGTATATCTCTGACTTCTTGGTGTACTTTGATCACTAGCCAACACAACATTTGATACTCTCCGGGGGTTTGGTAATTTGTTACCATTTTTACCTCTCGTTCGTGGAATATCAAGGCCTGTAATTAAGAATAGGCGATAATATATATATGTCTATTTTTAACTGACAATTTAAGATATAAGCCGATCGGAGCAGGGCATGCTTACCCTTCGTAACATGGAGAGGGATTTTATAGGCTTTGCCTACTGCCCAATCCAATTCAGTTGTCTTCTGAATAAAATATTGTTTGAAATAACTTATTTTAAATAGTTTATATGTAAAAGTTATAATGAAATCAAATAAATATTTTCATAAATGCTATCACTTATTCTGAAATACGTGTATAATTAAAGCCATAAAAAAGGTTAATTACACCTTTTATAAATGATATTTTAGTCCAAACTCCCCGACAGTTCCAGTTCCGTCCGTATCCGTTCCTCCACTAATAGTAGTGGAGGTATAAATACCGGAACGGATATGGTCACTGTCCCATAGTTTGATTTTAGTCCTGACACGTCAGCTGTACTTGGTTTCCTGTATTTAAAGAACTTTCACTGACCATTTTCATATTCTGGAGGAAGAAGTCGAGCCTGGGGAGTTAAAGATGCTCCTCTGATAACACCTGGAAAAATGCTGTTGCACGTTCCATCTATTACTCGGTATGGATATCCTGGCGTACACGCTTTCCGAAAAGGTAGTACACACTCAGATTTGCCTGCTAGTATTCTGTTCAGTGCTGGTAAAATTTCTGGTAGTGATTGTCCAGCTCTTTAAAAATAAATTAATTACTTAAAAAAAAACAAGTCAGTGTTTTTAAAGGAATAACAGTGTTATAGCTAGGATTTAAGGGCAGAGTGGCAGCATTTTAACGAGACCTTTAGGTTTAAGGGCAAACAAGATCATGCCAACTTTCGAGAAATATCAAGTATTCAGTTGCCTAGTGTCATTTTAATATTTTCAGCCTATTTCATCTGTTTAGTGCCTCTAAATTTCCTCTTAGTATTGTTAATATTTTATTAATTGTGTATGCTTAATGTGCAAATATTTTTCACGCGTATCAAAGGATGATTTAATAATTATGCATAAAACTAATTAATTAAGATTTTCCTAGGTAAACCCCATTGTTCTTCAGTGTTATGCATAAAAATCGGCTTAGATTAAGAATTATCTTAAGCATCAGTTTACAATGCTTAAACGGTATGCATAAACGTTTTTAGACTTACAAAACACTCAAATGTTCACTTAAGTGTAAGGCATGTAGAACAGTATCTTATGTACACTTTGAGTCTTTGAAATTTCATCGTAAGCTATATGTAACTCTTAACTAAGTTAAATGTCTTTTTCTATGGAATTTAACATAGGAAGTTGAAAACATTCTGTTTATTTTCAACTGTTGAATTTTGTAAATTTCACAGTTATTTAGATTTCCCTTATAATGAACAGCAGTTTTGACCACGTCCTCGCATCTTGACATTTATTATGAATCGAGAGTCCAGTAACGGTGTACATGCATCTATTTTATCAGTATACCCAATGCCTGTACGTTTACTTATCCCCGGCTTGAATAAATGTCGGTTGTCGATTGGTTAACGTGACGTGGGTTAAAAACCAATGCCCCGTCCAGTTGTTATGTACCCTGGATACCACATTAAAATGTCTTATTTGTAGTCTCTTTGCTTTAATAAACACATATTTCCACATATTAAACTATTTTGCTCAAGACAGGGGAGACAAATTGCTATCCAGTGACGTCAAAGCGATTATAACGTAAAACCTACAATTTGGCGGAAAATTTAAATAACGCTGTACGGCGCATTTTGTTAAAAAAATGAAATACAAACATAAAAACCGAAGTAACATCCTAGACATGGAAAGAAGGACATTTTCTGCATAAATCTGATATCTGTTTAAATACGTATCGAAATTGACATCGCATTTTGATTTGCTTTTCGACCAATGGTCATATATTTAAACCACGGAAAAAGACAAATCGGGGATAAATCCGTTATCTACGTTTATATCCGTGGGCATTTAAATTGGGCCACCCTTCAGCACGCACCACTGTACAGTCTTCGGCTCCGCCTCAGGCTGCACAGAGGTGTTTTCAGGTGGTAAAATCTCAATGCTTACGGCTATAAACGTAGATAACTTATAATGTTGCCTAAAACAGAGTCGATATTGGGAGAGGTCGTTCGTTCCCCAAAAAAATTATTTTAAATATTAATACTTTTGATTATAAGCGGAAAGAACCTTTATTATAAATTCAGATTGCCTATGCACCATCCTATAAAGAATGTTCGTGAAACAGGGTTCAAAATTGATTTTTAGATGCTTGCAATGAGAGAAAAAGTTGGCCCCAACTTTTGATGAAAATAAAACAGACATAACTATGTGGTAAAAAAGGCCTGATTAAATGTCAACTGCAATCAAATAGAAGTTTATTGCGAAAACAAAGTCAAACGCTTTTTTAACATTTTTATTATGATATATTTTCAATGTTTTTAATGGCTTAAATTTAAAGTCATGATGATTACCGTAGTGCCATTTTCCTTGGTTAATGTTAAGTCATGAAATAGTACTTTAGTTTTTTCATTAACTAAGGAAATTCTTAGTGAAATCTTGGTCTGAGAAACACTTAAGACGTTTTATCCATAAGGGCGAAGATACAACTGAAAAGGAGGTTAATGTTGATGAAAAATAACCCAGAAACGCAATGTGAAAAGTAAAAATAAATGGGCCGTTAATATAATTTCAGCTGAATACAAAATATGTTAATATTGATGTAACGCATCATTTGATTGGTCATTTTTTTTCGTCTATAATATGATATACTAAATTTTCTTTTCTTCTATGATGTCATTAAAGGGAATCCCGACGTTTGAGACGTCAAAACAACCGTTGGAATTAAATTATAAGGTTTGACAGTAATTTTGTTTTCAGTCTAATCGAAATAACCTCAATGCACATGGTGCACACTTTTAAATAACCCACTACGCAGGTTATTTAGTGTGCACCACATAATGAGGTAATTTCTTCATAGACGAAAAAAAAATTACAGTCAATCCTTAAATAACAAAAATACAGTGTATCTGAAATATAAAGATTAAATCACATCAACAAGACATAGAAAAATACAACCACAAATAAGACTCCTGATTTGAGACACCCTCGTTCTTTGGTGTAGAGATGACAGCGTAGATTGGGTAGCAAGCTGAACAACTTTTCCATTTACAAATAACATGGCCATCGCCTATGGCACGCCGTTTTATATTTATTCAAATTCCAAGATATCTTATTTATTTAACAAGATATCTTATTAAGTATTAAGATATCTTTAATTTTTATAAGATATCTTATTTAATTTGAAAGTAAATAAGATATCTCTATAAGTTAATTAGATATCTCTATAAGTTAATAAGATATTTCTATTAGTTAATAAGATATCTTATAAAGTATGTAAGATATCTTACTTCTTTATAAAGATATCTTTTAAACACATACTTTATTCGATATCTTATAAAGTTTATAATTATTAACTTATAGAGATATCTTATATATTCAATAAGATATCTTTATAACCAGTTAAATAAGATATCTCTATAAGTTAATAGGATATCTCTATAAGTTTATAAGATATCTCATTTAGTTTATAAGATATCTTATTAAGTAAATAAGATATCTCTATTATTTACTATATTAAAGATATCTCTTTAAGTAAATAAGATATCTCTGTTAGTTAATAAGATATCTTATAAAGTATATAAGA
The DNA here is from genome assembly GCA_028015205.1 of Mytilisepta virgata. Lineage (NCBI taxonomy): Eukaryota > Metazoa > Mollusca > Bivalvia > Mytilida > Mytilidae > Mytilisepta > Mytilisepta virgata. The sequence goes on along the minus strand of CM051515.1, from coordinate 44,233,702 downwards.
TATCTTACTTCTTTATAAAGATATTTTTTAAATAGAGATATCTTATAAAGTTTATAAGATATCTTATAAACTAGTAGAGATATCTAATTAACTTATAGAGATATCTTATATATTTAATAAGATATCTTTATAACCAGTTAAATAAGATATCTTTATAAGTTAATAAGATATCTCTATAAGTTTATAAGATGTCTCTATTAGTTAATAAGATATCTCATTTAGTTTATAAGATATCTTATTAAGTAAATAAGATATCTCTATTATCAACTATATAAAAGATATCTTATATAGTTAATAAGATATCTTATAAATTAATAGAGATATCTTATATTTTTAATAAGATATCTTTATAAAAATGTTAATAAGATATCTTATTTAATAAATCAGATATCTTATTTAATATATAAGATATCTCATTTTATTATTAAGATATCTCAATAAGTTTATAAGATATCTTATTTAACTAAATAAGATGTCTCGAAATTGAATAAATATAACAACGGCGTGCCATAATCGCCATGCAAGATACACCGTACAACCAAATATATCATTTATTCAAAAACCGAGTGATACGTTCTCGACCACTCGTATATGTGTCCATGATATTGGTATGTGTATGATATGTGTATAATTGTCATCTAAGGGTACCTTGTTAAATGTCATTGTTTCATGGGTTAACAAAAATTGTAACTTTTAGAAATAGAGGTGTACTTAAGACAGAAGAGAGGTAGTTTTTCAATGGCAAAGAAATAGATGTTTGTGACGAATTTGTCTACCTTATTATATCATTTAAATACAATGGTAACTTTGTTCATGCACAAAAAAATGTTAGCAAATCAAGGAAGAAAAGCTTTCTTATGTTTATATTGAGAAAGTACATTTAAGTTTTATGAAGCCAGAAAATATACAATTAAGTATATGGTTTATTGTGAACTTGGAAGAACTTCTATGTTTGTAGTTAATTAAATATTGGTTTAAATAGTTGAATTCTGATAATTTTATATTGTCTAATATGTCATACCGGATTTTACATGGGCAGCATGTCGGGTGTCCCGCAGGAAGCAGAGACTTCTGGAGCACCTGAATGTTCCCTCGGTTTTTTGGTGGGGTCCGTGTTGTTCATATGTGTTTAGTTTTTAAATGTAGTGTTTGTGTTGTTTTGGTCTTGTCTACGTTGTTCGCCGAGGTATTTCAGTAATTTTCGGTTTTCCCCTCCTTCGAATATCCCTTTGGTATTTCTTGACTTTACTTGATTGTTACCAAGATATGTTCGTACGATCTCGCTCAAAATACAATGATCGATATAACTGCATGGGCATTTGAATTAGGGGTATATTGTATTTTTACGGTTTCCAAGATGTCTGGTTGAACCAGGGTGTAAATTATGTAAATGTATTTCTCTGTGAATTTAGAGAACGTGTTAAAGATAGATTTTTAAGTGTTTTTATAAATCATATATTTGTAAATATTGTCTGCCTTTGCATAGTCTGAATATTGAAACCGGCTGATTTCATAACATTGATAGAAATTTGCGTGTTTGTACAATGTGTAGAAAAAAAAATTATAGCATATGAGTATCATTTTATTTTGATATGTGAAAAATATGACGATTTGAGGAAGAACTATATCAAACCATACTATTGGAAAAGACCACCAACCTTTAAACTTGTACAACTTTTTTTCCGTTCATAATATCAAGGAATTAAGTAATGTTGGTAAATTTTTATGTCTAGCAAAAAAAAAATCAGAAATTCAGTATAATGAGAACATTTCTGCCGTTTGTTTTTGTGTTGCTGTTTGTGTTTGTGTTTATAAGTATAATGCTTTATCCATTACTTTGCGAATATTTACTTATTTTTCACTGATACCGATATATGTAATATTATATTTCATATTCTATGAGCTATATAGCTCAAGAATAAAAATTATTATTATACCTAAGATGAATTATTGTATGCAAAACTAAATCTCATTGGTTATTGCGACCATGTGATCGACATGAATAAATCTTCATATTTCCCATCAAATATTTCTGATGTGAATAAATCTTCATATTCTCCCAACTTAATATATTATTATTATTATTATTATTATTATTATTATTATTATTATTATTATTATGTAAATATGTGATTGTTTCTACGCATTCTTTCTAATGTAAAATATCCCTAATTTTATTCTCACAGAAATACAATTAATAAAATTAAGCCAAATTGCTAAGAAATTATTCCTGATATTTGTTAATTATCTTACGGTCCCCGTAGTCCAAGCTGTGCAGCATCTCTGGCTATTCCGGCACTCCTGCCGACAACCAATGAAGCACCGGGGTCTTCTGTTTGTCCACTAAATAAATTTAGCCTTCCTTGAGGGGTGTCACCAGACAGTGGTTCCTGTGGCGGTGGTGGCGCTGCCCCAGCTGCTATGCCGGGTCTGCCAGCAGCACCGGTAGCTGTAACGATGTATCGTGAAGTTACGAAAAAGCAAATGGTTCTAAGCTGTGTTATTTTAATAGATTGTTGCTCTGAAATTTCTTTTTCAACGATATTTTCAGTGTGGGAAATATTGTGTAAGTCACAGATATACAGATATTTGGCATTTGCTGTATTGCCTTAATGAAATCTACTGTCTGGACACCTCAGTTCATAAAATGGATTTTCCGCATTTTGAAAGTCTAACCATTAGAATTATTAGACAATCTTTTGTTGGTTAATTAACCTTACTGAGTGGTCCAAGAAAACATAAAAGATGTAGAGTTGTTTATAAAGGTTATGTTTTTAAATCTCACAAATGATTCTGAATGGGAATTTTCAATAGAAAAATTAATGCACTTGAAAATTTCCAAAAAATAATAATTTTATTTCATCGACCCAGACCTATCCTAAAATTTGTAAAACTGTCATTTCAAATATTTTTAATGCACTCTATGCATATTTCATGCATCACGGGGTTGTAATATTTAATTTTATAAAATCTCATAGGAAGAGTTATCTCCCTTTTACATTGAAAATTCCATAGGCGGACATGATTGAACCGAAATAGACAAATTCAATTGTTTCAGTTACGACTTAGCTCATTGCATCTTTCACCCAAGTGACTAGATAATTCACATTGATTAAGGTATTCAAATTCTGAAAAATCCATTTTATGAACTGTATTTATGCCACATTTTTTTTCTGGAGCTATTATATTATCAATACGAAATTTATAGGGAAATATCTTTTAAGTACTCGCTTTGGCACATCAAACCACTTACACATGTATAGAAACAGGATTTTGCAGCATTTTGATAATATGTCTGAAAATGAATAACTTTGCACTTTTGGGAATGACTGTTTTAATTAAGTTGTAGTATTTCAAAAAGTAAAGGAACAACACGTTTGTTGTTGTTCTTTATCTTAAAGTCACAATAATTACAAAAAGAAATGAAATAAATAAAATAAAATAAAGAGATCAAACTATCATGCAGTTATATATTTTTCCCTTCTTTTATTACGTAGTATAGTAAATGATGGGAGTGAAATAAAGTCAAGGAGCAGGTTAGGACATTATTGCTTAATGCTAAATGTTTTTCTATTGTCTCAATGTTTTATGTGTTTTATTTTTTGGTTTTTTTTTGTTTTGTTTTTTTGTTTGTTTTTTTGTTTGTTTTTTGTTTTTTTGTTTTTTGTTTTTTTTTTGCTATTTTGGGATTAAATGTATATCAAGTACTTATCATTGACCTTTGATCTCAATTACATTTAAGTCAACGAGTGCTGTATTTTTTTTTATATTATTCTTGAAAATTAACACGATCATGATTACAAAGACACAAAAAGATTCCCACGAAACCGTTGCACCCCACCCCCAATAAATAAATAATAAGCCAACACAAAAAACATTAAAAAAAATTGGTAACTAAAGAATGATTAAAGCATGTTCAAAAAGTGAGTGAACTCATGTAATTCAAAAAATGTAAACACTTCCTATTTGGTCTGAAAAACATTTCGACCTCTAGGTGTTATCTCAAGGGGAGACGATGTATTCGGTGAGGTATGTTTAATATAAAATGCAATTGAGGGTATAGAAAGTTATAAAATGAAATTTATCTTCAATACGACATGTTTTTAGAATTTTTTTACATGCTTCATATACAAATTGTTTATATCTAGAACTGAAGTTATTTTTAGATAATAAACCAATACTCACGACCTCTTGCAGCAGCCGGAACATTCCTGGCAATAGCATCATCAACGGCTTGATTCAGTATTGCAAGTAATGTAGCATTCTGGCCGACGGTAACAGGAAAAAATATGCCCGCTATTACCAACAAAAATACTTTGTATTCCATTCTGATTTTTCATTGCTTAAACAAATTTTATGGAAAAGAAAGAATACGTGGTAACATGAATAGATTAATGCTAGCAGTAGCAAACATCTAGCACAGATTATAACACAGCATTTGTATTTGCTGTCTTGTTTGACTAGGAGGACATTGGGTGAATTTCAAATGGCCAATAAATTACTATTTGAAACGAGAAAATTTTAAAATATGTTTTTCTAGGTAGTAAAGTTATTTTAAAACTTCAAATTAGAGTTTTCTTTTGAATTTAGTACGGTAACCATTTCTACATGTATTTAGCATAACGCAGAAATCTGTATTTTTTTAATTTACTGCTTGGTATCAAAATTCTGAACAATTTTGGCCATGATTTTCTTTACATTTTCTTTTGTTTTCTATTTATGCTTTTAAAATACGTTATTCTTAATTTCATTTTTCCGTTTTCCCGTTTCAAAAATCGTACATTGAAAATATGATAAGAAAGTGCTTACACGTTAAGCATAATTACGTTTAACATATGACCACAGTAAGTTCGCTTTTAACAAGATCTGGAGGCTGACAAGAGAAACGTTAAAGCTGTTCGATAAATGCTTCATAATAAAAATAAAACATCATTATCATTGACATTGCTGTTGCAGTCATTATTTATCTTTAAAGATGTTTGGTTGAATCAGTGCTATACACTTTAAATTTATTAATCTTAACACATTTGCTATTAAATGGAAACAAAGGGTTGAACTACAACGATCAAAATATTGATTAAAAGAATACTAAAAATGTATTTTAAAAAATCTTACATCTGAGACTGGAGTCAACAGTTCATTTGTAGACTTTACCAAAGATGACAAAATAATGGAGTGACTCATAAAATATACATTCATTTATCATGGAGATCAATAATAACTTGGATTGGGTATTGTGCAACTGTTTGTGAACATGTTGCTGGAAATCAATGTATAAGTGAATTTTTTGTTACCAGAAAATTCATACAAAAAGAACCTGGTTCCTTATATTTTTGAATAGCCTTATTAATGATGCATAAAAATTTAAAACCGAAAAATAAAACATTAAAATTTTAAGATTTTAGTTGTCCTTGCATGGCCCTCAAAATGCAGTGACAAATGTTGCAGGAGTTATTCTATAATTCAGGAAGTTAAATGGGATTATATTTTATTTGCATATAATGCTTTCCTAATGATCTTTTTCTTTTGTGACATTTAACCTTATTGAATGTTATTACAAAATATCACAATAAAAATTGATTTTTAACGAGTTGTAACCTGAATTAACATATTTACCGAAAATCTTCTAAATAAGTCTACATTATTCAAACTCAGCTTGCATACTAATTTATTATATGTACGTATATGAAAATACACATAAGTTTTCTAGTTTTCTAGATATCTGATAAGAAAATAATGAATTATCTAGAAGGACTATGGTAGAGTCAAAAATTATATTCCCTGAAAGCTTTACACGTTTTGTTTCAATTTTTGAACATGTGTCGAATTATCTCCCCCTTTTCTATCAATGTTTGCACTTTTGTGGAATTATATACCTTTCTGTGTCAATCTTTCAATGTTTTAGATATTATCTCCCCTTTCCATTAAAAATTTGATGAATTATCTCCTCTTTTCTATCAATTTTTAACAGTTGTAAATTGGGCTGGTAATAATTAAAGGAAAATATGGTTTGCCATCGATCATACAACCTTTTGCAATATTTGTGTCTTTTCTGCATTATCATAAAATGTCGTTTTATGATTAAAACTCATATTTACTTCCTGGAAATTTTCTTCTACCTAGTACCTGGATGCAATTGCTAAGCCATCTGTTCTCGTCATCGGAAGCATTAATTATGTGCTGTTACTTTTGTGACTGACCCGACAAAATATGCAGAAAGTCGCCATAAATTGTTGTTGCGGATATGCCGATGTCAATTTTTCCCAAGTTTCTGGGTAGCAACAAGGTTAATAGAATGAGAATTTTGGATTTGCATCAGTAATTACTTTGACCGTTAAATAACACACGTTTCAAAACAATTTGACCTTTCTTGACCTTGTATACGATGACACAAGTACATGTATGAAAAATAAGTGAAGTTCTTGTCTACTTACAGCGGCACGGCGACGGAGCACGATTGAGGACCTTGCCATAAGCTATTATTAAAAAAACTCCTTATTGACGGCCTTTTGTTCTTGTTTTTATTTAATTTGTTTTGATTTTAGACTACTATTCTTGTTAAATAGGAGGGAGGGGCGTATTTTCGAAATAAATGTTGTCTTGAAGAATATGAACATAAAAAATGTATCTTGTGATGGAATTACTAAACTGTATTTTATATTTTTGAAGGAAACAACCTGAAAGAAATGGAAATGTTGTGTCATTTGAAAGACGTTGTTAGTACAACTAGCTAAGGACTACAAATGTATATTTGATACAAGCTTGACATCAGAAAAAGGTCATCTACCTCATTTGTACCTCGAGTCAGAATTTGTGTGTCACTACACCTGCCAAACGTAAGTAATCTAAAGTCTATTGTTAACTACTTATATCCAAATCGTCATTATATCAGGTTGATTTCTTCAGAAAAATTGAATTGTATACAGTATGAATTAATTATTTGCATAATCTCTTACGGTAAAATAATATCGCCCTCGAAATCGGTTTGTACCGACTTACTAACTATTCCACTCCTAAGGTCATATCTTGATATCGTAACACGATGTACTATTCGTAATGGGGCCTCGGTGGCCGAGTGGTCTAGCTAGTTCGTCATGACTACTAATGATCACTAGCCTGTAAACGCTGAGGTTCGAATCTCACCTGTGGCGGGGTGTGTTCGACTCCGATCTTAATTGACAAAGATTGTCAATTTTCCTACGTAAGGTCGGTGGTTCCGGCTACTCCACCTTCCTCCACCAATAAAAACTGACTCCCGCGAAATAGCCAAATGTGCTGAAACGGCGTAAAACCCCAACTAAACAAACAAACTATTCGTAAAAACTGTACTTTACCAAGCGAAGAAAATACTTCACGAAATAGTGATTATCCCGAAGGTAGTTCGGGGATATTATCGTCCGTCATATTTCTTGTGACATCAATTCCTCATTTCAGGTTTAGGGATTTAATTACGTTATATAATGGTTTCATACGATCATTAGATATGGAAATTGATTGTAGAATTTTGATTTTCAAAAATTTTAACCTAAAATCCTCTTTCATAATTTTGCATTTTATTTCTTAGTAGTATTTCAAGAGAATTTTGACTTTCAAAACTTGGGGCCCACAGGGGTGGACTTTCAATTTGTGAATTTAAGCATGGTCGACGTAAAATTCTCCTTTACTTTCCCATTAATGCATTGATTTTCATTGTATTTATTGCACGACAGTGTCATATTATATGTACATAATCAGGTTTTCTGCAAATGTGTATCGTAAAATATCAGCCGCGAGACACAATGTGAAGCTTTTTCGGCGAGTGAGCGTAGCGAACGAGCCAAAAAGCTTCATATTGTGTCGAGCGGCTTATATTTTACAATATTTGTTTGAAGAAAACTTGATGATAAATTTATCGTATTGTTAACTAGCAATCTTAATGGAATTTCTTACTTTCAATGACCATCCGCCTATAACCGGATGTTTTCCTGATATATTCGGGTCAACGTTGGGTCAAACATTATGACGTCGCTGATATATTCGGGTCAGCTCATATTAGGGTCGGGTCAACTCTTTACGACGTCACAGTACCGAAATACGGGAAATTCTGAAGGCCTCAGCAGGTCGATATAGCCATAGGGAAATACGATAAAACACAATATAGATGCGCAGTAAGGCTTTAATTTTTAAAAAATGTGGGCTCACATGGATAGAATTCCATATCGTAATGACTCTAATTTTTCGACACTTTTGAAAATTCAATCAAAATTTAATTATTCGATAACCTTTATTTCTAATCAGTTACAAAAACTGTCAAAGTTACGATCATTGCTAGCAGCCGGTGATAGCCGGTAATTTTAAGAAAATTAATTACTTTCAGACCTTAACGAGTGTTTATTTTGTCTTCCTAAAGCATTTAAACCATCTGTTCTATTAAAAATGATTGAAATAAGAACTATTTTAAATCGACAGGGTTATGTTCAAATCTGTGTTCATTTCATCACTCCAAAGGTTTTACGATCGTTATCACGAATTTATTGGCCGATAATAAGTTTCTATCTCGCGAATGAGACTAGGTATCTTCAGTTAGATTTCACATCCTTCTGGAATTGACACCTCATCAGACTTGTCAGTTTACTGGAAATGTGACGGATCCCGTTAACGGAATAGGACATGCTTACCCTTCCGGAGCACCTTATGTCACTCCTTGTTTTTTATGGGTGTTAACATTGCTAGTGCTCCAGTTTCCGTGCTGACTTGTTCTAGTTTTGTTTAGTTTATCATACGTTTTTTTTATTCTTTTAGTTACTAATGTGTCCTTGTAGCGTTTGTTGTGTTCCGTTATCCTGACTTTGTCTTTTCCTTGGGCTTTGAATTTGTGAACTTTTCCCGCTGTTTTGTCGCTTCGCTATTCTTTTGTCGATATTACGTAACTGATTACGTGTTATCTTGTTTGTAAATTAAATTGAATTTTCCGCGCATTCGCTCTTTGTAACTTTTCATATTCATACGCTCAGTTTCGCCTGACCCACGATTCAATTTATTGTTATTCAACTGAATTTTCTTTTTATATATGATATCCTTCAATGAATTTCTACACATAATCCTATGCATGCTGCCTTGTTTCAAATTTAGTTCTTTGAACTATTGTCAAATTGGGAGTACTATGACCTTGTCCTTGAAACCGACGCGATGCCAATAGTCCACAACTACTACATTTGTAGTTTTGATAAGTTCATTTCCATATAGTTTTCAATTGAAACTCTGAGCAGCAGCAGCCATTTGAACCGAGAGAGTCGTCTGTAGAGGGTATTGCCATCATCAATTCTGCAAAGGTTTAGAACATTTGATAGTGTAGTTTTAGAGAAGACAATTAATGAAAATTGATCAATGGCAGTCATGCTGTTCACCCAACCAGACCCATATGGTTTCTATGGAAGCTGAGCAGCGAAAGCCGTTGGTTTAGTGTCTGATTCTCCACCAAAATGGGGTCGTTCGTAGTGGTTATTGCTGCAAAGTTTCAAAACATTTCATAGTGTAGTTTCAGTGGAGATCTTTAAAAATTGGCCAATCAGAATCAAAGATGACCTCTTGTGGCCACGTCGTTCATCCAACCAGAAACAAAGGTGGATCACTTGTATATGCCCTTCCATATTGTACATTCAGGTTGGAACAGCATTTTGAACGCTGTGGACAATTAGAATAATCCAACCAAAATGGAAGATGCCCACTCAAAATTCTGAGTTGACACCACCAAATTGCAGGATGCCCAGTCAAAATTGTATTGGACATTTTGTTTACAATCAGAATATTTGGAATAAAATTAAAAATAAAATATTTTTGTACAATTTTTGTATTGGTTATTAAATTAGAATAATATAATATGGTTCAATGGGTCAATCATTTTCTCAGATTTCCAATAAAATTGGTAGAAATTAAATCAGTTATCTAATGGTTTCCATGGATTTGAGTGGGTACCAAAAATTTTGAGTGGGATAGGAAACCTAAGGAATTTGAGTGGTGTCCATATGTGAACTGTGGAAAATCACAGTCACAGTACTAGTGTCACATTAACATACTGTACATCATTCCTGCCAACCTTGTGTAAATCTGCCCATTAGGTCCTAAGCAAATTGACAAAAATCATTTCCCATATGGTTAAAATGGAAACTTTGAGCAGCTGCAGCCATCGGTTGAGCGGTTGAATCTCAATAAAAGTGGATTTTTTGTAGAGGGTATTGCTGATACCAGTCCTCCAAAATCATTTCATAGTGTAGTTTCAGAGAACATTTTGAAAATTGGCTGATGGAAATCAACAATAGCTCCTAGCAGTCATGTTGTTCATCCAACAAGTACCAAGGCAGATCATTTGTAGAGGCCCCTCTATACAGCATTCTTACTTAGTTTGGATACAATCTGCCATGTATTTTCAGAGGAGAAGATCAAAATGTGAAAGTATACAGATGACGAACGACAGATGCAAATTAAAGTGACGACGGACGCAAATTAAAATGATGACATAAGCTGACATAGCCTTATGCATCAGGTGAGCAAACAATTAGAACACTTGCGGAAAAATATTTTATGTTATTTGAACGGGTTAAACAATTTTAGAATAAAACACTGATAAAACACACAACTGCATCACCTTATTTTATTACTGTTAAATTTGGTATCTGTCAATAGACATATTTTAAATTAACAGTTTACATCATATATTACTAAAGAAAGACAGTAAATAACAGGGATAGATTCAAATGGGGACACAGCCAGCACGTGCCTCCCTACGGTGGGCCAATAATTTATAAGACCAACACTATTTCTACTAAAAGGCGGGAAAAGGAACAAAATACTAAAAATGTTGAGCCTCAATATGCTTCGGGAAAATATTTTAATGTAATCTAAAATCCTGTTTCTGTCCCTGGATTCTTATATTTACATTAAAAATAGCAACAAGAAAATAATAATGTAAAAAAACATGATATAGAATTTTAAAAATGCAAAAGCAAATCATAAAACATGTATATAATAGACGGAATTTTTTATATCTTTAAAGCAATGTGCACAAGATTCAATGAAATAATGAAAAGAGTATAAAGATTACTTTTTAGAAAAGAAGTATGTCCCCAAACACACTTGATAATTATGGACAAAGTTGTTATGTTAGGAGTAATTTTTTTATAAATGAAGATGCGCCTGACTGTAAAATATCATAAACAATGCAGCTACTAGTACGACAAAAATGACTACCTGTAATTTTGAGAATATTTGAAAAAAAATCTAAATCCTGTAAACATGCACATCTCCATTATGAGTATAAACATCCTACACAATATCAAAGCTGTAGCTCTAAAACTGTAGGAGGAGTTACCCGGACAAACCATGTTCCCTTTATGCAGCAAGTACGAAAAAAATGACTAAGTCCAACCACCTGTCATTTTGAGAATATTTGAAAAAAAATCTAAATCATGTGAACATGCACATCTCCATTATGAGTATAAACACAATATTAAAGCTGTAGCTCTAAAACTGTAGGAGGAGTTAGCCGGACAAATCATGTTCTCATTATGCACCTAGTACGAAAGTAATGACTACGTCCAACTACCTGTCATTTTGAGAAGATTTGAAAAAAATCAAAATCCTGTGAACATGCACACCTCCATTATGTGTATAAACATCTTACAAAATATTAAAGCTGTAGCTCCAAAGCTGTAGGAGGACAAACCATGTATCTATATCCGGACGGACGAACGCACGGACAAGGGTATATTAATATGCTCCCCCCCCCCCCGACTGTTCGTCACAGGGGTATAACACATTTAAAAAGTAGTACTCAATGTTTTCCATGGCTGGTTTCAGGACGTAAAGGATAAAATAAATTTGATTGCTGGTTGTCAGCTTGGTCTTTGACAGACCGATCTCATATTCAAAGTTTCTTCTGCTCCTCTACAGCTTTTAATCTTCCTCAGTAAGGAATCCGGGGAAAAAAAATTGATGAAAACCATAAGGAACAGTGACCTGTACTTTTGAAGTAATGTTTTGACAATAACTAACGATTCTTCCCTTCCCCACCCCTACCATCTGTTCAAAACTACACTACAGAGAAAACCAAAAAAATTTTATTTACAGGAAATTTGAACCTTATAATCAATACATTCTTCCTCTTCTATCTATAAAGGGGTTCAAGTAATAATATGAAAAGTTATCAAAACTACAATTTCAGGAAAAGTGACATAAAGTAAATAAAGTACTTCTGAAAATGAAAAAAAAACAGGAATCTGTACAGTAATTTTCCTGTGTTATTCCTTTGGTTGCACAAGTTTCATCCTACTATTGACCATTATATATAACTTAACAAAGCTACAATATTAATATGTTTCTTCCCCTATGATAATGGATTAAAATCAAAGAAATAAGAAGTATAGTTGAAACACGTTTATCCCCAAAATACATGTCTTTCCTTTGTCTTATAATAACATTTTGCATGGTATATACATCCAAATAAAAATATATCAATATTCAATTCATATTATTATTGTTAATCAATTATGTACTTCAAATTTCCTAAGAATTATAAATTCTTGTAAATAACTGTATAGGTAAGCAATCTTCAGTACAAATTCTGAAGTAATGAACTGAGAGGATTATTTACTCTACATTTACTTTACAGATTGAAGGCAACACAAACATGAAACCTAACAATGTAATCAATGGTAAAAAATTTAAAAAATTATTTGTAACATCTGATTTAAATCTGAATGAGATGGAGAATTTTACTGCAACAAAATATTTCACAAACTAAAAATATCTTCAATACTTTTTTTCATTTTTGTCTGGAGTAAAGTTCCTAAAAGCTGTATCACAATCATTAACATAATTTTAGATTATATTAAAATTTTCCAGGGCTAAAGTATAGAGCTTCTGTTAGAGCTGATCTGACTAATAAGAATGAATTACGTAATTCATTAAGACAATGAGGCCCTTCAAAATTTGATTCAGAGTATGTTTGTAATGTTACCATATGACTGAATATCTGATTTGGAAGTCCCAGAACTTGTCTTGTTTTTAATGTCTTTATTTTAATGTTTTTTTTTTTTTTTTTTTTTTTTTGTTTATATTGATCCTGTACTTTCAGTAATTAAAAAAATAAAATATTCATACATACATGTATGATATAGTTCACAGTGAAAAGGAAATCACAGTTATCATCAAAATACTGATTAAAAATAGCATAGATAAGCAATTGATGTTCATGTAGAGTACAGAAGCATTTCAGAAGTTTCAAAATCTGACTTTTTTATGCAAGCTTGAAATTTCCTCTTTTGTGAGCATAAAATCCACCGATATAGCCCTCACACTGACATGTACCATTGTCCCAGATTCTGCTTTAACTGTTAGAGGGATACTAAATGTTATACTGGACTGCTTCGAGAACTGCCATTGGATGATATTACAACCACCGTCGTAGGTTCCTGCTGATATTTCGTAGTAGAGTGGGTGAGTTGAAGTGAATATGTTCATCCACGATACTACTACTTCATTATTTATCCATGATATACCAATTGTCTTTGCAGCTAAAATAAAATAAGAAAACAGTAATATGTGGTGGAACTACTCTAATGTCTTTCAAACTTTAAATGTCTTCAATGTGTCAATGGTCTCGTATTGTACGTCTTTTCAAATTGTTGTTTTTCAGGAATATCTCAAATGTTTCTTTAAAATGAAAACAAAAAGTATTACACTACCTCTTGTTTCCAATATTTGTGATGAATTATTTTCGTTTTTACTGCTGAAATGTGTCAAATATTTTACAAGGGCTGATTTTCCAATTTTTGTGTGCATTTCATTGACGTTATCAAAAAACGTGACGTTGCATGATATATGCAAGTTCTGTTTCTGAAAATTTGACCCATTTTGACTTTTAAAACAACCTGATTGTCATTTTAAATGTGCAGAATAGTAATTACGTAAGGAGCTTTTCATCAAGAATCAGTTGCCGAAGTATGTGAGACAGACAGAAAGCTTTTTTTTTAATTTAAAACCAATTACCCTGTACTAAAAATAATCTACCTGATTGCTTGAGCTATTTGTTACTCTTTAGCATTTGGACTAAAATCTTTGTGCATTCCCTAATTTTGAGTTCTGGCCCTAACATTTATATGTATATGAGATTATCTTGGATTTCTTGAAGATCTTACCATTATACAATGTATACCATTTTTACAAGTATTAATAACAGAGAAGAAGTATAAATAAACTCACTGTCTAATTGAGGAGATTCTGTTGTACTGATGTATTTGCTGGAACGGCTACCGATTTCAGGAAAAGTTTATTCATGGCCTGGTCACCTACTGAATGTGTATTATCTGCAATTGACATTTTGGTAAAGTGTGTATATAAAACTTCCTGGTTTGCTGAGAAAAAAGTATATGGTTTCATATTGCGACACTGGGTACTTCACCTAAAATATGAAAGCACAAATATATACATGAGTAACATACATGTACCTTCACTTAAGGGAAAACGATATATGTCCGAATCAGGTTTTTCTTTCACGAAATATCTAAATTTTTATAAACCAGGCTTATGAATAAACTAAGATACAAAAACAATTTCATGTATATGTAAATGTCCAGTCGTAAAAATATTTAAAACTTAAACTTAAATACATGTATACAAAGATTAATTGTGATCTGTAACCATTTTATCTGAACTAAAAAAAACAAATATACCTAAGGATCAATAAAAAAACGTAATCCATTGGACAGGCAAAGAATTGGAAGACAAATGAACAAACACAAGTACAACAAATAAACACAGAAAACTAAAACACAATGAACAACATGAACTCCTATAAAAACCAGGCGTAACCCCAGGTGCTCCAGAAGGGTAAGCAGTTCCTGCCGCGTATACGGCACCCGTTATATAATGAGAATTGTATGCAGTATATAGTTTAAATAAAAGCCGGTGTAATAACCCAGAAGTATCTATTTCAAATAAATACCGGCTCACTTACCTCTGAGCTTGTATTGCACATGGTAGATCTCCTTAGCGGAAATTTGGCTTCCTATTTCGGTATTTTTGGTTGACTACTTCTTGTTTAATATAAGTTTGGTTTTTGGTCTTTCAAATGTTTCGGTTTTAATGCTGATGATGAGAGGTAACTCCTTGAAATGCGTCATATACAACATAGTATAAATTTACTATATCTAATATTAGTATCTTCGGATTGTTATTTTGAAACCCCTGGGATGATGCCTCTGCTGGTGGACCCTAGGTCCCCGAGGGTATTCGCCAACCCAGTCTTCAGACATGATTATTCATTGATTTGTTACAGAAATTACCAGTATTTAGCAAAATTCAAATATAATAGAAATACTAAGGGTTCATTCCTTGTATTGCACATGGTAGATCTCCTTAGCGGAAATTTGGCTTCCTATTTCGGTATTTTTGGTTAAGTACTTCTTGTTTAATATAAGTTTGGCTTTTGGTCTTCAAAATGTTTCGGTTTAATGCTGCTGATGAGAGGTAACTCCTTGAAATGCGTCGTATACAGCATAGTATAAATTTACTATATCTAATATTAGTATCTCTGGATTGTTATTTTATCTTGTAAACAAATATTGAACAATGACGGATTAAACACGGTTATATTCGTCATCTAATTTTTTAATTCTTGTTTTACCATATTAAACTGGTTTATTGTTGCAGTGTGCTAGTTTTTTTTCTGTAATTTTCATTAAAAGTAGCAACGGTTTTTTTACAGCATAGATTCTTATAGGTCTTACACAGTATCGTTTATTGTTGTTTGGCATTGCTTGTCGTCATATGTACAGGTGGGCTTTGTTCTACCCTCTCTTTAGAACTATCCTAAACTTTCAGACGAGTGAGCTGTTCAAGAACGGTTCTAGAACTATGTCATCCTTACACTTTTAGAACCGTTTATGGCAGGGTGTGTCCTGATCTAGAACTGTTCTAGAACTGGTTTGGACAATTCTAACCAAGAACCGTTTTGGACAGTTCTTACCTAGAACCATTTATGACAGTTAAACCCATTAAAGACACTTCTACCATGGAACCATTCTGGACGGTTCTACCCTAGAACCATTCTTGAAGGTTCTACCCTAGAACAATTTATGACGGTTATACCTCAAAACCATTTATGACAGGGTTCTAGAGTGGTTCTACCATGGTTTTATCAGGGATAAGTTGATGTCATTACTTAGGAAATTTTATGGTCTTCATCACGAATTTATTGACCGTTACAGTGTTCCAATATCTAAGATGATGTTAGACCTGTTCCCACTGTCGAAACATTTCATATACCTCCACAGATTTGTGACTACCACTGGATTTACTTTATTGAACTTCACGACGGGTGCCGTATACGGCTTACCCTTCCGGAGCACATGAGTTCACTCCTGGTTTTTATAGGAGTTCGTGTTGTTCATTGTTTTTTAGATTTCAGTGTTTCTTTTTTCTGCTGGTGGTTGTTCATTTGTCTTCCTGGGTTTTGTGTGTCTAATTGACTGCGTTTTTTTTATTGCTCCATAGGTATATTTGTCCTCTCTACGACCGTCTTCGTTGACAGAAAAGTTGAGAGGTTAGAACTGTTAGGAAATGTTTGAACTTTGAGTGTAAGGACATGTGTTTACAATGTCTTCGTTACATTTACATTGATTGTGAGGACATTTGTTTACAATGTCTGCAAGGATTTCGTTACGTTTACATTGACTGTGAGGACTGTTCTAATGTCACATTAACTGAATGAACATTGTGTCCATACATTGTAGCTGTGCTGTTTAGGTATTGTTGAATAAAATTTAATCTGTTTTTCTGCATTTCTGCTTGACATTTGTATACATAATACAAATGGCTTCTAATAAGTCACTGAGAATATCTACAATATAGCTCGGGGTGAGGGGTAACTCAATGATATTTAGATACGAGACGTGTGGCAAATTCGGGTCAAGATTTTACAAAACCGGTAGAGATTCGGGTCGGGATTAATTGACCCTCGGGAGAATTCAGGTTGACTTTTCACAATAAAAGGCCGATCAAAAGAAAAGATATAAATATGTCTCATCATGATAACAGCCTTATAGTATTTGAGGGGTAATTTCGGATATTTTCAAATTCGGTATAACGTTGATAATTTCGGGAAGGGATTTCAAGTTCACTGACGTACCCCGCGTCATAAAATGGTCAAGTTACCCCCCCCCCCCCCCCCCTTTACAAGCAATTTAAATTTAACTTCTTTCAGAGATATGCATACATATATTGCTGGAAAATATTCCTGAAATATGATTCTCTTTATATTTGACTATAATAGGGGTTGAAAACACCTGTTAGTGGTTATTAAGAAAGCAAGCTTGTTCCTCGTACTTATCGTGTGACGACCACAAGATCTCTATTTTTAATCTGTTTAGTTAGGAAATTGGAAGTTGTCGTCTTAAAATTTTAATCCATATGCGTTTTTTTTCATACTCTTGAATGGATAAGGCAGTTTGGATATAGTAGATTTATGCTCGAAATTATTACACTGACAAACGTTTAAGGAAAGGTGATTGTTTTTTCGCTGATCTTCATCGTCAAGTCAAAATGAGGACTTTTACATCCATCACAGAACTGCAAGTTCAAGATGCCTTATTAATGTAGCACCGATTTGACCGGAAGTCTTTGCTAACTTTAGCTTACGTCACAACTTTGTTCTGAGTTAGCTGTTGTCGGCATTCGATTTTTTCGTAAAGATGATTATAACTGAGACGGACATCTTTCTCACTAGTTACGGTTGTCTGAAGGAAAAATCAAATGCTGACAACGGTAAATTGAGCATCATTTATTACTACGCTTCAGAATTAATCCTTAAACAAAGATCGATGCACCTGTCGTGTGCGATTGTACATACAATGGGTTAAACCAGCGAATTCATTTAAAAATAACTTAAAATTGACGTCCTCGATCTTGGGATGTCTGTAACTACAGTTACGCACATCGGATTACACCCTTTGACATAAATACTTACTGTGTCTGCCTTTGTTTTCTCACTGACCCCGGGTTGTGCTCATAAAATATTCTTTGCTTTCGTAAGAATGTTTACTCTTTCACATTCTTTGTGCCCATTCAAAGCCAGTAGCTGTATTTTCGGTGGTTGTTTCCTGTTTGCTTATTATGGACATTATTGTTATAATTTTATGGATTGCTGTGTTTATTATGGATTTGTATTAACCTTTCACGGAGTACCAAACAATTTGACTAAAATAGATTTGACTCTTTCATTTTCATAAGATTTTGACGAAATATTTACTTTGACCTGTTTACAAAAATATAAAAAAATCAAGAAATTTGAACCACAGTTTTCGGGAATAATTTCATTGAATATATAGCAGTTTGACAAACACTAATTTTGATCATTGAGAAACTTGATTTCTCTTTACTAATTGTATGTGATTAAAACGTTCACTGATTTTTAAAGAGTTAACTCCCTTAGGTGTTCTTTACCACCTTATTTACTCCTTTCCTTGTTTAGTCTTGAAGACCACTAAGTGACGCCTAGATTAAAAAAGATGTCGCGATAACATACAAATTAACATTTTCAGAAGATGAGAACGTGGTAATCTGAATTCATACTATATGTTTATTTTTGTTAGAATTCACTTGCTGAGATATATATTTTAAATATTTTTATTACAATCTAACCACATAAAAAATGCATGGCAAAATATAAACGTTTATTTTATTTTGAATTATAACATTCTGGACAATCATTTTATGTCGATGTTTACTCCTTCCACAGGTCTAAATTTGGTTTTGGAAGAGACTTGCAATCCACACGTTGATTGCTACAATAAACAATAAATAACATACGTTTGAGGGAAAGAAACACAAGGTGTTTGTTTTCTCTTTAACAAAACAATATACATATTTTCATTCTCTAAGAACATCTTTATAAAATTGTAGTTGTAATTTCGTTTCGGAATATTAAAATTGCCACTTCCAGATCAATCTTCTGGGAAACATATTCTATCAAATTAGCACTTTTTGTAGGGACATTTATCCATTCCTGCTCGTTTTTATTATGGGTGGGTAAATATCGTAATCAGGTAGCGTGGCATCTTTGCATATATATGTCCCTTTTTGTCACAAAATGAATTATGCCTACAATTTAGATAAGTCGACTTATGATGTGAACTTTACATGTAACGCATGTGTTTTGTAAAAAACTATCTTCGTTTACATCTTTTAATCAATCCTGCATCAATTGTTGGGGATTGGGACAGTTATTTTTTCAAAAGGATTATCAATGAGTGTGTCTGTTTCCAACATGAATGGATTTTAAATCACTGTAAACTAGTTTCAAACTTTTTTAGTCTCAATGTGAACGCGGCCTTGAATGTATTTAAGTGAAACGTTGACGTGTTTAATTGAATAAGATTGAAGAAGACTTATTTATTTGAATACGTAGGGGCAAATATATGCGACAGATTTTAAATATGTATTTGAATAACAGACGGAAACGATATACTTGTAAGTAGTGTAAATTTTGCACACAGTGACGCTGGGCTGCTATGTCAGACTTTGAAACCTTTCTTTTGGGGTGAGAAACTTAATACTGAGCGGCAATATTCTAGAAGCGCGGGCCTGTGGAGTATATATTTCACAACTCATACGTTATTCCAGAGCTTGTGACATATACATAGACTTCCTGGAAAGAGCCTGGCTCCTGACAGAAAAGTTGCTCAGACAGGGGTATGTTGCTCCTAAGTTGGAGTTATTAAAGTTTTATGGACGTCATCATGACTTGGTTGACAGGTATGAAAAAACCGTTTCCCAAATGAAAATGGACCTGTTCCATTGATGTTAACCTTTCCTCATACCGGGTTTGACATGGGCAGCATGGCGGGTGTCTTGCAGGAAGCAGAGACTGCTTACTCTTCAGGAGCACCGAGTCTACGCCCGGTTTTTTTTGTATGGTCTATGTTGTACATATGTTTTTAGTTTTTAATTGTAATGCATGTATTGTTTTGGTCTTGTCTTCGTTGTTCTCAGGAGTTTGTCAGTTGTTTCGATTTCCCCTCCTTCGAATATCCCTTTGGTATTTCTTGACTTTACTTAATCTGATTTCTATATTTCAGAACTATGCACAGTAAATGGGAATATACATGTACTTTAATTGTATCTTTAATTTCAAATCAAATTTAGCACTTTTTAGCCTTTATTTAATGTGTGTTACCTTGCGCCTTCATAAACTGTGTCGCCATAATAATCATACAAAAAGTATATAACGGGTAAAACAAGTCGATTGTTAAAATGTTGTTCTATTAAACACGAAAGGACAAAATATTTAAAATCTATATAAGAATAATCATATGATACCTACTGATGACTCGGAATTTCGAACACTTTTGGCTGGATGGTTTTCAACCCCAGCGCACGGCAATATAGACCAGCAAATGTCTGTTTCTTTATATTGTTTATCTGGGCTGTAAAAATAAACATTGTTGAAAGAATTTCTTGAATCAGATAAACTACAAAATGGATAACAGGAAAGGTCAACAATGACATACCAATCATTCAAAAGCAACCCAACTGACAGAACTCCGGACATAAATTAACATAAAAGAGCACAAAACACAAACATAAACACAACAGAAAGTCAGGATAGTCTGGTTTGGTACAAACACTGAACAGTGGTTGGGTTAAATTTAAAGAGTCTGTATAACTTACCTAACCATAACTTTACTGTCAAACAATGAATGGACCTGCGATTCTTTTTTACCATTTGAGTGTTATGGACTTTTTCTTAAATTATAGTTCGAGAAACTTCCGAATTCGGAGTCTTAAGATTGGTTCCCAGGTCCGGAAATTCTGGATTAATTTTTGATTTCATTAGAGACTCAAACAGATCATCGTGGATAAATTCTATCATTTTAATGAAAGAGAGAACATTTTATTGCAGTGAAAAAAATTCAACATGGAATAGATTACAAAATTTTCCTATATAGCCCTGTATTAAAAGCTTCAAAATACCGGATTTGGAACACATTTCATCTTAACGCAGTCTTAGTTTCCGAATTCAAGGTTCGAATTAGGACATTTACTGAGCTGAGAAATCATTTGTAGTCTAGATAACTGTGGTGGTGTCTGCACAAATGACCAAACGAAACAAGCAATTCTGCAGACGAAAAACATGATGAATGTCGTAAAATTTTCAACTGTATCATCGTCTATTGAAGTAATTCTATCTCATTTGAGAGTTATGTAAACCAATTCAGGTCATCAGACATGTAAACCACGCAAAACAAATACTGTAGCAAAATTTATATTGGCCAAGAGCTGCACACTGGGCAGTTTATTTAGCAACACAGGGGAAAAAATCAGTACGAAACCATTTATAGTTTACAGTACCAATATGTTAACAAATAAAAGTACACATAACATACACTCTTTTCTATATTCATCGTCTTTTTTGTTAAATTTCAAAGATTTGTTTTACCTTCAGACAAGGATAGTTTATAGAAAACTTACATAGTCATCCGGTGACCAATGTTAATTTATTTCTCTAAGCGATTTCTAGCGAATGCTTCTTGATATACCAACAAAGATGTTTGAAGGAATACATATATTCCGTTCAATATTTGACAAATCTATTGCAGCTACCCTTAATTTTATTTGTAGAATACATGTATGTCATTCCGATTTCTACAGTAATAAGTCCAAATGTTAACAAATGTTATGTACTTAATTGTCGGCCATTCTGTAGACAAAATAAAAATATGGGCTGCGTTATAACAACCTACACAATATATCCACAAAATAAAAAGATTTTTACAACAGAATGCTACAATTTAAAAAAAAACAGTACGCTTTTCAAACATTAGGCGTTAATAAGTGGATAATTTCAAAATCATAACCTGTTATTTAAAAATAGTATTCACAAATTGCTTACTTTCCATTATGTATTTTTACGTTCGTAAACTATATGCTTTATTTATTTTCATAAATAAAGATAAAAGATCAGTTAGAAAATAATATGAGGAAGGTAAAGTACGCGTAAATTGAATAAAGGAGAGTTTAAGTAATACGCTGTTATTGTGTCAGGGAGATAATTACATGTATATTAGAGTTAAATTACCTAGATGTTAAAATAAGCCTTCTTAAGAAATAGTCCCAATATTTCAGAATTTATTTTGGAAATTATTTCATTGGCTTCCTATTTCGGTATTTTTGGTTATAAGTACTTTTGTTTTGAAATAAGGTTGGTTTTTGGTCTTCCAAATGTTTCGGTTTTAATGCTGCTGATGAGAGGTAACTCCTTGAAATGCGTCGTATACAGCATAGTATAAATCTACTATATCTAATATTAGTATCTTTGGATTTTTAAAGACCTTTAAACTTGTCATGAACTAATTGAAGACAAATAATTACAACTTTCATACAGGTATTCCGCGAGCGTCAATTAATCAAAGAATAACTAAACGTCGTGATGTCTAGCATCAATTTCATTTGCATTCAAACTTTTACTCAAGTAAAATTTAAACTAGCTTATATACAGAAACAAATACATTCGTATTAATATGTTACATTTTGGGTAAATATTGGAACCAGGGATTAAGACTTCTGAGTTATAATGATAAAAAGTGTCTTTCCTTTCCAAATCTTATTTGGCAATTAAACCAATATGTGGTTTTAGCACTTCGACTAATTGGCTTTACCTATACAAAGATGGCAAACAAGACTTTGGCTTTACCTATACAAAGATGGCAAACAAGACCTTGGCTTTACATATACAAAGATGGCAAACAATTTCACTATTGACCACTTGTTAGTATGTATTTGGATTGGCAAAAAAAGTGGAAAAAGTCTGTAAATTGGAAATCCAAGGTAAAGACAAAGTAACCCTTCGGGATTTTGTGCGTAGTTGTCAAATGAAATAAGATGTTTAGACAAACACAATGAGGAATCTGTGAGTGATAATTGAAAAATTACAATACTGACAATAAGGCACAATTCCTTTTATTTTTTCTTTATTAATAAGCTGATTACTCACCTAAAGTAAATCCTGTATCTTTGAATGGATTTTCATAGAAGAAACGATCACCATATTTGTATCTTTGAAACTGTATTGCAACTAAACATTTGAATGTAGGACCAAGTATATCACCATAGTTATTAGGTTTCTCTGAAATCCCACCAACAAATAAGTCAATATCGTCAGGGTGGCTGCAATATAAGTAATACAAGTTTTATTGATCATATGTCATTATCAAATCTGGCTTGTGGTCTTCGTAAGAAATGTAGCTATATACCAATGCGTTTTTTAGCGTTGGTGACTAACAAGGCTAATTTAACTATAAAAAAAATTCACTACGTCTAACATAAGTATAAATTTAACTTTCGGTTTATTGAGTATATTGCGAGTTACACTGTATGATAAGGGTAAAGGATGTTATACAAATAGAAGAATATCCTACAAAATATTCGAGCTTCTATTTGACTTGAAAATACGCCAACCGAAGGATACCAAAAAGTCATTTGAATGGGACAGTTAGGGTATTTAACAACATTACGGAGTATCAAATTTAACTGACGTCATGTTAGCAGGTCAATATCTTACATTCACTCTAAGTCGGAGATAAGATGTGCAAACATATGCGACAAGGAAGAGTATATAATGTTTATCTTGGAATATTGCAACAGTTAAATAATTTGTTCTGGGGGCCTTTAAAAGTACAAAATGATACCATTAGTATTCAAATTTGACAGCTTTTTATTAAATTGTGTTCTTTGTCTAACTATTTATTCTTTACCAACCTATAAACCTTTGCAAGTTTTGCAACTGTTGTGGCATCATGATCCCTAAACCCAAACGGACCAACTTTAAAGGCTGCAGCTGGAAACAATCCACAATATTGTCTGAATTTATTGTATCCGGTTATTCCATGATCTCTCCCTCTGTGAATATTAAAGGCAGCTAAATCGAACCCATTGCTATACCCTTTCATGTCGAAAAGCGTAGAGTTTTCAAAAAGATGATTTCTAACTTGACTAGAAATGAACCTATCTCTTTTCCCCATAAATGAACTGGCCATCCATCGGCCCATACGGGTGGGACCAAAATCGGCATTATCTCTTATTCTAGTATTGTCAAAAAAATCAAATCGCATGGGGTGTGTTTGCTTTATATTAAAATTTTCATCCATCGAAGAAACTTCGCTCGTTACTAACGAATGCCCAAACCTATAAGCTGCCACACCAAACTCGTTTATTGTACTGGGATCAACGAATGGATTATAACGGTGAGCATGACCATACTTTGTACTCAATAAACCAGTGGCAAAAGTTGTATACCATCCGAGAACTAAAGGTAAAAATTCATTAAACACAATATGTTGGTAGATTCCAGTTAAAATCTTCTTTGTTTCTTGGTATAGTTTTTCATCGTCCCAATGTTTGTTGATTTCAGTCAGCTTCTCAGCCATATTGTTGTGTTCTCGTATAAAGACTAAATGCATCACAGTCAGCATGGGTATTTCTTGTACTCTGTCGTCACCTAAATGATATGTATGAAAATGTTACGATGATATGAAAAAATCCCTTAAGACCAAACTAGGAAATAATAGATTACAGGAGTTGCCGTGTTCAACAAGGATCAACAAAGAACAAAATGGATAACAGGAGAGGCCAACAATGACATACTAATCAATCAATGTCACCTAATAGACAAATCCCTGGACTAAAGACAACGTAAAAAAATACAAAACACAAACACAACAAAGTGTCAAGATAGTCTGACTT
The DNA here is from genome assembly GCA_028015205.1 of Mytilisepta virgata. Lineage (NCBI taxonomy): Eukaryota > Metazoa > Mollusca > Bivalvia > Mytilida > Mytilidae > Mytilisepta > Mytilisepta virgata. The sequence continues at coordinate 44,208,928 of CM051515.1, read as the reverse complement.
GGTATTTAATAGTGTTGGGGTTAAACTGTTTGCATGGGTACCCAAATCTCCTCCTAATCTATCCCGACACTCTAGTGTAAAAAACGTACTATAAAAGCAATTCTAATATGACGTGCCGCTTTCGCTATAGAAACACAACCGTGTTCAATTATATTGACACATGCGTACATTGCGTTGTTTATGTGAAGCGTGAAGTACACATGAAATCACTAAACTCTTGTATTTTGTTGATTAAATAAAGTTTCAAAGTCATATTCTTCCATCTCACTGAATCTATCTTACATATATCACTTTGCGAACATTTAGCAAAGCTCGAAATACAACAACGATAACTGTCACGGGAAATGGTATGACAGTCGAAAGTTCGACGTCACAATCCAACGTATAACGTCATACATTCAAATGACGCCAGATCGACAGTCAAAACAACAGAAGATCGTACATTGTACAGGATCTGGAACGCTGGTATTTGCTTTAAAATCTCCAAAAATAAAATGTAATTCTGGTTTTATTTTGTTTGTTTAAAGACGTGTTATATTTTTTTACTTTTTGCCTTGTTAAAATCGACATGGCTGCCAGTATATGACACCTTATATGGTTCGCTTCGATAACAGAAATGATGCATACTGTCCTATTAGAATCTAAATAATTCGCCATTCGCTATGGTTATTTTAATACTGTTACGCCTTATATTTGTTAATAGTTTACACCTCACTAGCGCTCGGTGTAAAATATAAACAAATACAAGGCCTAAATATTTTAAAATAATCATAGGACAAGGCGCAATGAATTGTTTCTTAATTACAGTAACGCCATCTCGTATATAAACATAGTATTCCATTTATTAAACATAAGAATAATAAGCCAAGAGACAACCACTTATAATACAGAACCATAGTTTTGGATAGGTATATTCTGAATGTGGCAGAGTTTATTGTTTATCAATACACACGTATTCCGTATTCCTAATTCCCGAAATCAAGACTATTTTTATACGACCATCAAAATTTTGACGGGAGGTATTATGGTATGCAAATGTCCGGCGTCCGTCTGTCCGTCCGTTCGTCCGTCTGTCCGCCGTAAACATGTCGCGCCGTAACTTGAGAACGACTCGTCCAAATTTCACGAAACTTAACGTAGTTGTTTCTTATGATGGTCAAACGATCTGTATACTTTTTGGTGAAAATAAGATTATAACGTTTTGAGTTACGGGACTTTGTAACTAAAACAGAAGTGTGTGTGTTTTTTTTTTCACATGTCGCACCGTATCTCAAAAACGATTTATGATTATTGCTTAAAACTTTACACACTTCTTAGTTATATTAATCTAAAGATCTGTATACTTTTTGGTGATGATTCAAAATTTTATTTTAGAGTTTTTGAGTTTTTTGTATAAAAAAGGGGGGGGGTCACATGTCGCGCCGTATCTCAAAAACGATCTATGATTATTGCATAAAACTTTACACACTTCTTAGTCATATTAATCTGAAGATCTGTATACTTTTTCGTGATAATTATTTTATTTTTGAGTTATTGAATTTTTATTGAGCTTTTTAGTAAAAAAGGAAATCTTTTTTGGTCACATTTCGCGCCGTATCTCTGTTGCTTAAAAGTTTACACGCTTATGTTTTGCTGGGTTTCCATATACATCCCATCAGCAGCTTCACTAAATAAAAGAGGATTCCAAAAACATTTATTATGTTTTTTTCACAAGACGACGGGCGTATCATGCGCTCGTGGCGCAGCTGTTTATTACTTTTATTTTTGATAGATACTCCTGTTTTCTGTTGATAACTTCATTTGAGATGGAAACGTTATTTTATTTCTAACATTTCATTTTCTGTTTGAGCTAATTGTTTTCATATGAAAATTTTTGAGTAATGTAATGTTAACTTCAGGTAAAGATAACCTGATATAAACTAGAGGTTGCGAGGAATATGCATCGCTCAAGTACCATTTAAACATCATCAAAGGGAATTAAACAACATCATTAAATTTTTTTAATATATGTTTGCTGATTTTTCTATTTTAGTAACGACAGTCATATGTCATAGGTCCAGATTCCTGGATGCAATTCTACCAAAGTTTGGTCTCAATTGCCCTCCTGTTTCAGAGAAAATTAGATTAAAATATTTTTTGCTGATTTTTCAACGTTCAGAAATATCAGCCATATGCCATAGTACTTGACACCGTGGCACAATTTTGAAAGGGAACCACTTAATGACCATACCATCAAAGTTTGGTAACGGCATCGTTGCCCAGGTTGTTTCAGAGGAAAAATTTTTAAAGATCTTTTGCTGATCTTTCAATTTTCAATAAAAGGACATATCATTTTAAAACTGAGAATGCAAAATGATGGCAATTGGTTTTTACTTATCTTTAGTCCGTGTTGGCTTAAACAGAGCGGCATAACTTGATTGATATTCATTTATATAAATAAAATGCAATAGTTACTGTGTGCTTCTAACATTTACATTCAAATGTATGTCATTCATAAATCAACAGAGGGGTTAAACTTTAAATAAAAATCCGCTTACAGATGAAAAAACATAAGTACCGAAATACATGTCAATTTTTGGAAATAAAAAGCTATGACAGAGCCTCCATAATTTCCTTTGATAACCCTTTGTGGTCCGCACTGCAGCTGCTTTCTTATGACTGGCAACATATCTATTACTTTTGAAACTAATAAAATTTTTAATAGAATTCAAATATCATTGAGAATAAACCAAGGAGACAATATCTCATAAAATTATATTTGATAATAGACAACAAATAATGAGGTTGCCAACAAATATTCAAAACATTCACGTAACAAATGAAAGGAACTTGATACGAAAGCTATGGTGTAAAAACAAAATTGACCCAATTACAAAAAAAATATAATAGGTTATGACCAATTCCCTTATCCAATCTACGCGAAGTAAAATATGGTTTTAACCTGAATTAAAGCAGTCCTGAGTCTCTATACAGTCATTCACTCTAGGGCCAAAAGGTGGTAGGTTGCCTTCGCTGACGTTAAGCCGCCCACCTGTAAGAACAATTTACATTAATAATAGTAAGAAGGATTCAACCAACTTCCCAATCAAAAGTAATAACATATTTTTTTTTCCATTTTGTTCTTCTGTGAACGAGTCTGGACTGCTGTTCTTTAAATTTACCGTACCTAAATTGAACATAAAATTTAAACTAGAAATCTAATGTGGGTCGCAAATTTTCAAAATCATCCACTACTGGTCTGTACTCCGAAAATCTACCGCTTATGTTTTACAGAACTATCAGACTACGAGAAAAGATGAAAGCCAATATTAATCTTCATGTAATCTGCTTGATCCTTCTTTGTTGTATAACATTATATGATTTTAATTCTTACACGTGGGGTTTCCCACTTACTGAAGATCGTGAGGTTACCATTTTATTTAAATATTTGATCTTTCCAATTCGGAAATGGAATTTTTTCTTAATGGCATTCACTCAACATGCGTTCTTTTTCATATATACTATATATACTTGTTACAACATCATTTTTATAGTCAATAATGGCATGTACGTACTATAATAGTAAGTGTTTTCCATCATGTACTTTAAAAATTATGTTGCAACAAGTTACTTACAACTCTAGATAGGCTTTCCATTACCATCTTCAACTGATAACAATCTGCCAACGGCTATTAACAGTTTAGAAATAGATTTGTAATATACCGATATTCTTTGTACAAACCTGTGCTTTGTTCCCCTCTAAGATCCCTTTCCCGTTTTTTACTGCTTCCATAAGCTGACGACAAATCTAAGAAGGACGTCCGTTCATTTAGTTGCTCTCTAGGCCCTAGAATTAAGTCATGCAGAATAAGAGAATTTTTATTACTTTTATTACCATGATTTCTTTGTACAGTTATTTGAGCTTTTGACGGAACATTTTTATAGTGATGTGATACTGGGTCACACATTTCAATGATTTTATTTAATGTCTAGAACACTCAAATTACTTATTTATAACAATTGATCAGACAGGTCTGTAAACTTTTATGGCTGTTTTTAATGGTTGTAAGTCAGGTATGTGATGATTGTAAGACAGTATATTAGAAACTATAAGAGAGGTTAATAAGAGAGGTTAATAAGTAAAGTCAAGACATACCAAAGTGATATTCGAAGGAGGGAAAAATCGTAACAACTGACAAACTCCGGAGAACAACGAAGACAAGACCAAATCAATACATGCACTACAATTAAAAACCAAAAAATGTATGAACAACATGGACCCCACCACCAGGATAACACCCACCAGTTGACACATCCGCCTTCTGAAAGCCATAAATTTGTGTCTAAAATTCAAACTCTCATACATTATATTTGTAATATGTGTCATTCTTTGAATTGCATCGTTTTGACACCTACGTTTTACTGAAAATTCTTGTTCATTTCACGAGAAAAAGGCTGGTGTTCTAAATAATTTATCCAAAATTTTGAGAGAATTTTTTACACACCATAAATAATTAGGCCAGACTTTTTTTTTAAATTTTGCCACAATAACTATACTAATGGCAAATTCCTTAAAGCAACTAGGGGCAGTTGTTAAAAAGATACAGACATTTTAGTAACTTATCTAACAATCATTTCCATACTGACTGACAACCTTAATTTATCTTCACTTACCTCTTTTACAGTCTCTTCTTCCGTACAGTCACTACTTACTTGACTGACAACCGTTACTTACAAGTCAGACGAGCTAACTGTCTGATAGTCTTATACTTTCCTTAATCAATAACTTTGAAACGGCAAGACAAGCTTTACTGTCCTGCTTAACAATCTTTACTGTCCTGCTTAACAATCTACTGTCCTGCTTACCAGTCTTTACTGATCTGTCAAATGAGTTACTGACCTGTCTGAAACCCTTGACTAGACTGTGTGGCATGATTCGCTTACCTGCCTGTCAAGTTTTATGAATATGTCTGAAAATATGTATTAACATGTTTGGCAACCTTCATTTACCTGTCTGACAAAACTTTCACTAACCTATCTTTCATTAACCTGCCTGACAATCTTTGCCGACATGTCTGACGATATTATACAATTACTGACTTTGTCAAAGGTCACTATCGGGATTTTTCAACCCGAGAAATGTAATATTTACCGAGCCTTTACGCGAGGTGAATATACATTTTCAAGGGTTGATCAATCCTGATAGATACCTATTACATAGCCAGTAATTGATTTATTACATGAATCGGAAAACTTTACTTTCACTTTCTATTTTAAGAACAAATTGGTCATTATTAAATTCCGCTTGACCTGTTACATAGCAAGTAATTGTTTTATTACCTGAATCGGAAAATGGACTTTCACTTTCTCATGTTTTTATTTTAAGAACAAATCACTATCACATTCCACTTGACCGATCAGGATCTATTTTAATCCTATAACCGTGCAAGCGGAATTCTTGCACTAAATTTAGATACTTCTCAGTTACTATCACGAGTACTCAAGACCTTTTAGACATTTCTATTCCAATCAGAAAATAGAAAAATATTTATTCATGTAATAAATTTACTTGTCTGTTTGACAATCTTTATTGACCTGACTGATATGTTTTTCTGACCTGTATCAACATTTACTAAAATGTCTGAAACTCTCTATTAACCTTTTTGAGGTTCTTTACAAACCTATTTGATAATCTTTACAAAATTATCTTAAAATCCTTATTGGATTGTCTGAAATAAAATTCTTTAATACCAATGTTGATGCACAACAAATGCACATTTCGTCAATTTACGACTCTTCAATTGTGACCAAGGCCTAAAATGTAAAAAACCAAAACAACAATCCAAAACGTTGAAGAGCAAATTCAAAGGTGCCAAAATGCCCAAAAGGGGTAAAGCCACAACCATCTAAGGACAGAGCTATGCACGAGGGAGACCCTCCTTAGTTTTCATAAACTTTACAATTTTGTAACAGCTTTATCAATTTCGGGCTAGTATCGAAATACTAGAAACTGAACAGAAAATCTTTCATTACCTGTCCGACATTCTTCCAGGGCAGCTGGTTTTGCTCTTACAAAATGCATACAGTTGGACGCGAAGTTATTGTCCGGGATTTCAAGCGGTAAACATCCGAACCTGACATAAATATTAAAAGCAAGTACAGTATATAATGAATCTCTGTAGTTAGCCCTTTGTCTCTCATCAAACTATTATAAGACTAAAAGTAGCTTAAATGACAAAAATAACAATGCAACCTTGTTAAGTGTAAGAGTGTATATTTCTATTTGTGTCGTGTATGGTATAATTATTCAATATTTAATGAAAGACTACATTTTGAAATCATATTGTTGTTGGACACTTTGATGATTCCCGTTGATCTATCGGAAAGCATTTTTTGTCCCTGCTGTAAGTTCTCGTTAAGACATATTTATTTTACACATAATACTGCAGACGTTAGCGGTAGTTTATTTACGTCGATGATTTATGTACAACATACACACATGATATAGTTAGCATATATAATCTCTCTTCTTTTGGTATTTACTGGTATCTTCCTTTTCTATCATAAATACTGTGAACTGTGAAAACTTCACATAGAGACAAACTTACTTTGGCTTTGCCTTTTTACATTCTTTATCGCAGTTCAAAATTTTCACTTCTTTTTGATAGGGAGCTGAAATATGGAATCATATGCTATACTAGTACATGTATGAGAAGGCAAACTCAATCCTTATTTTGATCATGTTACAAAATGAACTGTTTTATTTTCAGCTGTGAATTCTTCCGAAGGTTTAGCTTAATATTCGTTAAACCTACATTTGTTATACATGTTATAATATCACGCATTAAATGCTTCATTTTACTTACGGCTTGTCAATTCCATTAATTTTTTTAATGCAGGCGTTTTTATGACGTCATGGTCAACAAATTGCGCAAAGTGTACTAAAGCTAAAGTATATCTGTTGCTCTCTGGTCCACTTTCTTTGGTACTCAAAACAACATTTGATACTTTTCGCGGGTTCGGTAATCTTTTACCATCTTTACCATTTGTTCGTGGAACATCAAAACCTGAAAAATGTATAAAGGTCATATGTGCTTGATATTGTCTATTCAGAGTTTTATTGCCACAATATTGCATGTAAATATAGGTAAAACTTGTATGTGTCAAATATGACAAAATTTTACGTGTTATACTAAGATGTAAGATCCTCTTATCAAAAGTGTTTGTACTGCAAGAACTATTTTAGAAGTGTCTTGATATGTGTTTATATGTTTTTCATGAAATTTAAGTTGATAATTTTTCTGCAGTGACTATATTATTAAAGTACTAATAAGATAGTTATGACATGATACTGTTATTTTTCCCCAAGATTTTAAGAACTTTTACTGACCGTCGTTATATTCTGGAGGAAGAAGTCGAGCTTGGGGAGTAAGAGATGCTCCCCTGATATCACTTGGAAAGTAAATGTTGTTGCATGTTCCGTCTATTACTCTGTATGGATTTCCTGGCTTGCATGGATCCCGTGTAGGTAGAAAACATTCCGTTCTGGTTGCTAGAATGCTGTTAAGCTCAGGCAAATTACTTGCTACTGATTGTCCAGTTCTTTCAAAAAACAAAAAAAAATGAATCTTAAACCATTGAAAAGCAAATCATGTACACCTGTTGAACCATAACGTTTATGGTACTCTGTAATTTGTTTAAAAATGCACGTCCACAAAAACAATTAGAGGAACTAAAACAAATTATACCTGTCAAAGAAATTCTAAATAATTTCTGCTACTGTTATATATTAAACACTTTATCATAATTATAATTAGGATCAAAAGCATCATTAAAAAAGAAAACTAAAATAGTCACACTTGATATGCAAATATTGTTTCACATATGTTTAAACATGATTTTATTATCAAAGAACGTATGTTATTTCTTTAATTCTAAACTTCAAAAATATACTTGAATATTGACAAAAAGGGTAAGGAGACACCATCCTATCTCCGAATTAAAAAAACCAAAAAATAATGACCATTTCGTGATCCCTGAACTATCTTCGATGAGTGGAAACACCCATATATGTGGTGAGCCTACGAAATAACCAAATTGGTCCTTAAACCATTGCTAAGGGCGTTGTTCCTTTTCATTGGATTTTGTCGGCTACGTAATAAATCCGTGGAACAACAATCGTAAAATAAGATTGGGCAACTATAGAATTAGAATAGAAAATCCCAATATTCCTGAGTTAGTACAGGCGCAAATAGTTTAACACCATTAGGCACCAAATAGCAATGAAGGAAATCCGGCTTGTGACACTCAGACAGTTCTTATTTTTACAATGAGGTAAAAACATACACGCACATTACACATGTGTAACACGGATAAATGGTAAGCGTCAATGAGACAACATCCCGTTAGGACGATATGTACGATTACGATCGAGGACGGTTACACTGAGGACGGGAAATCAGATCACAATTCGACTATGTTGTTAAAAAGGACCAAGGTGCTAAATGAAAAAAAAAATCCAAAACAAAAAAAAAATGTAGTAGATGAGATTTAAATGCGAAAATGGTCCAAAGGGTATAACAAAAAACTATCTAAGTAAATGCCTTTGCAGAGATACTTTTAGGTTTCTGATTTTTTATGCATGTATATTATATATTAAATGTACAAAATGTATTATAAACTGAGTAAAATCTTGATTAGACATAAACTAGTTGAAGGCCATTTCCGGAATATCAACAACTACTGTGTCTCTCACATACTTCGGCAACTAAACTCCGGTCTTCATTACTATTCTGTAGTTTCAAATAACAATTGGATATGTTTTTAAAGTCAAAATGGGTCACACTTTCGGAAACAGAACTTGCACATATTCTGCAACGTCACATTTCTTTGTGGTGAAGACATATGCGATGGCAAAACCAATGAAAATAAACACAAAAGTTAGAAAATCAGCTCTCGTAAAATATTCGACACATTTCTGCAGTGGAAACGACAAAAAGTCATTGCGACTATTGGAAACAAGAGGTAGTGAAATACTTTTTATTTACATATTAAAGAAATATTTGAGATATTCTCGAAAAAAAAACGTTTGCAATTTGAAAAAGACACACAGTAAACAGATGCCTCTACTCAACGGGAAATTACACTTTGATTGATACCAGTTTTGATGCACTTTATGTGCACATATAAACAATTTTTGTCCCATCAATATTGATAAAGGCCAAATATGTAAAAAAAAACACAAACAATAAATAACATCTTGTTAACAGAATAAATACCAAATGATTGAAAAGAATGAAACCTTAAGCCATTAAAGATAGAGGTGTAAGATTAATAAGATTAATGAACTTTATGTTCAAATTAAACCATGTTAAAATACGTTTAGGTACAACTGAAATTGAAATTTTTTACCCTCGCAATCCCGCCCTTGCTCTAGGTATAGCATCTCTGGCTATTCCGGCACTCCTTCCAACAATCAATGAGGCAGCAGGGTCTTCTGTTTGTCCACTAAATAGGTTGAGTTTATCCTGAGGTGTATCACCAGGTAAAGGTTCATCTGATGGTGGTTGAGCTGCCCCTGGTGCTCCTGCAGCGCCAGATGCAATGCCCGGTCTAGCAGCTGCACCTGTTATAATATATTATAAATTACGATTTCTGTAAACTAATAATTATTAATTAACCAGAAAGCTAATGATGGTGTTGCTTTTACACTGAGTTGGTAATACATGTAGTAACTATCTTTTGTCACTGATGTCATGAATGTGTGGCAGAGAAGCTATATATTCAGCTTCAATATAACTTGTTTATGAAAGCACTTATAAATATCAGCCCCACAAGACATAATAAATTTATGCCTATCATATTTTAAGTAACTAACGAAGTTTACTTGGAATTATCTCCACTAATGTATTTGGGTCGTCTGTAGCCGTTTTTTATACACAGCGGTCAGGGTAGGTAAAGGGGAGAGAGATTGGGGTATAACTACTAAGTGTCTCTGCTGTGTCAGACTATGACAAAAACTTACATTCAGTGATCCGACATGAAAGATTTGTATCAGTTTGTGAATTAGTTTTTTAATCGATAAGGTCTGACGAAGGTTAAAAACAATTAGATGCGTTGTAAACAAAGGTACAGTGTAGGATGTGAAATGCCTTGATTTAGAAGTCCTAAATATGCAGCAAAATGTCCGCAATAAATCTGTGTAACGTAATAAAATTTATAAAACAAGTTTTTGTCTGTTATGATACCGAAATAATTTTTCTATCACATAAATTGTCCATTTGGAAAATAGAAATTTTCTCTCTTGTCTTATCAAAAGACAAATGATTTAATTAATATATATGTAACTACTATTTATTTCTACAATGTAAAATGGACAGTTTTATGAATTTGATAATTTTACCTCAAAAGTGAAGTATATAAATGTTTATTACATTTCGACCTTTTAAATTTATACAAAAACAATGTGCTTCAAACCGGTCCGTATTTTGTGATAGTGACCGATTTGTTCTTAAAATAGAAAGTAAAAGTACAACTTTCCCATTCATGTAATAAAACAATTACTGACTTTGTAATAGGTCGCTATCAGAATTAATCAACCCTTATAAATGTATATTCACCTCGCATAAAGGCTCGGTGAATATTACATGTTCTCGGGTTGCTAAATCCCGATAGCAACCTATAACAAATTCAGTAATTGTATAATATTGCACAGTGATACGTGATATTGCAAGGTATAACACGTGATTTCCAATTAAGAGTGAAATGTAATAAAACAATAATAGCATTATTTCACTGTCGTGCAATATCATGTTTTATGGACCACTTAAAGCAATATTGCCCTCGATCCTTGGCCTTGTGCAACATAACTGTTAAGTGGTCCATAAAACATGATATTACACTCAGCGAAGTGCCATAATTGTATAATATGTCAAGTTTATGACGTCCTAGTAACAAACATTGAAGTTATAATTATTTTTATTGTAACCATTACTGATACAGAGTAAAATCCCAAAGAACAGATGAGACTTTTTTTATTTTTCTCAAATTTTCGGACTGTTTTGTTTTTATTTGTCTTGCACATCAAGTCACTATTCTTGACTTCTTTATTATGGATATAAAGAGTGAAAAATACCTGCAGTATATAGTTTCAAGATTCTTGCAGGCTTCTTAAATAAAAAGATGAAAAATACTACCAACGAAGCAAAAGGCATCTTTAATAGTGGCAAACAAACTAAAATACATAACCGAAAACTATTGACAGGAGAGACAATCTGTTCAATAATGCCAATAAGGCAACCACATGGATATCATGACTCTCACGTCGAACATTCAAATGAGCAGCATATGGGTGTCATATAAGAGACAGAAAATTCTTACCCATCCGCACTATTTGAGTTCAACCCCGGGGTTTTGTTGGACGCTCGTCATTTTTTAGTTTCCTGTGATGTTTTTCTGCTGTTAATCTTTTTTTTTTAGTTTCTTATGGTATTTGTCTGTAGTTTGTTTGTTTTCGTCCTTCCCTATCTCGGTTTTGTCTTTCTCTCCGGACTTGTCGGATTTTCCTTACCTTGGCTTGGAACATTTCTGTCAACAGCTTCCTGTACAGCTTGGTTCAATATTGCAGTCAATGAAGCATTCTGACCAACGATACCGGGAAGACATATACCCTTTAATACCATCAACAGTGCAAAATACTTCATTCTGATGTATTTCACTCCTAAAACAAACTTTTTAAAAAGAATGAATTTCATGCAAGGTTTTCGTTAATGTAAAAATGGAAAATACATCAAAGACTGGTTATAACTTAACAGTTTGTATAAGCTCCAGCTCTCTTTGATTATGAAGAATATATGGAAGGCCCTTTTAGATGACGACTATTCTTTTGAACTAGCAGTCATGGGTCTGTTAATTTTGTCATCCCATAAGGACACAAGACCACATTAAGTGCACTTACGTTGGACAAATGACCATACGAAGTAGATAAGAATGGAATTTGTTTATTAGTTTGATATATTCTTATCTATTAAAAAATGGTCCCGTGTAAATGAATAATAGAATTACACATGTATTGTGCAAACCATTTGACGAATTCTACTAGTTTCAAAATGAAATGCTATTATCTAACCGCAAAACACAAAATAACGACTGAATCAATGTAATTGAGTTTAAAACAGTATAAGGAATCTCTTCATTTAAAATCATTATTTTTTTCTGTAATTTCACTAAAATATAATAATATATTTATATATATGCTTGTTTATATATTACATATTGAGTTTTTCCTGTTTTCTCATTGGTTAGTTTGGTCACGGTCAAATGATTAGCAGGATATTACATGTATTGACCTCTTGTAAAAGCATATTGAACAGTAAAAGAATATTGACTCCGTAAAAATAATATTGACAACGTAAAAAGAATATTGACTCTGTAAAAGAATATTAACTCCATATTACTAAAATTAGATCCGGATTCGTTCGAAACATTTCTCAGTTTTGTCAAAAAGTTTGATTTTTTTTTTAATTTCTTTGATTAAATCATTTAACTTTATATTTCAGAAATTTGAGAACTATTAATGCACATCTTACCTATATTTTGGTTTGAAAGTGTTGAGGATTTTTCTTGATTGAAATCATACAGTGTATATAACAATTAAGGACTTTTAATTCGGCCAAAACCTTATACATGGACCTAATCAAAAGTCCATAATTGATAAATATTCATTATGGTTTAATTTAATTTGATAAATGTATATCTTTATATCATCGATGATTTTTTTTACTTATGAGCGTTTTTACTGTTTAGGTATCCATATTTACTTTTTATTTTTGTGGTCATACTAGAATCTTAGACTTTATTTTTATGTAACATTTTCATAACTAAATATTATTTTTAATAAAAAAAAAAATAAATAATAAACTTTGATAAAAAATATAAAAAAAATCAGCTTTTATATCCATACAGAACTGTTCCTGCTATCAATAACGTCAATATATTCCAAATGGCGTATCGAAAGAGTAATTTAAGATTTCGTGAAAACTATAAGGAGTCGTGAGTAATTTTTGTGGTCGAGATTTCTTATGGAGTAAAATTCGAAGTGGTCACGATTTTACATTTTTCAGATTACATTTGGTGGCAACATTGTATACATACTTTCATGTGATGTTATGTATTGGCGCCAAGCTGTAAATAAGATACCTGGATGAGTACAAAAACAGGGTCGCTGCGTGGAAAATCACGAAATAAGTAAAAAGTAAGAAATCATATTCATTAGTTAGTAAGTTTATTCGCTCGTGCGAAAACAAAATTGGATCGATGTTGATTTTAGTAAATTGTCTAGTTGAGATTACATCATAACATGGATCTTTTGAACATGTGGAATAAGATGTTTCATCTTGCGGAATATATGTTAGGGTACATGCACATTGTCTCTGAACATGGCAAAAATAAAACTAGCTCCTCCTAGGAGCCTGTATCGCTAACCTGGAGAAAGCTCATTGTTAGTATTTAGTATAAACAGTATTTTATTAGGAAATAGAACATGACAAACACAGTTGGATATAAACAATAACGGGATTGGAAAACAAGTGTTGACCACTTTTATAAATTCCTCTCCCAGAAAGACATAGATAGAAATGGTAATTAAAAAAATACACGTATGAGTTAAACATTAGGAATAGATGATGACCAAATAATATTACAAATAAACAATTTTTTGAAGCCAGGCGTTAGTTATAGTAAATATAAACAACGGAAACCACACACTTACATTGAACAAATAGTATACACATATATATACGTATCAAGTAAACCTTTTCGTAGCTAAAATGAATTTTTGTATCACAATAAAGTTATCAGAATTCTCACTATCAGAAAGGTGAGTGTCACCAAAAAGTATCTTATCAATCGTTACAGGATTATATGATAGCTGAGCAAACATATTGTGCCTGTGAGCGTCAAACCGGGTACAGATCAAGAAAAAGTGTTCGGAATTTTCAACTTGATTACAATTTAAACAAAAAGGGTTTTCAACTAGGTTTTTGATAAATAAGTGTGCATAAAGTCCACTACTCTGGGTCCTAATTCTGGCTTGAAAAATTTGACCCGTCCTTTTGCCGACATAAAAATATTTTGGCACAGGATTGGTCTTTCTCAAATATTTTTTGAAACAAGATAAAGAGGAATTTCTTATATCAACCGGCAGTTGATTCCACAATCTAGTGGACGATGGAAGAAAACTGTTGTGATAGTAGCTAGTTCTTGAGGGTATGTTAATGAGATTGCTAGCATTGCGAGTACGATATGAATGGGTATTGCCAAATGACGACGGGACCAAATTCGAGAGATATGCTGGGGCAGTATTGTTGACCATCTGATGAAATAATATGAGCTTGTGGTTTTTCCGCCTGTCTCTTAACGTCTCCCATCCTGTCTCTTCTAGGAGAACATTCAGACTGGTTAACTTTGAGGCACCAGTTACAATACGTGCTGCCTCATAATTAATCTGCTCCAATCTGTCCTTCATATATTCATGACAATTATCCCATACGACGTCAGCGTATTCAAGAATGGGGCGAATAAACGAAAAATACATTGTCTCGAGAGACTTTCTGTCCACCGTATACTTTAAGCGACGTAATTGTTGGTATTTGCTGACTTTTTTGCAGTTACAATGGCTATATTGGTCCACATTGAAAGGGGATTGCATAAGAAATACGTCAACAAAGTCTGGTAAAGATAGTCTAAAAAATTCAGAGAAAATGAATATGTTTTGGGTATATTTTATAATTTGTAGTAATAGCAGTCAGACCACTTGATATAATTTTGAAAGGTGACCACTTAAGGACCACTTTGCCACACTACTTTCGAACAGATTTTTAAATATTTTTTGCTGATATTTATTAACGGCGGAAGTATAGAGTCATGGTTGGTTGATTGGTATGTCAATTTTTACCTTTCCTTTTTCATTTTTCGAACCCCCAGACACAATTCGGAAAGGGGATCACCTAACTATTATAACAAATGATGTACAATTGTATAATTTTTTTAGAGAAAATTTACGATTTTGAAGGATATTAAGGAAAAAAATACTTGAAATGTTTTATAAAGTAAAAGTGTAAAAGCAAAGATTTTAACGACGGTGAATTTATTTTTCTTATTTCTGTTGTGTGAACCTTGAACTAATATTATTAAGTACCTAAATACAATTGCTAATCATAAAACGTTATTGCAAATATAAGATGACTTAGTTAAAATTTCAGATTGATATCTTAGATCTACTGGATTTTCATCCTCGAGTTCTTGCATGTCTTATATTGTCTTGCCTGTTCAGGTAAATTGGATGTCTGGATGTCTATCAAAGCAAAATTGTATTAATTTTTCCAATAAAATAAAATAAAACGAAATGAAATAATTAAAAATAAAAATAATAAAATACTTAATTGAAAGATAGAATTTACCAACCAAATAGCCACACAGGGATAAACTTGGAGTTAGTTAATAGATAAGCATGCATCTGGTCAAACCAAGTCGAATAATTCTATATAAAGAAGAAAACACTTTTCAACTATTGTCTAGAAATCAGAAATGTTTATAATTGTGTTTTAATATGTTAAATCATGCGATCGCTGAACAAATTCAATATCAGATTCCTTTGTTTGTTTTGTTTTGTTTTATTTTTTGTTGTTTTTTTCGGTTATAAAATTTCATTAATGCGAAAAATTTGCATCAAAAGCTTTGAAAAAAAAGAGACTTATAAAAATGCTTACTTCTCAGACTGGAGTCAACAGTTCATTTGTAGTCTTTGCCAAAGATGAAAAAATAATGAAGTTCCTCATAAAATATACAGTCAATTATCATGGGGATCAAGAATAACTTTGATTGGGTATTATGCAACTGTTTGAGGAAATGTTGCTGAAAATCAATGTATAAATGAAATTCTTTGTTACTAGAAAAATGATACAACACTTTTCTGGTTTAATATATTTTTGAATAGCCTTATTAATGATGCATAAAAACTTAAAACCAAAAAGTAAAACATAAAAAATTTGAAAATTTTAGTTGTCCTTTCATGCCCCTCAAAATGCAGTGACAAATGTTGCAGGAGTTATTCTATAATTCAGGAAGTTAAAGGGATTATATTTTATTTGCATATAATGCTTTCCTAATGATCTTTTTCTTTTGTGATATTTAACCTTATTGCATGTTATTACAAAATATCACAATAAAAATTGATTTTAACGGGTTGCAACTTGATTTAATATATTTACCGAAAATCTTTAAATAAGTCTACATAAGTTAAACTCAGCTTGCATACTAATTTATCATATGTACGTATGTGAAATTACATAAACGTTTTCTAGATATTTGATAAGAAAATAATGAATTACAATGTGGCTCGTAGAAGGACTATTCTAAAAGCAAAAATGATATTCCTCGCTAGCTTTAAACGTTTTCTTTCAATTTTTGCACATTTGTTGAATTATTTCCCCTTCTTTATCAATGTTTGCACTTTTGTGGAATTATCTTCCTTTCTGTATCAATTTTTCAATGTTTGAGAAATTATCTCCCCTTTCCATTGATATCTATAAAAATGTTGAATTATCTCCTCTTTTCTTTCAATTTTTACAATGGAGAAGGTGCCATTTTCCTCCAATTTTTTGTTCGCTTCTTGATTGGTTCATTTTCAAGAAGTCTTAAAATCATTATGTCTTTCAAAATTTATCAGAAAATAGCCTAGCATATGACCTCTTATGATGTTATATCCATCAAATAGGTCACTTAAAAATTTAATATAAAAAAAAAACTAATTCAAATATAGCTTTGGGAGAAAGTTTTAACATCAATTTGCTTTTTTCGGGTCTTTATAAGACATTTTTACAATAGGAAGGACACGCAGAACCAAAACCATATTTACCTATATTCTCTTTTATATTACAATAAAATGGTTTTGGTTCTAAATGTCCTTCGCGATAACATTGTAACAAATAGTACAAATTCTTGATAATTGACCATAATGCCTCTTTTCACGATTTCTATGGTTAGAAAACTCGAACTTATTAATGACTGAGCATTACATTTTTGTTTGTTAACAATAACATACATTATATATCGTCGTATACGACAGAAGTTGTTAAATATTAAGGATGATCGCTGGTCTAATAGGAAATAAATAGGATTTGAAATAGGTGTTTTAGTTTGAGAGAACATATGAATAGTAAACAAATAAGCAAGAAAAAAATATAGGTTCATGTGCTCATTATAAAGCCTTGAAAATTTGCAGGAAATGGATTTTCTCTGGATTTTTCATTGTCTTTGCATTGACAACTTCAGTCTCTCAAAAATGTATGAAAAAATAAAAAGGATTTCATAAAATTTTGTCAAATACCATTTTAAGGTATATATGAATTATAAAAGAAAAAGTGGGGGGTTCATGGGCAAAAAATTTTAATGTTTAAGAAATGGATAAAACCCAAGGATTCCTAAAATCTGACAAAAAGACCAAAACACGACCAGCGAGCATCCTTAAACATTTTCTTTTTAACAGTTAGGAGTGAAACAAATATAGGGGAAAGTGACCCTACTCCTTTATGAAAGTATTTCTCTTTTTCAATAAATTTTTGCAAATATGCTGAAATATATCCCTTATCATTTTCAATATTTGCCAAGCAACGAGAGCAACGGCAATCATTTTTGTGTTTCGATACTTTCACATCCCGTTTTTTCCTACGAAAAATATCCGGCTATCAATTGTACAGTGAACTGGTAATAAAGGAAAATATGGTTCGCCATCGATCATACAGTTTTTTGTTTTTATTTGAAGTTCACAAACTATGCAATAGTTGCGACTTTTCTGCTTTATCATAAACTGTCATTTTATGATTAGAAATAAATTCTTTTGGTTTTTATATGTCAACTTTTATTGGAAGACAGATTGTTCTATATAAAATCCACTTAGGTACATGAAAGTATATCTGTATTTTATTATACTAAATGGGAGAGGATTATAGAATCAAACAAAATGTATAGAAATAAAGGAGACCTGGATAAGTGTCGAGACAACAACCCCGAGACGGAATCTGACAAAAAATATAGAAATAGTTTGAACATAGGGTCAAGTGATTACATTATATAAGAATGTTTATTAAACATAAAAAAAATATTTTAATACTACGAACAAGCCAAAAAATTAAATACTGAGATGGTTTTATAACGTCATTAAATTTCCATTGAAAATAGCGTATCGTTTAAAATCTGGTTAAATTTCTCATTCATGGTGTTAACGTCAATAAACCACTTTCATCATAATTTCATCAGCGGGGGTCATTTACCTGAAATTATCACCTTAAGGGTATCTTGTTCCTGTAATTTAATTAAAAGGTAACGAAATCCTAGCATAAAAGCAATTAACAAACAACTTGTAAATTTTGTCGTTGTCTAGCTCTTCCTTTCCAGATTCGCTGAAAATTGCCCAAGTGGCACCAGTATTAAAAAAAATAATATAATTGACAAAGGCAATTATACGCCTGTAAGTGTTCTTCCATCAATATCAAAAATCTTTGAAACAGTCATAGAAATTCATCTAGCAAGACATTTTGAAAACTTTTTAACCCTCTTCTTGCTGCTTTTAGATCTGGCTTTGGCTGTCAATCAACTTTACTAAAAATAATGGAAGTCTGGAAAAAGCACTAGACAATGACAGATACTTGGCGGCCATACTTATGGATCTTAGTAAAACATTTGATTGCTTACACCACGATTTACTTCTTTTAAAATTAAAAAATTATGGACTCATTGATTCTGCTCTAAACCTTCTGTATAGCTATATTTCAAACAGAAAACAATGTGTTAAAGTTGGTCAAAGTCTCAGTACAATGTTTAATATATACAAAGGTGTTCCACAGGGCTCTATACCTGGGCCTGTGTTCTTTAATATTTTCATCAATGATGTTTTTCTTTTTGTTAATAAATGTGACCTGTACAACTATGGCGATGATATCACCCTATCCAAATCTGGCGAATCTTTGGAATATGTCATTTCTTCCTTAGAAGAAGATAGTGAATCTCTAATTTCATGGTTTTCATTCAATAAAATGCAGGCCAACCCAGATAAATTTCAGGCGATTGCTATTGGTTCAAAAACACATTCACAAAACATAACTTTCAATTTAAATGGTAACAACATTAAATGCGATGATGAGGTGAAGCTGCTTGGTGTCACAATTGATTTTAAACTGGACTGTAACACTCACGTTACAAATATCTGTAAAAAAGCAGCCAGACAACTGAATGTTTTAAAACAAATTGGAAGACATCTAAACAAATTATCAAAACTCACAATTTACCACTCATTCATCATTTCGAACCTCAGCTACTGTCCTCTAGTATGGCACTTTTGCACCGAAAATAACACTAAAAAAATGAAAAAATTCAGAAACGTGCACTCAGATTCATATATGAAGACTATAACAGCTCATACACCACTTTACTGGAAAAATCTCAGCTACAGTCACTTAAGGTAAGAAGAATGAGAACCATGGCATTAGAGACCTATAAAATCATCAACAACTCTGGTCCTAAATTCCTACATGATCTGGTCAATATTAAAAATAATTCATATAATTTTAGGTACAAATGCATAGCTGACCTTCCAAGTCCAAGAACAACCAGGTATGGTAAGAGAAGTTTTGGCTATGAGGCAGCAAGTGTGTGGAACTCCTTGGCTAATGAGGCAAGGAGTCTTTCAATTTTTGGACAATTCAAAAATTTTATATCTTCATGGTGTTTTACAGAAAATTGTTCTTGCAGTGCTTGTCGATGAGCTTACTTGCTGTCCTGTAGCCAATCTCTCTAGCCTCTTTTTATATGCTGCTTTATCCCTGCTTTTGCTTATTTTATATACTTTAATGCTACATGTATAATGTATGTGCTTTTGGTCTAGTTTTTATCCATGTGCTGCTTATTTGTACTGTTTTTTCTTTGCATGTTTTATTGCTTAACTTGTGTGTCGCTGATAGTGCTTTTATGTATGTCATATGTATGCATGTATTTGTTTTTGTTATCAAATATCTACAGTCGGTTAAAGAGCTCTACAGAGCTCATGTTGTCTGTGTTATTATGTATATATCCTGTGCCGATTTTAAATAAAGATTACATACTTACTTACTTACTTACTGACAGAGCAAAACGTCTGTCATATAAAAATATAATCCACGATTACCGAACAACAAAGAGAAACATACAATCACTAATCAGGCTGGTTTAAAATATCAAGTTTGCCACTTGCACAGTCAATCAAAATCAATGAGAATCGTTAAGAATTATAACTTATTCTAATAATGTTGGAAGACAGAGATTGCAGATTTATTAAATTCATCAAAGGTGAAATAGATCTAAAGAACCGGTAATGAGAGCAGTCGTAGATGTACACAAATTACAGTCATAAGGATAGTACTATGTTTGCAAGTGTTTAATGTGTTATTACAAACTATCCCTAACGAAGTAAAATTCGTGTCGGGTAATTTTCAAGTCCGGAAAAGGACTGTTACTGTTAGCATCAGTTGTGTGGTAAAAAGTCGAAAAATTCAACTCGGTAGTCATATTGATCCGTGATCTAATGTAAAACAATGATTGGCGTGTATAATTATTGTTTGAACCTTAAAATGTTTTGGTATCAATTTTACGTGAGACTAGATTAGACAATTCTTGTACGAAGACGCATAATTAAAGACTCATGATCTTTTGTGACATAACTCTGTTTTAACACTCTTCATTTTATTTTCTCATTTTTTCTTGCTGGAAACAAGTAATTTTCTTATACTAAGTACCTGGATGCAATTGCTAAGCCACCTATTCTTGTCATCCGCAACATTATGTGCTGTTACTTTTGGGATTGACCTGACAAGATAAGCAGAAAGTCGCCATAAATTGTCGTTGCGGATATGCCGATGTCAATTTGTGCCATACTTACAGAGTTTCTAGGTAACAACGAGGTTAATAAAATAAGAATTTTGGATTTGCATCAGTAATGGCCTTGACCGTTAAATAACACAGGTTTCAAAACAATTTGACCTTTCCTGACTTTGTATACGATGACACAAGTACATGTATGAAAAATATTGCATTTTTTTATAAGTTCTTGTCTACTTACAGCGACACGGCGACGAAGTACGATGGAGAACCTTGCCATAAGCTACAATGCATTATTGAAAAAACTCCTTATTGACGCCCTTTTGTTTTTGTTTTTATTTTTATTAATTTGTTTTGATATTAGACTACTATTCTTTTAAACAGGAGGGAGGGGAGTTTTTTTTTCAAAGAAATGTTGTCTTGAAGAATATAAACATGAAAAATGTATCTTGTGATGGAATTAATAAACTGCATTTTATATTTCTGAAAGAAACAACCGAAAGAAATGGAAATGTTGTGTCATTTGAAAGACATTGTCAGTGCAACTAGCTAAGGACTACAAATATATATTCGACACAAGTAGTATACATTGTGCCTTGAACATCGGAAAAAAGGTCATCTACCTCGAGTCAGAATTTATATGTCACTAAATCTGCCAAACGTAAGTAAATTATAAAGTCTATCGTTAACTATTTGCATCCAAAATCGTTATTATTTCAGGTTGATTTCTTCAGAAAAATTGAATTTTTATACAGTATGAATTATTATTTGCATAATCTCTTAATTACGGTACAATGAATTCGCCCTCGAAATCGGTTTGTACCGACTTACTAACTATTCAATACCTAATTATAAGGTCATATCTTGATATCTTAACACGGTGTACTATTCGTAACAAATGTACTTTACCAAGCGAAGAAAATACTTCACGAAATAGTGATTACCAGTGAAGAAAGTTCGAGGATATTATCGTTGTCTTCCAGTCCGGCATACTTTCTTGTGACATCAATTCCATTTGATTTTAGAATTTTGATTTTCTAAACTTGTAACCTGAAATCCTCTTTCACATTTTTGCATTTTATTTCTTAGTAGTATTGTCAACATTGTAAGCATACACTTTTTCAAGAGAATTTTTATTTTCAAAACTTGGGGCCCATATGGTGGACTTTCAATTTGTGAATTTAAGCATGATGGACGTAAAATTCTCCTTTACTTTTCCACTTATGCATTGATTTTCATCGTATTTATTACACAATAGTGTCATACAATATAATTATAGATGCGCAGTAAGGCTTTATTTTTTTTTCAAAACTGTGGGTGCACATGGATAGAATCCATACCGTAATGTCTCTAATTTTTCGGTGCCCTAATTTTTCGACACTTTTGAAAATTCAAGGAAAATTGAATTAATCGATAACCTTTATTTCTCGGCAGTTGCAAAATTGTCAAAGTTACGATCATTGCAGCTGGTGACAGTCGGTAATTAAGTCTCCCAAACGAAGTGGGAGACTTACAGATTTTGATTTGCGATTTTCATCGAACATTTTTTTTTCTTCCTCTCCGATTTTGTTCGTTTGAGTTCTCGATAACCGTCAGAGATATGGAACTGAGATTTTCCATCAAGAAAGATCAATGTTTCTAGATATGCCTAATACTAATCATGTTTGGATGAGGATCACTGAGACATATAACGAGCAGTTCAAAGAGGCTAGGGGTTTACAATAGGACCCTATGGGGAATTTTTTTTCATCGAAAAACTCTACGAGAGTGACTAATTACCATCTTATATCATTTATTTTTTTATACATTGTGACAACACCTATTAAATGACATATACCTCATTCCTATAGGGGGTCATCCCAACCCCATAAAGTCGATAATTTTGAAAAATTCCAGATGCAAATAAAATCATATATTTTATTATTCTCCGTAATAAGACGAAATAAATGACATGTACCTCATTCTTTCAGTAGGGTGATCCTCACCCCCATAAATCAATAATGTCCAATTATCTCATAAACCGTTAAAATCCCCTCCCCTAAACCATATATTTTCTTATTCCCCATGGTGAGACGCACCAAATGACACATACCTCGCTTCCCCAGGAGGTTATCACCACTCACATCAAATCAATAATGTTCAATTATCTCATAAACCGTTAAAATCCCCAATCCTAAATCATCATTTTCTTATTCGCCGTGGTAAGACGCACCAAATGACACATACTTCGCTTCCCCAGGGCGTTATCACCACTCCCATCAAACAATAATGTTCAATTATCTCATAAACCGTTAAAATCCCCACCCCTAAACCATATATTTTCTTATTCCCCATGGTAAGACGCACCAAACTACACATACCTCGCTTCCCCAGGGGGTTATCACCACTCACATCAATCAATAATGTTCAATTATCTAATAAACCGTTAAAATCCCTACAACTAAACCACATATTTTCTTATTCCCCATGGTGAGACGCACAAGATGACACATACCTTGCTTCCCCAGGGGGTTATCACTACTCCCATCAAATCAACAATGTTCAATTATATCATAAATCGTTAAAATCACCACCCCTAAACCATATATTTGCTTATTTCCCAAGGTGAAACTCACCAAATGACACACACCTCGCTTCCTCAGGGTGTTATCATCACACCCGTCAAATCTATTAATGTTCAATTATCTCATAAACCGTTCAAATCCCCGAACTTAAACCATATATTTTCTTATTCCCCGTGGTAAGATGCACCAAGTGACAAATACTTCGCTTCCATGGGGGGTTATCACCACTCCTATCAAATCAATAATGTTCAATTATCTCGTAAATTTTCGACGGTCAAGCGTGACGTCATAATGAAGAACGGCGCTGACAGCGATGCGTTTAACAACAATATCGTGATTCCCCTTTAAATGATACCTCATTACTCAATGGGCGTCATTCTCTCCCCCTTATTAAACAATTTATCTTATTATATAAAATTAAAAATCTGTAAGAAACCTAAACCGTTATTTTCTTATTCCCCATGACAAAACGTATGAACTGATATATACCCCATTTACCCAAGCGTTCATCCGCACCCCCTCGAATCATTAGTCTTTAATTGTAATGCAATATACAAAATTAACTGTTGATGTAAACATAAAGAAGGCAAGAGGATCATTATATAGCCTAATGGACACAGGCCTACATGGGAGGAATGGATTAGATCCTGAAACAGTTATAACTCTTTTAAATACATATGTTATGCCTATATTAACCTATGGTTTGGAAATACTACTTCCGACAGGCAGCATTTTTGACACAATCCACCAATTCCACAAGAAAATTATTAAACAAATACTCTCTTTATCTCAACAAAACAGCTGACCCTGCTATATACATACTAAGTGGAATGCTACCAATTGAAGCTGAAATCCACCTTAAAGCTTTAACACTTTTTGGAAATATCACCAGCTAACAAAACATCAGTTGAATGGAGATTATCAGAAAGACAGCTGCAATTAAAAACACATACAAGTAAAAGCTGGTTCATATAAATAAAGAAAATATGCCTAAAATATGATCTGCCAGACTGTCAGAATTTCCTAACTTACCCTCTTGGAAAATTCCAATGGAAAAAATTGATTACAAGGAAAATTTATACTTACTGGAGAGAAAAGATAAATGAAAATTCAGAGGGTTATTCAAGCTTGCAACACATCGCATGTGCCTATAAGATCAAAACAATCCATCCAATCCTTACAACAAACACTTCAAACTGTAGGGACATCAACAGAATACCTATTAGAACAAAAGTGGCAACAGGAAATTACATACTGCAATCAAATAGAGCCAAATTCAACAAATGTGAGGTATCAGCCACCTGCAAAATTTGTAATAAAGAAGACGAAACGATTGAACATTTTCTTATCTCTTGTATTCATCTTGAACCGGACAGAGAAAAGCTTTTAAAAGTGATACGTGAGCAATGTCTTAGATTGGTAGAACTATTTAACATTAGTTTGGATATAAACTTAATCCATGTGATAATTAACCCATACTATCTTGTGAAATTCTGTGCTTGCACCAAAACTAGTAATCTATGTAGCTTTATTAGCTTGCATGTTGAACCTGCTTGTAGAACACTTATATATAACCTGCATATGCAAAGATACAAGCTCCTAAGCACTGGACAGAAAAACTTAAGAAAGTCAAATTTAGCTATTAAGTAGTAGTTGTATGTGGACTGTAAGTTATTATTAATTAAAAGTAAATATATTCTAAATTTCGTGAATAAGACTTGATATGTGATATTGGTGAAGGAATATATTGACATACTTTTATTGTGTACAGGCTGTATTAATATTCTATTGGTGATTGGATTTTTATTGGATTTATTACTTCGTACTGAAGCCTATATTGGCAGAATATATGAAGATACAGAATACTGATTGTAACGTCGATTCTGATTGGACAACGTTGAAAATCTCAACAATTGATTCCGTCAAATAGTAAAGTACAATGCAGTTATCTCCTAACAATCTCGTAAAGCATTGAAATGAATCCCTACCCCTAAATCATATATTTTCTTTTTCCCCATGATAAGAAAAATAAATTGATAAAAACTAACACCCCCTACCAAAAAAGGGGGTGTGTTCATCCTCGCCCCTCAAATCAATAATTTTTTAATTATTTCAAAATCCGTAAAAATTTTAATCCCTTTAACATGTTTTAATACGCAGTGTTCAAATCTTGTTATCCATTTAACTCCATACCCCGTAACCACATATATTTCTAATTGCCTATAAGGAGACGCAATAAATGACTTTACACATTACCCGGGGAAAGGAGGTATTCCCTCGTTAAAAACCAACCAAAGTCATTGAGGTCCGTGGCCCTTAATTATTAACATTTTTATTCTTTGTGAAAAGCTCAGATATCTTCAGTGTTCATTTCCCACCCCTTTACACACTGGATGTATCACCAATGTTTCTGAATAGCTTCGAAACTGCTGGCCGGGATGATTATTATGCCCATGACAAGACCTTGTGAATGCACAATTTGTATTAATCGCAGGGATAATTTACTATTCCTGGAAGATAATAAATTGTTATATATCATAAAAAATTCTCCAATTGCTGGAAAAGAAAAAAATCACTTTCGATCCGTTTTTCTTTATATCTGTTATCGTTTTCGAGATATAAGGTGACGCGGTAATTTTTTAAACTTTTTAATTCCTCATCGGATGGTAATTTTTTTTAAATGATTCCTCAAGAAAATCCCAACAAAAGTTACTGCAGGTTTTGTTTTTCCATCCTTTCCAAAATAAAAGGGTCAAAGGGGCCATTATAAGTTCACTGATGCCAGAGACATATAATACAGTTGGTTATTTTTTCTTTTTTGTAGGTGTTCTTGTGTTAAAAAGAAATTAAGAGTTTCTTTATGAAAGAGCAACTCAGATATTTTTTTTATTATTAATGTTGTGTTTTATCTTTTAGTTATTTTATTTTCTGTCCTTAAATCATATTGTAGATTTAAAATAATATTGATACAATGAAGACATCAATGTATCAGACATAATATGTAATAATAGATAATATTTCATTTCCTTGGTCATCAATTAAAACAAATTTCTTGTTGTGTTGCAATTGTAATGATTGTATCATTTTATATAAATATGATTCAAATTACACTGACTTGATTTTGGGAGGACTTATCACGGCATGTACATAGTCTTTTTTATTATTTTTATTTAGTGAAACCGAATGCATTTTATTACACCATACAATGAAATCAGACCTCGTAAACGGTTCAGAAATATTGGGATATATCTCTTTCAATGCAGCATGTCAACAAGCAAAATTTGATCAAATGGGACATTGTATGACTGTAAAACTTGGGTCACAAAAATACCCATATCACGATTTTCAATTAACCTCTACATGAAGTATGGATATACTTTATAGGAACAATTTCCCCATTTCCCCATTTCCAACAATTAATTTATTGAAAACAATGTAAGACATTCGAGATATCAGTTACTTCGTTTGGGAAACTTCGTAACAATTAACTCTTACAGTTATTACTCGTTTTATGTAAATTAATTACTTTCAGACCTTAACGAGTGTTTATTTCGTCTTTTTACAACATTTAAACTATCTGTTCTATCAACTAGAGGCTCTCAAGAGCCTGTATCGCTCACCTGGATTTAATTTTTCCACCTTCAGCTGGACTGACAATTTAAGTGTACAATGTTACACAAAGTTACGCTGTTGCGGCCATCTTAGTTGACATTCAAGGTTATATTATCAAAAACATTTCTATAAGTGGATCATTGCTACCAGTAGTAGTACCAATGGCCAAGTTTCAGGTATGATGATCTGCAAATTAAATTTTCCCATAGGGTCCTATATTAAACTAAGTCCAGCTTTAAGTTAAGCTTTGGTGGCCACGTTGATTGACAGGCCAGGTCAGCGGCTATAATTCTGAAAGAGGACCATCTAAAGAGCATTGCTGCTAACTTTGATTCCAATTGGCTCAGTATTTTTTTTAAAAAAAAAGTTTAATGAATTCAACATAGGGTCCATTGTTAAACTATGTTCGGCTGTGGCGGCCATCTTGGTTGACACATTTCTGAAAGAGGACCATCTAAGGACCAACGCTGCCAAGTCTTGTTCCAATTGGCTCAGTGGTTTCAGACAAGAAGATTATTTAATTAATTTTCCCATAGTGTCCTATGTTAAACTAAGTTCGGCTGTGGCGGTCATCTTTGTTGACATTCTGGGTCATCTGACACAATCTGACAGAGGACCATCTAACGACCATTGCTGCCAAGTCTGGTTCCAATTGGCTGAGTAGTTTCAGACAAGAAGATTTTTTAATGAATTTTCCCATAGGATCCTATTTGAAACTATGTATGGCTGAAGCAGTCATCTTGGTTGACAGTCCACTAGGTCATTGGACACAATTCTGAACGAGGACCATCTAAGGACCATTTCTGCCAAGTCTTGTTCCAATTGGCCCAGTTGTTTCAGACAAGATTTTTAAATGAATTCCACATAGGGTCCTATGTTGAGTTTTTTTATATCAGCCAATCAGAAACAAGTACTGTCCATATGTTGCCATATCCGATCGGGACAAAATGAGGAAACTTTGTATCCCATAGATGTTTCCTATCAAGTTTCGTTCCATTTTGGCCTAGTAGTTCTACAGAATTTTTTTTAATCAACCAATGAGAAACAAGAATTTTCCATAGCGGCCATGTTTGTTGCCCGATCAGGACGAAATGAGGAAACTTTGTAAACAACCTCCCATAGATGCTTCCTGTCAAGTTTCGGTCCATTTGGCCAAGCGATTTCAGAGATTTTTTTACACGTATATCAGCCAATCAGAAACAAGGACTGCCCATTACAGCCATATTTGTGGAACATCGACAGTCGTTGGTTGAGTGGCTGATTCTCCACTAAAAGGATCGTTCGTAGAGGTTATTGCTGCAAATTTTCAAAACATTTTATAGTGCAGTTTCAGGGGAGATCTTTAAAAATTTGCCAATTAGAATCAAAGATGACCTCGGGTAGTCATGTTGTTCATCAAACCAGAAACAAAGGTGGATCACTTGCATATGTCCTTCCATACATTACAGTCAGGTTTTTACGTTGACCTTTTCTGCATTTTCCAAGGAAGTGAAAACCTGTGGACAATCAGAACAATCCAACCAAAATGCAGGATGGCCACTATAAATTAGTGGACTCCACTCGTAATCTGAGTGGGCTCCACCAAATTGCAGGATGCCCAGTCAAAATTTGAGTAGACATTTTGTTGGCAATCAGAATATTTGCAGAGAATAAAATAAATTAAAAATAAACTAGATCTGTGAGGGGACCTCACTAACTATACCCCCAGCTGCTGTTAATTTAATGGACTAGGGCATCCTTATCATGGTGAATTGTCTTACAATTTCTAACCCCAACTGTGTATAACTGAGGGAACAAAAGGGTATAAAATTATGGGAAAAATTTTTTGACCAGGACATACTTTGCATGCGCACATATACGTACTAGGATCTAACAGTACGCAAAGTTTCATTAAACTCTGATAAGGCATGTTTGAGAAACTGCGGGTACAAAAAAAATTGGGAGATAGAAAGAATTTCTAAGTCCAAAAAGGTATAAAATTATGGAAAAAAGTATTGGACCAGGACATACTTCACGTGCACATATTTACATACTAGGATCTAACAGTATGCAAAGTTTCTTTAACCTCTGATAAGGCATGTTTGAGAAAATGCAGGTACAAAAAAAAATTGGGAGATAGACAGAATATCTAAGTCCAAAAGGGTATAAAATTATGGAAAAAAGTATTGGACCAGGACATACTTCGCATGTGCAAATTTACGTAATAGGATCTAACAGTATGCAAAGTTTCATTAACCTCTGATTAGGCATGTTTGAGAAACTGCGGGTACAAAAAAATTCTAGACAGATAGATAGAGACAGACGGACAAGCTGATTCCTACATACCCCCAAAACTATGTTTGCAGGGGGTATAAAATTTTTGTAAAATTTTTTTTACTGATTATTAAATTAGAATGATATAATATGGTTCAAAGGGTTTCCACTAAAATTGGTGGAAATCAGCCATTTAAAGGTTTCCATTGATTTGAGTGGACTAGGAAAACTAAGGACTTTGAGTGTTGTCCATTTGTGAACGTTGGAAAATCACAGTCACAGTAATCGTGTCACATTTTCATACTGTACATCATTCCTGCCAACCTTGGTTACCCATTTGTTCCTGAGTAAATGACAAAAGTCATTTCCAATTCCCATATGGTTACAATGGAAACTATGAGCAGCTGCAGCCATCGGCTGAGCGGCTGGATCTCAACAAAAGTAGATTTTTTGTAAAGGGTATTGCTGTCACCAGTCCTCCAATGTTTAACAAAATTTCATAGTGTATAGTTTCAGAGATTTTTTAAAGTTGGCAAATGCAAATCAAAAATAGCCCCTGGCAACCATGTTGTTCATCCAACCAGAACCAAGGCAGATCCTTTGTAGAGATCCTTCTATACATCATTCTTGTTTAGTTTGGTTACAGTGCAACCTGCCAAGTAGTTTCATAGGAGAAGATCAAAATATGAAAAATGTGTGAGTCTTCCAAGGAAGACATGTGTCGCCTGCGAACGTCAATTTTTACAAAAGATATTAAAATGTTCTAAAAATGAAATATATATGCACACCTTTGCATTAAGGTTAATGCACAGAGAAAGTTTCATCAAATTGCTTTGAGTGGTTATGCAGAAGTTGAGGATAAAATTTTGAACCCCCCCCTTTTTTTTCAAAAATGTCATTTTTTTTTTTAAAATTTAAAATTTTTCTAAAAATGAAATATATATGCACACCTTTGCATTAAGATTAATTAATGCACAGAGAAAGTTTCATCAAATTGCTTTGAGTGGTTATGGAGTAGTTGCGGATAGAAGTTTTGAAACCCCCCCCCCCCCCCCCTTTTTTTTAAAAAATGTCAATTTTTACCAAAAAAAATTAAAATTTTCTAAAAATGAAATATATATGCACATCTGTGCATTAAGGTTAATGCACAGAAAGTTTCATCAAACTCCTTTGAGCGGTTATGGGGTATTTGAGGATAGCATTTTTGACCCCCCCTCTTTTTTGTTCAAAAAATATCAATTTTTACAAAAAAAAAATTAAAATTTTCTAAAAATGAAATATATATGCACACCTGTGCATTAAGGTTAATGCACAGAGAAAGTTTCATCAAATTCCTTCGAGCGGTTATGGAGTAGTTGAGGATAGAAGTTTTGCCCCCCTTTTTTTGCAAAAATGTCAATTTTTACCATAAAAAAAAATAAATTTTCTAAAAATGAAATATATATGCACACCTGTGCATTAAGGTTAATGCACACAGAAAGTTTCATAAAAATCCTTTGAGCGGTTTACGAGTAGTTGTGGATAGAAGAAAAGTGTGACGACGCAAGACGCAGGACGACGCAAGATGCAAGACGACAGATAGTGATCCCTATGTGTCGACCATGCGTTCCGCAGGCAACACAAAAATGACGCATGCAAATTAAAGTGATGACATAAGCTCAATAGCCTTATGCACCATTGAGCAAAATATTAGAAAAACACTTGGGTTAAATATTAATGTTATGCAAACAGGTTCAACAATTTTAGAATAAAAACACTGATAAAACACAAAAAAATTTATTACTGTTCAATTACTGTTATATTTGGTATCTCTCAACAGACATATTTTAAATCAACAGTTGACATCATATATTACTATAGCAAAAAAAAAATTCCTAAAGGAATTCAGTAAATCATGATCACTGATTATAGATTCCAGAGGCAGATTCAGATGGGGGGCATCGCCAGATCGTGCCTCCCTAAAGTTGAAGAAAAATTTGTAAAACCAGCACTATTTCTACTAGAAGGAGGAAAAAGGAACAAAATACTAAAAATATAGAGCTTGAATATGCTCCCGAAAAAATCCTGTTTCTGCCCTTGGAGACTTATATTTACATTAAAAAACAGCAACAAAAAAATAATAATGTATAAAAACATGATATAGAATTTTTAAAATGGCAAAAGTAAAACATAAACCAGAGGCTCTCAAGATATATCAAAAACAAAATTTTGCCGAAGACTCTTAAATGATTTTTCCGGCAAATTTTGTTTTTAAATGCTTAAGTGGTTCAGAGAAGGAAGAATTTTAAAACATTTTCCCCATATGGTCCAATGTTAAAGAATATTCTGTGGTGGTAGCCATCTTAAATTTCAGATCAGCATAAAAAATTCAAAATTAGAAGATAACCATCCTAGTATTATTTATGTACGATTTGGTGTAAATCTGTGGAATGGCATCAAAGAAAAATCTGTTTCTATGTATTTCCCCATATGGTTCTATGTTAAACCATGTTCTGCAGTTGTGGCCATCTTGGATTTCAGATTGGCACCAAAAACTGTAAATCAGGAGAGGACCACCCTAGTATCATTTGAGAATGATTTGGTTTCAATGCTTCTGAGAAGAAGCTGTTTGTATGTATTTCACATAGGGTTTTTTTGTTAAACAATGTTCCACAGTAGCCATCTTAGATTTTGGATCAGCACCAAAAACTCAAAATTGGTAGAGGACCACCCTAGTATCATTCGTGCACGATTTTGTTTAATTGTGCGAGACTCTTTCTGAGAAGAAGCTGTTTGTATTTCCCAAAGGGTTCTGTGTTAAACTATGTTCCACGGTGGCGGCATCTTGAATTTCGGATTGGCACCAAAAACTCAAAACTTATAGGGGACCACCGTAGTATCATTCCTGCATGATCTGGTTTCTATTTAAGAAATAGAGGGATTTCTGAGAAAAAGCTGTTTGTATGTATTTCTCATACGATTTTCTGTTAAACTGTGTTCCACGGTGGCAGCCATCTTGGATTTCTAATCTGCACCAAAAAATCAAAATAAGTAGAGGACCATCTAAGGAACATTCCCACAATATCAATTCAATCTGACAAGCGGTTTCTCAGAAGATTTTTTGAAATTTCAGCCAATCAGAACGCATTATTAGCTCAGCAGCCATGTTGAATTAAAACTCAGCTTTGTAAAGTACCAAGTTGTTTCAGAGAAGATTAAAATGTGAAAAGTTTACAGATGACGACGACTACGACGATGGATGCAAAGTGAAGATGATACCTCACATGACCCGTTGAGTCTAGTGAGCTAAACAAAACATGTATATAATGGACGGAATTTTTTATACCCTTACAGCAATGTGCACAAGATTCAATGAAATAATGAAAAGAGTATAAATACTTTTGTAAAAAAAATTAAAAAGTAGTACTCAATGTTTTCGATGGCTGCATTCAGGAAGTAAAGGATAAAAAGAATTTGATTGCTGGTTGTCAGCTTGGTCTTTGACATACTGATCTCATATTCAAAGTATCTTCTAATCCTCTACAGCTTTTAATCTTCTTCAGGAAGGAATCCGAACAAAATTTTGATGACAATTATCAATCATAAGGAACAGTGACCTGTACTTTTGAAGTAATGTTTTGACAATAACTAATGTTTCTTACCCACCCCACTCTTACCATCTATTCAAAACTGCACTGCAGAGAAACCATATACAAAAATTTTATCTACAGGAAATCTGAACGTTATAATCAATACATTCTTCCTTTTCCATCTATAAAGGGGTTCAAGTAATAATATGAGAAGTTATCAAAACTACAATTTCAGAAAAAGTGACATAAAGTGAATAAAGTACTTCTGAATTAAAAAAAAAACAGGAATCTGTACAGTACTTTTTTCTGTCTTATTCCTTTCAGTTGCACAAGTTTCATCCTTCTACTGACCATTATGTATAACGTTAAAAGGGAGCAATATTAATACTTTCCTTCCCCTGTGATAACAGATTAAAATCAAAGAAATCAGAATTATTATTTTTCTATATAAATCCTGTCTTTACACTGGATTAGCACATGACCAGTGACAAACTAGAAAAACATGTATAGCATGCTATACAGTTTTTACGGACTGGGGATTTAAAAAATAACCATATTACAATAACAGCAAGTCTGCTACCTATATAGGTTGTTTGTATTAATTTCAAAAATAAAAATATTTGTTTGTATTAATACAGGACGTAATTCATAACGTTATAATTTTATTTGAAATAAAACGAGCAAAACAAGTCAACATCATTTTGTTTAAAAATTTATTGTTAAGTTTTGTTAACTTATTACTGAAGTATCAATTTAATTTTTGTTTTAAAAACTTAATTGGAATATCAAACCCTTTCAGACATTATGATTTAATATTGAATGTTGAATAATAACTAGAAATACTGTGAGCAAAGCTCACTAATTGATACCCCCGCACCCCCTATCACAAGGAATGGCAAATTTAATGTTTTGCTATGGAAAACATAAAAAGTTGGTCAGATCAAAATCTAAAATAGGAGGTGCACTATGGCATCATGTGATAAAGATTCTCTGAAAGTCTCATGAAATTCCCTTTAGTGGTTTAGGAGGAGTTGCGGATGGCATACTGGTACCCCCTATCACAATGAATGGCAAAGTCCATGTGTTGGAATGGAAAAACTCAAATGTTGGTCAGATCAAAATCTAAAATAGGAGGTGCACTACAGCATCATGTAATAAAGATCCTCTGAAAGTTTCATCAAATTCTATTCAGTGGTTTAGGAGGAGTTGCGGATGGCATCATGGTACCCCTATCACAATGAATGTCAAAGTCCATGTTTTGGTATGGGTAACCCCAAATATTCATCAGATCAAAATCTAAAATAGGAGGTGCACTATGGCATCATGTAATAACGATCCTCTGAAAGTTTCATCAAATTCCATTCAGTGGTTTAGGAGGAGTTGCGGATGGCATCATGGTACCCTATCACAATGAATGTTAAAGTCCATGTTTTGGTATGGGTAACCCCAAATATTCATCAGATCAAAATCTAAAATAGGAGGTGCACTATGGCATCATGTAATAAAGATCCTCTGAAAGTTTCATCAAATTCCATTCAGTAGTTTAGGAGGAGTTGCGGATGGCATCATGGTACCCCTATCACAATGAATGCCAAAGTCCATGTTTTGGTATGGGTAACCCCAAATATTCATCAGATCAAAATCTAAAATAGGAGGTGCACTATGGCATCATGTAATAAAGATCCTCTGAAAATTTCATCAAATTCCATTCAGTGGTTTAGGAGGAGTTGCGGATGGCATCATGGTACCCCTATCACAATGAATGTCAAAGTCCATGTTTTGGTATGGGTAACCCCAAATATTCATCAGATCAAAATCTAAAATAGGAGGTGCACTATGGCATCATGTAATAAAGATCCTCTGAAAGTTTCATCAAATTCCATTCAGTGGTTTAGGAGGAGTTGCAGATGGCATCATGGTACCCCTATCACAATGAATGTCAAAGTCCATGTTTTGGTATGGGAAACCCCAAATATTCATCAGATCAAAATCTAAAATAGGAGGTGCACTATGGCATCATGTAATAAAGATCCTCTGAAAGTTTCATCAAATTCCATACAGTGGTTTAGGAGGAGTTGCGGATGGCATTATGGTACCCCCTATCACACTGAAAGTCAAAGTCCATGTTTTTCTATGGGAAACCCCAAAAATTGGTCCGATCAAATTCTAAAATAGGAGGTGCACAATGCCATCATGGGATGAAGATTCTCTGAAAGTTTCATCAAATTCCATTCAGTAGTTTAGGAGGAGTTGCGGATACAAAGGTCGGACGCTTTTTTCAAAAGCGGGGGTATAATAAAGCAATTGTAGCATGTTGTTTTCGGTTGATACATGATTTTATCGCACTGACCAAGAATAAGAATATCGACCTCGGACTTCATCCTCAGTCGATAGTGTTCTTGGTCAGTGTGATAAAATCATGTATCGACCTCATCAACATGCTATAATTGTATAGTATAGTTGACTAATACAGTATAGTTGCCTAAAGCTATTTCAAACACCTTTATCCCCAAAATACATGTCTTTCCTTAGTCTTATGACTATGGTATATACATGCAATTATGAATATATCAATATTCAATTCATATCAGGTTATTTTTAATCAACTATGTACTTCAAATTTCCTAAGAATTATAAATAAATATATAGGTAAGCAATCTTTAGTATAACTTCTGAAGGTCTTGTAGAAACAAATGAAAGTAATGAACTGAGAGGATTATTTATTCTACATTTACTTTACATATTGAAGGAAACACAAACATGAACTCTAATAGTGTAATCAATTTAAAAAAATCAGAATATTTGTAACATCTGATTTAAATCTGCATGCGATGGAGAATTTTACTGCAACAAACTATTTCACAAACTAAAAATATCTTCAGTAATTTTTTTTTCATTTTCGTCTGGAGTAAAGTTCTTAAAAGGTTTATCATTAACATTAATTTAGATTATATTTAAATTTTCCACGGCTAAATGGTGGAGCTTCTGTTAGAGCTGATCGGAATAATAAGAATGAATTACGTAATTTATTACATTGTAAGACAATATAAGGCCCTTCGAAATTTGATTCAGAGTATGTTTGTAGTGTTACCATATGACTTAATATCTGATTTGGAAGTCTCAGAACTTGTATTGTTTTTAATATCTATGTCTAAAAAAAATTATAAAAATTGAAATCACCAAGGTCTTTTTAAATTGACCATGTCATTTCAGAAAAAAATATTAAACATTTATACATATGATAGTTCACAGAGTGAAAAGAAAATCACAGTTATCATCAAAATACTGATTACAAATATCACAGATAAGCAATTGATGTTCATGTAAAGTACAGAAGTTAAAACGTCCTGGTATTTCAGAAGTTTCAAAATCTGACTTTTTTATGGAAGCTTGAAATTTCCTCTTTTGTGAGCATAAAATCCACCAACTGATATAGCTCTCACATTGACATATACCATTGTCCCAGATTCTGCTTTAACTGTTGGTGGGATACTAAATGTTATACTGGACTGATTTGAGAACTGCCATTGGATGATATTACAACCAGCATCGTAGGTTCCCGCTGATATTTCGTAGTAGAGTGGGTGAGTTGAAGTGAATATGTTCATCCAGAATACTACTACTTCATTATTTATCCATGTTATACCAAGTGTCTTTGAATCTAAAATAAAATTATACTGGTACTTAAGAAACCAATAATATGTGGTGGAACTACTCTACAGTCTTTCAAACATTCAATTTCTTCAATATGTCAAGTGTCTCCTACTCTGTGTCTATTTTCAAAGTGCAAGTGGTTTTTCAGGAATATCTCAGATGTTTCTTTAAAATGAAAATAAAAAATATTACAGTACTTTCTGTTTCAATTATTCGTGATGAATAATTGTCCTTTCCACTGGTGAAATTTGCCAAATATTTTACAAGTGCTGTTATTTTAAACGTACAGAATAGTATTGAAGTCAACAGCTTTTCATCAAGAACCTAATTGCCAATGTATGTGAGACACAGTAAGCTTTTTCTTTTAATTTAAAACTTCAAATAAAAAAAAAATAACTACCTGATTGCTTGAGCTATTTGTTACTCTTTAGCATTTGACTAAAATCTTTTTGCATTCCCCAATTTTGAGTTCTGTCCCTAACATTTATATGAGATTATCTTGGGTTTTTTGAAGATCTTACCATTATACAATGTATACCATTTTTACATGTATCAATATCAAAGAAAAAATATAAACTCACTGTCAACTTGAGGAGATTCTGTTTGTACTGATATATTTGCTGGAACGGCTACCGATTTTAGGAAAAGTTTATTCATGGCCTGGACACCTACTGAATGTGTATTATCTGCCATTGACATTTTGGTAAAGTGTGTATATAAAACTTCCTGGTTTGCTGAGAAAAACATGGTTTCAGATTGAGACACTGGGTACTTAACCTAGAATATGAAAGCACAAAAATATACATGAGTACCATAACTTCACTTAACCACAATAACAACCTAAAAGTTTCTTTAAAGTAGATGTTTTCATTTACCGAGCTTACATAATATATTCCCTGTATTCTGTAAAATTCAAACTAAACTTTTGTTGTGTTTCATTTCTGTTTTGTTTTAAGGATGTTCGCTGGTCATGTTTTTGAATTTTTGTCAGATGTTCAAAATCATCTGGTTTTATCCATTTGAATGTCATAAATTATTTTTTCCGCTAACACCCATTTTTCTTTATATAAATCTTTTGCATGTAGAATAATAAGCTATTTGTAAAAATCTTATAAATACCTTGTTATTATTTATAACAAGGTTTCTGAGAAATAAAACATGTCAATGATAAAGCTATGTAAAATCAAGAGAGCAAATTTTTCCCGCCACATTTTCAATGTCTTATATCTCGAAAATAAACACACCGACTTATATTTTTTTTAACTCTTTTAACAAAAACTGAGTAGCCAACATCCTTAACTGACCCCTTACCGATACAATCTCACTTGTCAATTGATGAATTTTGCACATAAATAAAGCTCTCAATGCAACTTTGAAGATAAAGAATAACATTTAAAGTCCAGCTAACATGCTTTTAGCATTATTCAAATATTTTATAGACTAGTTTCTCATTGACCTCCCATGTTTTTGTCTTCATAACTTATTTCTTTACAAACACTCACTTGGTAAGTTTCCACACCTATACTATCAGTAAATCCAGACCACTTCATTCTCATGCTATCTGACAATCCCTGGTACATCTGTCGGGGACTGTACTCTGTAGCAGAGAGCGGTAATACTTCCACCTGTACAGCCGATATTGACGGAGGCTGATTTGAGATCTTGACTCCGTCTGATGACATTACAGATGTCAGACCAGCATTGTTTTCACAGGTAAGAGTGGTATAGATTGTATAGCCCTCCAGTACACTGTAAGGGAAATCCATGTATCCTGAGTTTGTGTCAATTACAGTATAGGCTAATAAGTCAGTTTTTCCTGGTTCATAACCTGTGAAGGATAATGGAGATTTTTTTTACTGTAAATCTTTTTAATTCTAAAAATTCTGATTTCTTAGTTAAGTTCAATTGAAAATCTATTCATTGGAAAAAAATTAAAACATTGACCTCCAAAATATGCAGAAAACTTCTAAACTTCTGTTAAATTTTTACCATTTTCTAACTATTTTGAATATTATATAAAATATTTTTTGGCACTTAAGTATTTGAACAGCAAAAAACAAAGTTAAAAGCAATATAAATGCCAGACAGCAGAAAATTTGTATTTCAATAGGACTACATACACTAGAACTTCAGTGGCTTGAGAATTCAAGATACAAACAAAAACAGTTTGAAACAAAAGGTGTTTAACATGTTTAAGTAATCAAAGTTCTAAAGAGCAGAAATTCCAACCATAGACACAAGACAGTAACAGAAAGAATTTGAAACAAGGAGTAGTTCAAGTATCAGAGTTTTTAATAGAAATTCCAGTCATGGACCTAAGATAGTAAAAAAACGGTCTGAACCAAAAGGTCACTCTCTAAAGAGTTAAAATTCTAATAAAAGGATATAGTAAATTTGTCTAAGGTGTTCAAGCCATTATATAAAAAAAGACTTCCAACAACCAAAGTTCTGTTGTGTTTGATATTTAAATATTTAAGTGAACTTTATATTTTTTTAAAAACAAGCTTCTTGAACACATAATAATTATATAAAAATGTTAAAATTGTGCTTATGCAATATTCACCTATTGCCCATTTACAGGACTTGATGCCAGATTCCAAATCTTCAAAGCCCCAGTTTGCTACAACTTCATTAAATGTCCAAGCATCCTCATCTTCACCTGAAAATCATAACTTTTGATCTATACAAGTCTAGGAAAAACTCTACTTAATGCTGTTTTATTTAATCCAAAATTATCAAACTTTATTTTTCTAATTAGATGAGATTTTAAAAATTAACGATTTTAAAGAATTTGAGGAAGTTTACAAGTAAGATTTCAAAATACACCAAAATTATAAGTACTTTTGGGGAAAAGAAAGATGTGACATTTCTCATGTACGTATTTTACTTGAATCTCGTCCCTTAAGTGTGACATTATTTCTCATGTAAGTATTTTACTTGAAAGTAAGTGTTAACAACATATTTTTGTAATATTTTGTCTTTAAAAACAAACTATAATTATGTAATTCGAATCTTAATTCAATCTTTTAAATTACAAATTCTGATAAGTCCTATTTTGTGAATGCATAAAATTTTAATATTAGAATGGAAAGAAGTTGACAATTTGGCAATACATGGGCAAAAACATGGCCTTTTCATCATGGTTCTTTATAATTATAAATCTGGAATTTTTTTCTAATTTCTGGAGTATCTACCCTATTAGATTTTCCACCTAAATAAAACTATATTACTAATAATTACCTCTGCCATCATAGACAAATTTTATGTTTGGTGGAGTCAAGTCAACTAGAATAGGGTCAGAATATGCAATATTCCGCAATCCAGCAGCATTAGTGGCTATTGCTGTCACATAAATGTACGTGTTATGTACAAGTGTGATGTTATTGTTAAAAGCAAAATTCATTAGACCAGCACTTCTGAAAGGTTGAATCTGTGTGCCACCTGCTGAATAACCTGTAAAATATGACAATAAATCATCAGTACATGTCATCATATCATAAAATACATGTGGTATCTCATATTTCGAGGGTGATACTCAACCTTTTTTGTCCCAAATGTGCTTAAAGGATTGGCAAAGTTGTGAAATATTTCAACTAAAATTCCTAAAACTATTCAGCATTCTTATTTATATTTCAAAATCTCACCCTTGACCATTCTGAATTGATCACATGTATGTTATCAAACTAGTTTTACAAAAAGGTTTTATTTTTTGTACATGTTTGGAGTAGAAACCTTGAAAATATTTGTTATTTCTTTTTAATTGGCAATTAATTCGTAATGCAGAGAAAAATTGCTAGGTGGTCGAAAATATTTACTGTTACATATACAAGATAAACAAACATTTATATGCAGGCTACATATTCAAACAGATCAGGACGTAATATTTTTATCATTTTCTCACCTATTGCCCATGTGTAATCTACAATTGGAGATTCTGGATCCATAAAACTCCATGAACCATGGATAGAACTCCACTGATGCAAATAAACCACATGACCAAGCACATGACCACTGACTTCATCAGTTGTAAAGTTCACTTCCTGTACAGACAGGCCATCTAAAAATATTCCTGTTGTTATATCCATACTTCCTATTGTAATATTTACAGAATTCACTGTTGGCCTGAGATAGTATGTATGGACATGCCATGAAATTACCTCTCTACTCTCACTTTCTCCATGCCCATCATGTCGATAACTTTTAGTGTAAATAAGAAAAATTTGTTTTTCACCATCACCAAGTTGAACAAAGCCCTCCTTATTAGCAGCGACTGAGTCTATTATTGGTAAATGGCTAGAGTAAAATGAAACTCGGTACAAATTTCCAGCCTTCACACTATGCAGCTGTTGAGTTATGCTTCCTCTTATAAATAAAAATGATCGACCATCTCTTGCCAAATTTACATCTGATGATACAACAGCCATACATGTTACAGGGGTTGGTATCCATGACAACGGATGGTTACTATCAGAAATCATACAAATATCTGTTGAAGTGACATTTTCCCACATAATTTCATCCCCTCCCGTACTGTCAAATGAAGGATTCATTGGTAAATTTTCTGCTAAATGGATAAATTTTTCAGGTATTGGAGCAGTCTGATCAAGTATGGCTCCATCTGAGACAACGACCACTGATCTTTTACCAGCACTGTCTACTGCATATACTTTGTTATAAATCCTTGTTCCTGAAATAACAATAAAAATTAAATAATTAAACTGATGACATGAAAAATTAAAATGCAAAAAATGACACTGAATGAATGTTGCAATCATAATCAATACTTTAGTTTTTCAACCAATCTGTATAGGAATCATACTTACTGATCTCACTTTATTTGTGATAAAGTTTTTCAAAGATATTGCCAATGGTTAAAATACAACGACGGAGAAACAAGAAGCTGTCTGGCTTATTCTTCATCATGTATGGAGCTACACAAGCCAATCTCGCCATCTGCCAGCCAAACTAATAAATGTATTTTTCTGTTAGAAAATCCAGTTAAAAATCAATACACCTTGTGTGTTTTGTTAAATATTGTACTCTTGTTGTACATGTATCTAAGGTGCTTCAATGGAAATGTTATTGCTG
Organism: Mytilisepta virgata; assembly: GCA_028015205.1. Lineage (NCBI taxonomy): Eukaryota > Metazoa > Mollusca > Bivalvia > Mytilida > Mytilidae > Mytilisepta > Mytilisepta virgata. The sequence continues at coordinate 44,167,302 of CM051515.1, read as the reverse complement.
ATTCCACTATTCTATAATACTTAAGGATGTACACCTCTGAGGAGCCAAAAATTTCTTGTATTAAACTTTTTTTCTTAACCAGATTTTTGGTTTTAGATGACTGTAAGAAAGTATTTTATGAAGAAAAATGATATGGTGGTGGACTTCCTTTTTTTTTTGCTACGGTCATTTGAAAGTACCCCATATTTGAAGATTTTCCCATTTTTCATCAATTTTTACCCATTTTGGGCTATTATAATGAAAAAAATTTAGTTCCACTATTAAACTTTTTTTCATACTTCCCCTAAAGATGAAGTGGACCAATCTGCATAAATTTAACTTAAAAAAACTATAGGTACGTGTTAATATAAGAAAGTTTTATAAAATTTTGTTGTTTTTTCATGTCAAAATGACCATGCAGTCAATTTAGTCAATTTAGGGTTTTTCTCCTTTAAGAACAAAGAGCATATAATTTCAACTTCTATGATATAAATGATTGAAAAAATATATATTAAAGAATTTTAAAAAGAAAATATTGATATGGGATGTACATATTTTTGGTAAAATCATTTCTTTGTACCCCTCACCCATTTTCTCAACATTTTGGCTGATGATACTGACCAGATTGGTTATAAAATTTGAAAATTTTATTACTCAAAAACTGCTTATTGTAAGTACATAATTTTTTCACAGAGTTTAGTAGGATAATTGTAATATTTTTTGGATTCATTAATATTTTCCACTTGTATCACATGTTTTGGAAATAATTCCCAAATAAGATTTAAACGAGACTGAAACATCAGAAGAATACATCCTTAAGCAGAATGGTAGAGAATTAAAATTGCTAGTATGACTTCAGCCTTAAATTCTTTGCAAAATTTCCTACATATTAATCTACATATAATACAATATCTTATTATATTTACCTTGTGGTATATCAGATACATTCCTAGCAGCAGAAACATGTAATCCAACATCAACCCATCCCATAATACTACATTCTGTCAGGTGTATTTTCCTGTTGTCAACATATGTTGTTGTACCAACACACCAATGATATGACTCGATACCAGATTCTGTATCGGTAAATCCATGCCAGTGAGCAGAAACTGAGTCAGAAGAATTCTTATACTCAATATCTTGTCGCCCTGAAATCAAAGTTTAGTTTGTTATTAAAACCAGTGGAAACTGAGTGGCTGACAATAACCACTTCCCATATATTGTGGGACACAAAATTATAAAATCATTGAACACAAAAAACTTTCAAATTAAAAGTGCAAAACTACCAAGTTGAAGAATAAAAAAAAATCATTTTAATTATGGTTTTTTTAAAGGACCATTTGAAACAGTTTTTTTCAGTTTTGTAATAACCTTTGTTATGCAGTTTCTAAGCTTAATATGAATATAAATGAACATTTTTCAGAAACTGACCTTACAATGGAAATATTAAAACTTAAAACTTTACTAACCTAATCCATCATATACAATACCAGGAGCTGGAGAATTATAATCAATCATAAAGCCGTCAGATGTAGCTGTCGTGTGGGCTCCAGCATAGTTATAAGCTATAACATTGGTATAATGGACTACACCTGGTGTAAGCTTGATACCAGACATATTATACTGTCCAACTGATCCTCCAACCCCTTCTGCTACTCTCATTATATCATGTCCTATTAATAAAGTTCAATCAAATCTTTTTATCGCTAACATATCAAGGCAAATTTTGTTTAAAAACTCATATTTTTTATTGTATTAAATAATTCTAATAAAAATATGTCTGGAAACTAAAAGCATGAAAATATTTACTGTAAATTCAGATATTATTGGGTGCATTTATTATTGCGCTTTTGTCATTAATCATTTTAGACCAAAACACGATTTTAATTTTTGTGATATTGAGAAAAAACGTGCTTCATTCATAGTAAATATTCCAAAATGCGAGTTTAAATTATTGCGATTACAACCCTGTCACATTTTTCGCAATAATAAAAACATTGCAATAATTTCCGAATTTACAGTATCAAGATATCTAATTACTGACAAATCCTTGGATGTTTGACTATAGATAAATAAGAAGTTGTAGATTTATTAGATTTTCCTATCATAATGTTTACACCCTGCCTACCAGACATTGCCAGATTTTTTCCCTTTGAAAATCCATTAAAAATACAAAATAAATCACCTCAAATCATATTGATTCTATCAGAAAAAAAAATTGTAATGTACTATCATCGAGCAAAGTCAAGAAAACAAATCAAAGTGCATAGGCACTGCTAGGGTTAGGTTGCTAGCATTTGACTTTTATTTGTACAAACATTGCTGATGATTATTTCAATAAATATGCACTAATCAATCAAAGAAAGCACGAGTCGGCTAACGCTTCTTGAATTATCACTCTAAATTGAATTTTTTTAAAAAGACAAACGCATAATAATGATTTGATGAATTAAAATAAACAGAAATCAAAGGTCTTCAAGTTATTAAGGTTATATAAAAAGACAAAGTTTGGACAATTGTAGAAGGGGGTCATTTCTACAATATATTTACACTACCTTGCGCATGTGCAGGTAGATCAGAACGTAAACATTCAAGCTTTCAATTAAAATAAACCCATTATACTTTCGATAATACCGTTTTCTAAATTAATGATAAACACATTGTTTTTCAATCTTAATGTTGCAAGTTGTCGGCATTTCAAATAACCTGTATGCAATTCTATCACTGACCAACAGGTTTGACAAAATGGAAGTCACGATGATCAGGTCAAAAGGTTAATCAAATACACAAAATACCATCAGAATTACAAGAAGAATAAGCAAATAATGTGCAAAATATGTTCTGTATAAGTTAACAATCACGTTCACAACAAAAATGGAACTTACCTTTGAAATCTTTTGAAAATAAGATCGGAGTCGAAAATATCCGTGCAAATGTCACAGTAAACATTCAAAATCCTTAAGCCGATATCTGGTACATTTTAAAAGGCGCGAATACTTTACACGGCTTTCAAAACAAAAAGGAAATCGTCAATAAAACACACATCTTTTATTAAATAACTGGACAATTACACTTCTCGGTGTGTTTCAGTTACATTTCTATTAAAAAACAACTACAACAGCAACAACAAATATTAGGACTATTTTACCGCGGAATGTTTATTTTCTTATATGATATTCCAATATAAACATAGTCGTAATTCGGAAAGAAATTCGTTTCTTTGCGCATGTGTCATATCCCAAAATCGAGATAAAAAGCTGCTTAACTAGCCTTGCTTAAGCTTCAATCCTAGATAAGCTTGCATATTTACTCATAAAAACATAGTTTAAAAAACTTCTGGTCCAACTTTTTCCACAAAACACCAGATTTCCAAAGTTTCCTTCATTGTCTAACCAAACGACCGACGGCATAAGGGTTTTGGTTGCTTAGCAACCTAACCCTAAAAATCAATGTGCACAACTTTACCACGACTTTTTTTTACAGTAAACAACTTTACAAAACAATACTGACCTCCTGGGAAAGTGCTCATGTATATATCATACTTCTCAATAGTTTCATCAGACTGCAGGAATTTACCCTTCCATTCAATAGTAATTGGTCGTCCAATCTGCATAAAGTCTATATCCTTTACTGTTGTACCTCTTACTCTCTCAATAACCTGTCAAATAAACTCTATTTTTATTTCAAAATAACTGAGACAGAAGGATACAGGGAATTTTGTAACACCACATCAATTTTTGTAAATGTTAATATTTTTTAGTGATAAAGGTTATTGAATTTTGTACGATGTATGGATGGATGGATGAATTATTACTTAAAGTGCAGTGGCTACCAGGTACATGTACATATCAGGACAAGAACATGTTGATATGATAATGAATATGATCCCTGCTTTGTACTATACCAACACGCTAAGCCAGATTTTTAACTTGCTAGCTCACGAGGTAACTGTCCGCAGGAAGACTATACCTCATCCGAGCTGACCAGTCGATCTTTGCTCAAATTCCCAGATGCCTTGTGCTAGGTGGCAGTAAATACCAATTTTAATGTCTGGTTTGATGAGCCTGGAATCGAACCCGCGACCATCCACACTCTAGGCGAGCATGCTACCACTAGACCACCAAGGTGGTAGTATTTATGGAATCGCATACAAAAAAACCCATTTTATTTGCAATTTGCCCCATATATGAGCAGTAGTTAAAGCAAAAACCAAGATAGATATATCAAACATGCATTGATATAATATGTATATATATATATAGAAACAAGAACGTAATTTTAATCTTTTAATCTTTTATAGCCTAGGATTTAAGGGTATCTAGTCACATCAATTTGCAAATTTAATTATGTGACTGCCCAAAGTCTGGTTTCTTATTTTCATATACATGTACCAGTATTAAGAATTATATTTTTCATAGACCAACCATTACCACTGTGGGTGCATGCCCCATGAGCAATACATAATAAGAGGGATAACAGGAAAAGTCAACAACGACCTACCAATTAATTAACGACATACAATTAATAGACCTTCAGACAAAAAACAACATAAATGAGCACAAAACACAAAGAAAGTCTTTTGCAATGATTCTTCAATTTCAATTAAACTCCAAAATATTGTATCCCTTAAAATATCAATACAATCAATGTATGTTATACTTACAGCCTTTCCTCTAACACTTGCTAATGCAGGTGCTTGTCCCATTACAACTATACCATTTGAAGAAAACACTGCATATTGGTTTGCTGAGTACCATATCCTAACAAATGCTTTGTATGATATAGTATTCTGAAGCTTCACACCTGAAAGAAGTTATTCTAATATCATCTATAGGACTATAATAAGACCATCGGCATTCCAATTCCTTTTCCCATTTGAGCCAATGTGAAATTGACATGAACTTGATTTAATCTACTTTTATAGGTAGGGGAAAACTTCATTGTTTCAGGAATGAATAGAGGTACACACAATGATAATTTCACTCCAAAGAATGAAGTTTTTAAGTCAAATTACATCCCCTAAAAGATGTGAAGAAAGGAATTGTTTCATTTCATTCACATCTTTGTGCAAATTTTTATTGAATAAATTCATGGTTTTGAAATTTTCTAGGAATAACAATTAAAATATGAAATATAATATAGAAGTAGGGACAGGACTGATAAATTCCAGACACAAAATCCCTACATGGCATAGGTCCAAGAAAACAGAACAGTTTTGAATAATTAAATTTGTAGTTCTAATGCACTAATATAACCTGAAAATTGACATGCAGCTAAATATGATGGATCCACAATAGTTTCTAATGAATAGCTTTTAAAATGTTTTGGGACTGTATTGATAAAATTCTTTGAATAAGTACATGTAGATTAAACTAGATTAACATTATGAGTTATATTATCAATATGTACTTTCCCCATGTCATGACTCTACTTTAAGTGGCTATCTGGAAGACTTTTCAACTTATTATTGATTTCTGTATACAATTACTGAATTTGTCAACTAACAAACCTGGTTTAGTGGTAAAATCAAAGTTTAACAGTTGTCCTGCATCCTGCCACACTTTTTCATGCACAGTATCATATATACCAAGAGGTGTGTCATATACAGAATATCCTACACTCCATTCATACCTATGAAGTCAAACATTTATTATTAAATTTATTTGAAGTTTTTACCTGCTACATATATGTCATACTGCATAAAAATAATTTTTGCATTAGGTATTTTGTTTTCAGCTGTTCATATTTACACTACACAATATCCAAACCATGGTGGATGATATATTTCAAGAATGCTGCCATTCTTGAATGTAAGACAGATGTTAAAAAAAATTATGCAAATTGCCTCCATAAAAGTTCTAATTATTTATCCCTACCCAGCTCCACACTAGGAAGTTATAATCTGTTGACCTTTTAAAACACTCCATTCTAGACTGACCTGAAGAAATATTATTTTGACAGGGGTTATAATAGATAATCCAACAGACTGATGGACATAGCATTTCCATATATCCCACTCCTAGCTGAAGAGGAATTCACTAACTTACCATTTAGGTTTTAGTCCCTGAACCTGTGAGACAATCCACATTCCACGCAAGACTGTATCAGATGCTGTAACTGCCTGATCTTTACTGGAGTATCCATTACTATCCTCAACCAACAGTAAATTGTTTACATTGTCTAAAATTTATGAATATATTTGTTATATGTTATTATTTTAAATTGTAAGATTTTCCTTTCAAACTCTAAGAATCACAATTTACACTGATTGTTTTTTAATCTTTTCATAATACTTGCAATAAAGATTTTGTGATGAAAAATGTTTACAGTAAGTTCTGGACTTACCACCTGGAACTTTGACTTGTGTCAAAGCAGGCCTATCACAGCCTATTATTTCATCTCACGTTTTTTGATAGTTTTTTGTGTGTAATTATCAAACACCAAAAAAAAAAACACTTTGATTTACAATTTGAATAAATAGTTCACATTACTTTTTGTTATCTATTAACATCATACATCAATCAAATCTGTTTTGAAGGATGCACAAAAATCTCTAAATGCTATCAATCCTATTTCAAGGTATAATTTGATCATAGATGCATACCCTGTATCTTTTCATTTTCATTATATGAACAATTTAAATTTGATACAAAGATCAACATTTCAAATCTTCATCAATTTTATCAACAGTCACATTTCTATACAAAACAGTTAGGTGCAAGGAAAATTCAAAATTATTCATTACTATTAGATACATCATTGCAGTTTCCCAAAGTTGGATTATATGGACATTTCTGATCCTGTGGAGCACAAACACAATGACCTTCACATGACATTGCATCACATCTTCTGATCAAATCTAGTGCTCCCCCTGGCACTTTATTGAAGGCAGAATGGATTAAATGGCTTCTTAATCCAACCTACAAAACATCAAAACAATACTTTAATAATTCAAAGACATTATGAAATATACAGCAAGGTAAATATCTTGTAGGAAGTGAAAGTTAAATAAAACACACCTTTTATAAATAATGTATACATTGCAAATTGACATATATTTACATACTGTAAGGGGCCTCGGTGGCCGAGTGGTCTAGGTAGTTCGTCATGACTGCTAATGATCACTAGCCTGTCAACGCTGAGGTTGTGAGTTCGAATCCCACCTGTGGCAGGGTGTGTTCGACTCCGATCTTAATTGACAAGGATTGCCAATTTTCCAACCGAAGGTCCGTGGTTCTCTCCGGGTACTCCGGTTTCCTCCACCAATAAAAACTGGCCGCCGCGAAATAGCCAAATGTGCTGAAAACGGCGTAAAACCCCACCTAAACAAACTAAACAAACATACTGTAAACTTATTTGAAAACACAAAACTGCATTCACCTCTCTTAAAAGGGCGGGACGGTTATTCCAGGTCCAAAAGGTGACCTTTGCAAACAGGCCTGACTTTACTTGATTAAACTTTAGCGATCAGTGCAAATATCAAGATCATATTTTATTTTATGTGGTACTTATTATGTTTCTGGTCATGCAATAATACTGGAAAGACATACAAATTTCAGATCAAGTCAATACGATAATTATCATTTGTGCAAATAAATAAGTTCTAAATAAAAACTTAAAGCTTTTATACATACCCCATTAACTGCCCAAACAGTAATATAAAGTGTATCATAATTTGTCAGTGTTTCGGTATCTACAGTAAACAGCTGGACTTTTCCCTCATCTCCATGATCAGTATTAACAATTGTATGGCCATACTTTTCATCCAAATCCTATAAAAATAGACTTAATGATACTGTACATGATAATCAAATACAATAACACTATCAGAAAAATGAATAAAATTAACCTAAGAACAAAGGTCACCTGTTCATAAAGGGCATAAATTCTTGTTAATTTATATAAGAGGTCTACCCATATGTGGATCCTAAAGCTACCCCCAATAATCTATCCCAAATGTAAACCATTATTCCTAAACAGTTTATAGAACAGAATCATACCTTATTTAAAACATGTCCCATATATATGGACACTACAACTACATCGTGGTGGTCTACCCTGGAATGTGCACAACTAAACCCTAACCAGTTTATAGAACAGAATTATACCTTATTTAGATCATCTTCCTGTAGACCCTACATCTTCTTTGTAGTGATATATTGCAGAATGTGCATAAGTAAACCCTAACCAGTTTATAGAACACAATTATACCTTAGTCAAATCATCTTCCATATATGTGGACCCTATAGCTACTTTGTAGTGATCTATCTCAGAATGTGCATCACTAAATCCTAGCCAAGCCAGATAAATTGCATTCCTAGACCAAGTCATCCAGCCTTTAGCATGCCTGGCTAACTCTGGATCAGCAGCATGGTCTGTCTTTATAGCAAACATTCCTAGAACATAATAAGATGATCTGTTGAACTTTTCCTACTACATGTAGTTATTTTGTATTTTTATATAGAGCTTGACGTGTGGTTTCTGACTGTATCATAGATTGTAAGGCAACCTCCAGATGTCCTTTTCTGGTCAATTCTCTATAGAGACGGAATGTTGCCTCCTTGATATTTATCCTTTTCATATATAACTTACGATGGATGAATTATTGTTTAACGTCCAGTGGCAACCAGGTGCATATCAGGATGAGAACATGTTGATATGATAATGAATATGATCCCTGCTTTGTACTAGACCGACACGCTAAGTCGGGTTTTCAATGTGCTATCTCCCGAGCTAATTGTCCACGGGAAGACATATCACCTCACTCGGACACATCATACTGACTCTGATCTGACCAGTCTTTGCTCTTACTCCTACATGCCACGTGCTTGGAAGAGAAGCAGCAAATACCAATTTTAATGTTGTTTGTTTGACCCAGCCGGGGCTAGCACACTACCATGAGACCACCAAGGCCATCTATAACTTACGAAAAAATATAGACAAAGTAACTAACTGAAATAGTTTCATTATTTGAAATTTCTGAGACTTTTTATATAGTACAGAAATGTGTGTTAAAATAACAAAACTTTTTGTTCAATTTTCAGTTACATATTACAATGAACATGACTTGAAATATTCTAGAAATTCTAGAAATTACCAAGTCAATCAACTTATTATTCTGAAAATTGCACTTTACATGGTCTTACAATACTCAGGTATACAAACCTCTTGATGGTGGAGAACTATCTACAAACATCCCCTGTGAAGTACTCGTGGTACATATATCAGCACTGTTACATGATATTAACGTCACATAATAAGTCACTCCATCATGTAAATCTAATCCAGTAAATACATAGGATCTAGCTATACCATTTACCTGTTCAAAGTTAAAAGGAAGTATAACAAGTTGGTAGTAGATATGCTCTACCAAATAGTTCCTACTACAGCCACAATTATATAAATATCATGTGTAATATCATATATTACTAAAATGTACATGCATGAATTAGTCAGCAGTTGAAAGGGATTTTTCTTTATTATACCAGTGAGTTTAATTCATTTATTAGATTTTCAAACTGTGCTATTAAACTTTTTTTCTTTTTAAAAACAGTCATTATAATAGCTTATAAACAAAATATTTCAGTTGCATGTGAAATGACTCTTAACATAGAAGTGGGTTTTCTGTACAACACCACTTACAGACTGAGAAGATAACATGAATTCTCCACCAATATGAGAATTAATGGACAAATACTGTCTCTTTATGAAGGACTCAGGATCATCAACAGCCCATTCAACTTTCATGGAGGTTCCATAAATCTGTGTTAATCCAATTATTCCAAAATCTGCAGAAAATGTTGGAATGGTCGATATGACTGGACCTGTGCTGTCCACAATAAAGCCATTGGATGTTGATTCTGACCATAAACCTGGAAATACACATGTAAGTATAAATAGATTCAAAAGTCACTGTTTTGAACATGGAAATGGAATCAGTATTAAATATATAATCTTTACTTAAAGAAATGAAAAACTAAAACTAAATATTAATGCAGAAAAAAAAAACATATCAACATATACAAAAGTCAGACATGTATATACACAAATGCCTTTTACTGTGAATATTATGTTGTTAAACCTAATACAGCACACAATAACACATATACTGCCTTTCACTTTTTAGAAAAAAATAAAATTTTAAAATTATTATATTTAGGGACAATCTTGTTGATTTTAATCCAAACAAAATCATGATTTTTTTCTCTGAGACTTAAAAAAAATCTCTTCTTATGTAAACTAATTCAGGTAAATGGCTGGATGAAAGTTTTTTTTTTCTTGTTATTTTTTCAGTATATCTAAACTATCAAAAAGCCCTTTCCAATTATAATGCCCTGGATTGTACAGAAACTGATTGACAGTTCAATATTCACATCTGGTTTCTTCCTTACCAAAGGCATTTGTATCAACTTGTATCAAAAAAAAAATCTAACCTGCTTTGTTATAGGCCCTGACTGTTACATAAATTCTTGTATTTAATGGCAATGACAATGATGTGTTTAGATAGGCAGCTGTTTCTGTCAAATGCAGTTCTCTTTCTCCTAAAACATCATTTCCACCTTTGGTTGTCCCTGCCCTCCATACATACTTCTCCAAACCAGACTGGGGATCATCAAAACCATACCACTTGGCAGACATATATGTCCTGATTAAACAAAATGATACTGAATTATTGATATACATGTACAACTTGGTCCTGTTATCTCCACCTCTTTGACCCTAAAACTTCTGACATCTCACAGTCATCTATTGGTATATACTTTTCACTATATCTAATCTATATTAACATCTGTATATGTGTAATAAAAGGTTTTAGAATTTTTTATTTTTGAGACTTGGGGCACATAAGGGTCAAATTTTGAAAATTCTGAATTTAAGTTTGTATCCTATTTGTAGATGCTTCATAAAGTTTTAGAATTTCGATTTTCAAAAACTGGGGTTCATAATTATCAACAGCAAAACTATTAGGCTTGAGTGTCATGAGAAAACTCAGGATACGATACATATTTTGCTACTTACTTGCGATACCAATTATCATGATACATTGGATATTTACTTTGTCACACAAAATTTACTCTCAAATTGGTAAATAAACAAACTTTGTACAATACAGAAGTACATCTTCCTCTGTTGCCATGTTGAAATTTATAACACATTTGCAACTAGTACCAGACACTAATGACAATGCAGCTGGAATTGTTCCCGCTGAAAACCGGAAAGAATCAAACCTGCAATTCTGAAGGTGTATCGTTGGAGTGCACAATCAATACTATCAATGCATCCTTGAATCGTTACATCCCTAAAAACTATCATGACTGAGGCCTTTTCTGATGAGAAATAGTTTGTAAGAGAACAGATAGAAAGTTGAATAGTATAAAGTTTATATTCAAACACATTTTGAAAGTATTTCTATATCTGAAACACCCGATATGTATCAAGCAAGAATATTCATTTCTAACTGCCTACATTCACTTTTCACTAATTATACTCATCCCTACTTACGTCATAGACTGATATTCTGTATCATAGTATCCCGTGCCGTCCTGTACCCTGCCAGCCGTAGGAGCACTGTTATCAATAATAACCCCATCTGATGTTACAGTAGTACACATATCAGCAGTGTTACAGGCTGTTACTGTTACATAATATCTCAATCCTGCTCCTAAGTGGATATTCTCTAGTGTGAACTCTGAAATATATCAATTGAGTACAGTACATGTATTATGGATTTATTGACCTTGTAAAATCCTTCTGTTTCTACAAGTAATCAATTATTCAGAAAATATGTCAGTTAAATAAGGCATTATTTTGCCAACCTGGAAAAAAAGGACTTGGCTTAGCACAGCATGATACAACTGCAACATGTCCAAACAGTTAAAGTAGGTGTGGATACACCATTATGCTTGACCCAATAAATCGTTATATATCATACACAATACACAGAAATATTGGAACTAGTCACCTACCACTAAAACCCTTTCAGTCCTTTTAACCCCTTATACCTCAAAAACCATAAATAGATAGAACTATCTATAGACCAAATATGGTTGGCCTAGGTATTACAGTTTCTGAGAAATGGACTTAACCGCGAAATTGTGATGGGGTCAATCAAGCATGAAACTGAGGACAAGGTCAAAAGACAGGTACCAGACTGACATGTACCCACCAAGATCTATCTATTGACCAAATACGGCGGGTCTAAGTATTACAGTTTCTGAGAAATTGACTTAACCACGAAAAATTGAAAAGGTCACTCCAGCATGAAATTGAGGTCAAGGTCCCAAGCCAGGTGTCAGACTGGCATGTACCCACTAAGAACTATCTATAGACCAAATATGGTTGGGCTAGGTATCACAGTTGCTGAGAAATGGATTTAACCACAAAACTTGGACACAGATTTTAAATTCATGTTTTTGAAGTCAGTGAACCATGAAAATGAGGACAGGGTCACAAGACAAGTATACTGCGGCTAACTGTATACGATAAACTACTTTGTGGATTATAAATCTTAATTGTACGTATTACATGTGCAAAGGTATTAAAGTTTTACAAAAGTTCACACCGCCGCTGCTGCCACCGGAAAGTAATACCTTTATTTCGCCTGCGCGACTTTTCGTCGCAGGCGAGACAAAAATTTGAGACTGGACAATTCCACCCTCGGGTTCACATTTTCTATCATCAGAAACTCGGCAAGCCTTGTTTCTGACTGGAAAATGTGAACCCTCGGGTGGAATTGTCCCATCTCACATCTCAGATTATGACTAATTATTATATTCTTACCCTTAAGGGACGAGATCAAAAGTTCAATGTAGGATAAAAAACTGAATTCAAATAGTTTGGGGGTAGGGGGGTAAAAATCGCTGCAAGTTTTGTTACCCGACATGGATTTTCGGATTGAAAAATACGGTTCAAAATTATTATTTTTCCTCTAGTGCATGATGAAGATAAATTGCAGAATTGTGTTTGTGTAGAAAAATTAAAAGACTAAAACAGTCATATCAATTTTCAAATTGTCTCTTGTTATCTCAAAGTTGTCTACTGAAAAATCATTCAAGACAACAGAAATTTTGTGATAACAGTAGTTCATATAGCACAAAGTATTATCTTTGGACCAACTTCAAGATTTCAGGAATTTGAGATATCAGTGGTTAATTTTATAGTAGAAAGTATTATCTATGGATCAACATAAAGATATCATGGATGATGGATGAATTATTGTTTAACGTCCAGTGGCAACCAGCTGCATATCAGGACGAGAACATGTTGATATGTTAATGAATATGATCCCTGCTTTGTACTAGACCGACACGCTAAGTCGGATTTTTAATGTGCTAACTCACGAGGTAACTGTCCGCAGGAAGACATATCACCACACTCGGACACATTATACTGACCCCGAGCCGACCAGTCTTTGCTCTTACTCCTAGATGCCGCGTGCTTGGCGGAGAAGCAGCAAATACCAATCTTAATGTCTTTGGTTGGACCCGGCCAGGAATCGAACCCACGACCTTCCGCACTCGGGGCGAGCACACTACCAACGAGACCACCGAGGCGGTCCTAAAGATATCAGAAACCTTGTGACAACAGTTGTTAATAAACATGTAGCACAATGTATTATCTTAGGAATAACTTCAAGATATCATGAATTTGAGATATCAGTACTTTATATAGTGCAGAGTATTATCTTGGGACTAACTTGGAGATAAAAGAGATTGAAGTTAAAAAGGAGTTTCTGATACTGAGAGTTAACTAAACAAAATTTTATTCTAGTGTAATACTAATTACCATCTGTAATTCCAACAGCTTGTTCCTGTAGAATATCTTCACATTGTGGACACGTTCCCACGGATACATAATAATCCCTTATAGTTGAGTGAGACTCGTGGAAACCTTCCCAGTAAGCATGGAGCACTTTTGTCTCTGTTTGGTAGTCAATATCCTTTACAGCCTGTGTTAATAAACTTTTCTCCCCATCATACACATGACCAGCAGTAGGTGGTGTTGTGTCTACTTGGAAAGCCCAGGATGTCGCAAGCGATGACAAACCAGCCTTGTTGAAAGCCTACAGTTTATTTTGCCATATTTCATAAACATATATAAGCAGAACTAAGTACATAAGGTAACAATATGCTAAATAATTAATAATCCTTAATAACAAATGTAGAATGCCATTGGGTGATTGTCAGCAAGATTATAACATTCAAAAATTTATATAAATACAAAATGTTAAATTGACTGTTGCACTCTAAGTCAATCAGATGTATATAAAGTTATCTATAGAACTTTTTGTTGGTTGTGGGGGTATTTTGAAAGTCCCTTCCTACCCACCCACATTCATTTTAATGGGATAGCCCTTACTATGGATCCCATCACATCTATATTACTGAGTCAAAACACTGTCATATTTTGCTTGTATATTTACCCTGACATTGATATAATAATAATGTCCATCCAAAAGGTCAAGTGGATTGTTTTTATCAGTTAATCCACATTCATCATCCACAACCTTCATGTACGGCATCATATCTGTATATCCTGGTTCTGATCCTACTGACCACATATAATAATCTACACCACTTTCCAAGTCAGTAAACACACCTTTCCAGCTGAAATACATGTATGTGTGCAGGGAATGAAGCTTTTCAAGACATTGTTCATGAAGTGTTTAAGATCTACATGTAAATTCTTTAATAAAACCATATCGCATTTTATTAACAAAGTAGTCCTGAAATATTTTTGTTTTAATTGGATTTTCTGCCAGTTTCTGCACAAATAACTTTATCCTTAAAAGTCAGTTTTATTGGTAAGGTGTATGGAGTACCAAGGGAGAACCACCATTTTACGGCCAAAAAAATTGCAATCTTTATCAGCTTAGATTGACTTTTAACACACCTAACCATGATCAGGTTCAAATTCTCAAAGTTGACAGGTTAGTGATAAGTAGTTATGACAAATATCCAAGACCATCTGGACACATAGAGTACATACAAACATACCATGGGTCAATTTCTGTCCTTGATGTTATATGTCTGTTTGAAATTGTGATTGGGTTATCAGACCTTTCTGGGGGAGTAACATCAATGGTAATTGCTTCAGATACAGCAATCGTTATTCTATCAGCAAAGTCAACAGCTGAAATAAAGTGAAAAAAAAGATTTCAATCCAAATACAGATACAAAGGTAAATTAAAGAAAATATTTCATCCATTAAAAATATGTAGACCTCTAATTAACAGCACTTTAAATTTCACTATTTTAAAATTACTTTATAAACTGATTTCTGATTAATGCACCGTGGCTTTGCTATAATGTTCCATATTTTTTACAAGGATTGAGCATAATCCTGAAAGTCAACACTTTGGAAACTACCCTTGCTCCCATTCAACAATATCCCATATATTTTGGTGACATCATATTTTATGCAAAGATAAACTGTACACAAAAAAACAGAAAGTCTGCTCCTCTCAACTATATGTTTTTTATTGATATTTTACAGACAGTATTAAATTTTTCTCAAAATATGACTTTATGGTTTATGTGAGGCAGAAAAAAAGTCAAATGTTCAGAAAGATACACAGACAAACCTTTCAATGTTGCATAATACTGGTATCCATTCTGTAGGTTGATTTGATGTAATGCTTTATGTTGTACAACACCAACATTTTCAAAGGCATAGACATCATTCCCTTCTCTTGATGTACCTAAAACATTTACTTTTCACCTCTATCATCAAATTTTTTAAAAATTATACCATTTTTACATTAATATTTATCATACAAGAAATTCAAATCAAATTTTATTCAAATCTTCCAATTGTTTCATGTTTAAAATGAGTCAGTGAGAAGCAAGGTCAGCATATGCACTGCATATAAAAAGCAGATCATCAGAGATAACTGTAAAAAGAGTACACTTTGCTTCACATTGGCTCAATAGCTTAGATCAGAGATAACTGTTAAAAGACTAAACTTTGCTTAATGTTGGCTCAATAGCTTAGATCAGAGATAATTGTAAAGAGAGTACACTTTGCTTAACATTGGTTCAATAGCTTAGATCAGAAATAACTCTAAAAAGACTACACTTTGCTTCACATTGGCTCAATAGCTTAGATCAACTGTAAAAAGACTACACTTTGCTTAACATTGGCTCAATAGCTTAGATCAGAGATAACTGTAAAGACTACACTTTGTTTACACTGGCTCAATAGCTTAGATCAGAAATAACTGTGAAGACTACAATTTGCTTCACATTGGCTCAATAGCTTAGATCAGAGATAACTGTAAAAAGTCTACTTTTCTTCACACTGGCTCAATAACTTAGATCAGAAATAACTGTAAAAAGAGTACACTTTGCTTCACATTGGCTCAATAACTTAGATCAGAAATAACTGTAAAAAGTCTACTTTTCTTCACACTGGCTCAATAACTTAGATCAGAAATAACTGTAAAAAGAGTACACTTTGCTTCACATTGGCTCAATAGCTTAGATCAGAAATAACTGTAAAAAGAGTACACTTTGCTTCATATTGGCTAAATAGCTTAGATCAGAAATAACTGTAAAAGGACTATACTTTGCTTCACATTGGCTCAATAGCTTAGATCAGAAATAACTGTAAAAAGAGTACACTTTGCTTCACATTGGCTCAATAACTTAGATCAGAAATAACTGTAAAAAAAGTACACTTTGCTTCACATTGGCTCAATAGCTTAGATCAGAGATAACTGTAAAGACTACACTTTGTTTACACTGGCTCAATTGCTTAGATCAGAAATAACTGTAAAAAGACTACAATTTGCTTCACATTGGCTCAATAGCTAAGATCAGAGATAACTGTAAAAAGAGTACACTTTGCTTCACATTGGCTCAATAGCTTACATCAGAAATAACTGTAAAAAGAGTACACTTTGCTTCACATTGGTTCAATAGCTTAGATCAGAAATAACTGTAAAAAGACTACAATTTGCTTCACATTGGCTCAATAGCTTAGATCAGAAATAACTGTAAAAAGAGTACACTTTGCTTCACATTGGCTCAATAGCTTAGATCAGAAATAACTTTAAAAAGACTACACTTTGCTTCACTTTAGCTCAATAGCTTAGATCAGAAATAACTGTAAAAGGACTATACTTTGCTTCACATTGGCTCAATAGCTTAGATCAGAAATAACTGTAAAAAGAGTACACTTTGCTTCACATTGGCTCAATAGCTTAGATCAGAAATAACTGTAAAAAGAGTATACTTTGCTTCACATTGCTTCAATAGCTTTGATCAGAAATAACTGTAAAAAGATTACACTTTACTTCACATTGGCTCAATAGCTTAGATAAGAGATAACTGTAAAAAGAGTACACTTTGCTTCACATTGGCTCAATAGCTTAGATCAGAAATAATTGTAAAAAGACTACACTTTGCTTCACATTGGCTCAATAGCTTAGATCAGAAATAATTGTAAAAAGACTACACTTTGCTTCACATTGGCTCAATAGCTTAGATCAGAAATAAGGTGCAGTAATTATATCGTATGAATTCAATTTACAATATATTCCAATATTACCAATTCCTAATATATATTCCTTTATTCCAGATGGATGAGGTCCAACGTTGAATTCTTCCACATCCTGGAAACCATCCCAATTTATGTACATGTCAGTACTCGAAGTCTGAAACAAACATTCATTGTTTTTACTTCTTTTGTTTGTCTTTCTAGTAACTGTATTATTTTTCTTATTATATATATATATATATTTTCAACAGATTTTTACTGTGTCTATACTTGTGCTTTTATTTTTGCCCTTGATAGTAAATAATTTTGGATTCACCATATATCATTTATGCCTGAAAATAGTTTCTTTGCTTAAATTCCATACTTCCTAATTTGATTTTAATACCTACTTGATACAAAGTCCCTGGGTTATGACCAATCCACAATCTACCTTCCACTGGTGGTGTTAAATCCACAATGATGCCATCACTACAAGTATTGATTGCTGGTAAATCTTCGATCCATGTTTCATGTGGCACCAGTGTACGATCAGCATGTACGCAAACAGTGTACCTTGTACCATGGATCAATTCATTATTTTTAAATTCTTCATTCATAAATTCTCGGTCTAAAATGAAATAAAAAATATTCAAAGCAAAAAAAATAATTAAATGTATATTTTATTGCCTCTCTGTCATGATGCAATCTATTAAGTAAAACTATGTGTACATTTTTAAGGTTGAACTCCACATTTTCATTAGAACCACTGACCAACAAATGGACATACACGTAACAGTTTACCTTAATGGATCCTCAGTGATTAGTGTATAAAAATTCATTAAACAATGACAATTTTAAAAATTCTACTTCTAACCATATTTCATTGGTCTGCTGTATATAGAAGGAGGAACAATTATACATCAATTTCATATTCCTTACAATTTATCTTTACATTCTAACTCAAATTAAAGGGGCCTCAGTGGTCTAGGTAGTTCCTCATGACTACTAATGATCACTAGCCTGTCAACGCTGGGATTGTGAGTACGAATCGCACCTGTGGCGGGGTGTGTTCGACTCCGATCTTAATTACAAGGATTGCCAATTTTCCTACTGAAGATCAGTGGTTGTCCCCGGTACACTGGCTTCCTCCACCAATAAAAACTGGCTGCCATGAAATGGCCAAATGTGCTGAAAACAGCGTTAAACCCCAACTAAAACAAACAAAACTCAAATTAAAACCTAAGAAAAACTGTAACCATCACAGACTTCCATTCACATGAAGATTTAACTAGATATTTGTTGGGTTATAGCTGATTTTTCACTATTCTTACTCTATATCCCTTATCACAGTTTCTTCCCTCATTATTTTTCACTATTCTTACTCTATATCCCATATCAGAGTTTCTTCCCTCATTATTTTTCACTATTCTTACTCTATATCCCTTATCAGAGTTTCTTCCCTCATTATTTTTCACTATTCTTACTCTATATCCCTTATCACAGTTTCTTCCCTCATTATTTTTCACTATTCTTACTCTATATCCCTTATCACAGTTTCTTCCCTCATTATTTTTCACTATTCTTACTCTATATCCCATATCACAGTTTCTTCCCTCATTATTTTTCACTATTCTTACTCTATATCCCTTATCACAGTTTCTTCCCTCATTATTTTTCACTATTCTTACTCTATATCCCATATCACAGTTTCTTCCCTCATTATTTTTCACTATTCTTACTCTACATCCCATACCAGTTTCTTCCCTCATTATTTTTCACTATTCTTACTCTACATCCCATATCACAGTTTCTTCCCTCATTATTTTTCACTATTCTTACTCTATATCCCTTATCATAGTTTCTTCCCTCATTATTTTTCACTATTCTTACTCTATATCCCTTATAGTTTCTTCCCTCATTATTTTTCACTATTCTTACTCTATATCCCATATCACAGTTTCTTCCCTCATTATTTTTCACTATTCTTACTCTATATCCCTTATCACAGTTTCTTCCCTCATTATTTTTCACTATTCTTACTCTATATCCCTTATCACAGTTTCTTCCCTCATTATTTTTCACTATTCTAACTCTATATCCCTTATCACAGTTTTTTCCCTCATTATTTTTCACTATTCTTACTCTATATCCCTTATCACAGTTTCTTCCTTCATTATTTTTCACTATTCTTACTCTATATCCCATATCACAGTTTCTTACCTCATTATTTTTCACTATTCTTACTCTATATCCCTTATCACAGTTTCTTTCCTCATTATTTTTCACTATTCTTACTCTATATCCCTTATCACAGTTTCTTCCTTCATTATTTTTCACTATTCTTACTCTATATCCCATATCACAGTTTCTTCCCTCATTATTTTTCACTATTCTTACTCTATATCCCTTATCACAGTTTCTTCCCTCATTATTTTTCACTATTCTTACTCTATATCCCTTATAGTTTCTTCCCTCATTATTTTTCACTATTCTTACTCTACCGTATTTTACGGCGTATAAGTCGAGACTTTTTTCCCTAACAATTACATCCTCGACCTTTCCGCCGTTTCGACCTATCTGATGCAAAAATCTAATTTTTTTTGTTGGCAAAAATGTGTACTGGAACCCTTTCGTTGTTTCGCCAATGTAATGAATGGGAATAGTTTATTAACAGACCATTGCCTATTTCTGGAACTTTATAAACAATAAAAACGATTTAATCAGTGTTGATATCATCAAGTGTTTTCTTTTATCTGCCCCGTTTGCAGAGGAGGAAGTGTTGGTTTTATCATAATCGCGAACGGAAGTCGGTACAACTATGAATTAGATGCGGTTGATTATTATCGTTGGCTTGGAGATTTCAGAACTTTTCACAATTATTAAGAATTAAAAAGAGAATAAAATTTGATTAAAAAATAATAAAATCGATTATCCAATGATAACTAGAGTAACAAATAAATGTTTTGATTGTAAATGAATAAACTTTACTAATGCCAATCAAGAGTGGTTGATAATTAGCCAATAAATAATTATTTAACAGTACTAAAGAATCCAATCTAAGCCTTTTTTATTTAATCCCGCCAATTAAGACCAATTACAAGCAGTTTTAGATTTTTTGTTTTTACAGTTAAAAAATTTCAATCCACTCAGTGGCTTTAAAAGGGCGTAAATTTTCAACATGGTCATATCAGTACAATGCCTCCAACACAGTCACGACGGTCATATACTGCAGCTTTTAAGCTGGAAGTTATTACTTACGCAGAGGAGAACGGCGGTAATATGGCAGCCCAGAGAAAATATGGTGTCAGCGAGAAAGTTGTCCGTGGCTGGAGAAAACAGAAAGACGTCCTACGCACTACCAAAAAAACCAAAAAAGCCTTCAGATCCGGCAAAGCTCACTGGCCCGAGTTGGAAAACCAAATGGAAGACTTCGTCCTGGAGCAGCGTGCAGCATGCAGGGGACTCAGCACTGTCCAACTTAGAATGAAGGCTACCGAACTCGCCAAAACCTTAAACATTGACAACTTTACCGGCAATCCTACTTGGTGTTATCGTTTCATGAAGAGAAAAAACCTTGCCATAAGACAACGTACAACACTGGCACAACAACTACCCGCCGACCACCAAGAGAAACTTGACTCCTTCAGATCATTTGTAAAGGAACAGATTACTAAACACAACATCAACAATGACAGTATTGTAAACATGGACGAGGTACCCATGACGTTCGATATACCAATGAACAGAACCATCGACTCAAAAGGCACCAGCTCCGTTACCATAAAAACAACTGGTCACGAAAAAGCTTCATTTACCGTAGTACTTGCATGTACAGCCAGTGGAAAGAAACTGCCACCCATGATGGTTTTTAAACGTAAAACTCAAATTAAAGACAAACTGCCAACTGGTGTTGTAGTCGACCAAAATGAGAAAGGCTGGATGACCAACGACGTCATGGAGAAGTGGTTAGGAACCTGCTACGTAAAACGACCCGGTGGCTTCTTCAGACAGCAGAAATCTCTACTGGTACTTGACTCCATGAAAAGTCATATAAGTGACATCACCAAAGACCGCATCAAAGCAACTGGATCTATACCTGCCGTCATACCCGGGGGACTCACCAAATTGCTCCAACCGTTAGATATCTCAGTTAACCGGTGCTTTAAAGCTGAGATCCGCAAGATATGGGAGGAATGGATGACCAACGGCGACAAGAGCTACACCAACACAGGCCGTATGCGTAGAGCTTCCTACCCTACAGTTGTTCAGTGGGTGAAAGATGCATGGGCAGCCGTACCCGAAAGTGCTATCATCAACGGTTTCATCAAAGCTGAAATCATCGACCTTCCAGAACTACCAGAAGATGATCAACAACCAGTCAACGACATCGATGAGCTACCTCTAGCCATTGCCTCACTGTTTGAAAGTGATGTTGAAGATTCAGACTTTGATGGTTTTGAGACCGATTGAAATGAACATTAGTGCTCAAATATTATAAGTTTAGTGCTCCTAAGGACTGTATAGTGCAAATGTGTTAACTTTAATCAATTAGTGTGATAACATGATTAATATTTTGATTAGTGCTTTGTAATGTATTTGAACATGAACTGTGAACGTTTAAAGATGATTATTAACATAATTAATGACAGTGCTTGTTATTTGATATATTTGATATGTTTGATAAATATGATAAAGATATCTTTAAACACACGACATATTGTTTCTTAATTTCTTTTCAATATATATATTTTTTGATTGACATACAGTACTCTTTGGGTGAATTTGTCATATTTCGGTTGTTTATAATATTTATATCCCTAAGTCATTTTTGTGATTTAGGAATAAAAATATTAGAAACAAAGCTTCGTTGAGGTTTCTTTTCTATTGGTTATAATGGCTTGATGTCTCTTTAAGTTCCTTATATTCTTTATTTGTTATGTTTATAATATTATTATTCCTTTATCATACATGGTTGTGATTTAGCAATAAAAATATTAGAAACAAAAATTTCTCGATCTTTCTCGATCTTTATTCTTTGTTTGCACGATAATATGACAAAAGAACAATAACTCTTACACTACAATACACATGCGCATTCACACAGGTAAACAAAACATGGCGAGTAAATGGTATTGCAGTCGGTCCTACAAGATCAAATACGTTTATTTCGTCAGTCATCGGGTTTTGTCAGAACGAATTTTGACAAGGAACTTTCACACTGGAAATAAAACATTCATTTTAAGGTAAAAATAGCCTCCAGTATTGTCTAATTAAGTCGATTGTTACATCATTTGAACACCTGGTCATACCCCTAATCAATCGGGTCATTAACGACAAGATACTGACACTTTTATGGCTTCTCAATTAAAATTTGATTGACAAATAATAAATAAATAAATAAAACACAAACAAATCTTACTACAATCCATTTATTGAGATAGTAGAGCTCATACTTACCATACTTACCGTCCAGACATCGACTGCTGCTATCGACCTATACGGCGCCTTCGACCTATCTGTTAACTGTTCCAAAAATTTCCCCAAAAAGGGTGCCCTCGACCTATACCCCCTATCGACCTTTAACCCGTAAAATACGGTATATCCAATATCACAGTTTCTTCCCTCATTATTTTTCACTATTCTTACTCTATATCCCATATCACAGTTTTTTCCCTCATTATTTTTCACTATTCTTACTCTATATCCCTTATCACAGTTTCTTCCCTCATTATTTTTCACTATTCTTACTCTATATCCCATATCACAGTTTTTTCCCTCATTATTTTTCACTATTCTTACTCTATATCCCTTATCACAGTTTCTTCCCTCATTATTTTTCACTATTCTTACTCTATATCCCATATCACAGTTTTTTCCCTCATTATTTTTCACTATTCTTACTCTATATCCCATATCACAGTTTTTTCCCTCATTATTTTTCACTATTCTTACTCTATATCCCTTATCACAGTTTCTTCTCTCATTATTTTTCACTATTCTTACTCTATATCCCTTATCACAGTTTCTTCCCTCATTATTTTTCACTATTCTTACTCTATATCCCTTATCACAGTTTCTTCCCTCATTATTTTTCACTATTCTTACTCTATATCCCATATCACAGTTTCTTCCCTCATTATTTTTCACTATTCTTACTCTATATCCCTTATCATAGTTTCTTCCCTCATTATTTTTCACTATTCTTACTCTATATCCAATATCACAGTTTCTTCCCTCATTATTTTTCACTATTCTTACTCTATATCCCATATCACAGTTTTTTCCCTCATTATTTTTCACTATTCTTACTCTATATCCCTTATCACAGTTTCTTCCCTCATTATTTTTCACTATTCTTACTCTATATCCCATATCACAGTTTTTTCCCTCATTATTTTTCACTATTCTTACTCTATATCCCTTATCACAGTTTCTTCCCTCATTATTTTTCACTATTCTTACTCTATATCCCATATCACAGTTTTTTCCCTCATTATTTTTCACTATTCTTACTCTATATCCCATATCACAGTTTTTTCCCTCATTATTTTTCACTATTCTTACTCTATATCCCTTATCACAGTTTCTTCTCTCATTATTTTTCACTATTCTTACTCTATATCCCTTATCACAGTTTCTTCCCTCATTATTTTTCACTATTCTTACTCTATATCCCTTATCACAGTTTCTTCCCTCATTATTTTTCACTATTCTTACTCTATATCCCATATCACAGTTTCTTCCCTCATTATTTTTCACTATTCTTACTCTATATCCCTTATCATAGTTTCTTCCCTCATTATTTTTCACTATTCTTACTCTATATCCCTTATCACAGTTTCTTCCCTCATTATTTTTCACTATTCTTACTCTATATCCCATATCACAGTTTCTTCCCTCATTATTTTTCACTATTCTTACTCTATATCCCTTATCATAGTTTCTTCCCTCATTATTTTTCACTATTCTTACTCTATATTCCTTATCAGAGTTTCTTCCTTCATTTTTTAAAAACCTTATGATCAAAATGACTCTTTTCAGTTCAAAATATCCTATAGTGAGAATATGAAAGATTTATTATGTTTGATTCTGTGACATTAACAATGAACACACACAGAAACCATAAATGTTTTACACGTGTCCATAATGTTAATTTGTATGACTACGGAAGGCAGAGGTAATATTACCCTTACCTGTTGAACCACACCTGATGGCATCTGGTATACATGGATCAACCAGATTTAGTTGGCTGACCTGTTTATAGTAGGTGGTGACATCTACATTCTGAGCATTTATAATGGCGTATGTATAACTTCTGTGTCGTAATGACGGCCAAACAGCTGATATAAGATTCTTATAGGGGGTATAATCTCTATCTGCGTAGGGCCATCTGTCATTCTTGTTTAGAAATACTGATTTTCCTATGCCATCTTTAAATAAATAAATCACATTAAGAACATTACAGGTATTGCTGATGTTCTAAAATTATAAAAAAATTCTACAATTAATATTTCACATTGAAAGAAATTATGAAGCAGCTTATAAATCTCTTATTTTTTTAACAAATCATTTAAATCACACTTTTCATCAATATATAAATATATAAATATTTATGTTTAAAATTGTGCTCAGGCTAGTAACAAGAATTTTTATAAATGAATGAAAAAATGGCAAGAGTAATTGATTCATTAAAAGTCGCACAGTAATTAAAATAGACTTTTCAAAACTCTCAAAACAATGTAAATTTAAGTAGCTTACCCTGTACATCAGGCACACCCACAGCATCAATAACAACATTAGGGTTGATAAGAATAGGATTGTAAGCATCACAATCTTTTATTTCAATAGACACAACAGAATACAGTTTGACTTTGTCATATCCTCTTATAGAGAATCTTTTACATCTGGAGAAATCCAATACTCCTGTCAAAGTTATCTCAAACGAAATCTGAAATGTAGACAGAGAATGCTCAATTCAAAGCCATCAAAGAAATCTCCAATGTATAATATATTGACATGTGTGAAGGAGTTGTACTGTATAACACTGAAAAGAATGAATGAGTTCTGCTGTAAACTTGGCAAATTTTGTCAACCGTATCAGAGTGAGATATATTTGTCCATGACAAGAGATGAAATGCTAGGTTGAATTACTCAAGATGTAGATATTACGGTATATAAACACTACACCTTTTCCCGTCCTTTGCAAATTTCATAATTTGTATATAAGAAAAATATATCAATATTACAGAAAAAAGGCTTGTACAAGAATGGACCAATACTGTCTACAGCAAAAACATTTTCCTCTAATTATATAGAAATGTATCTTCCTTACCGTATTTCCACTAGTTGTGTACCCTGACAAGTCAGTCCATGTCATATATGGTTTTCCTAGTACAGAATTATCTGTAATGGCATATTCATATTTCTCTATGGCGTCATATTTTTCAGTAGTATCTTCTATATCTGGGTCATAAAACTTACTCATCATAACTTTCAACTGAAATATAAATCATAAAATGCTTTTTTGCACCACAAATTTTACCCATACAATTTCCATAAATATTTTACAAGGTTGTACTTTATATAATATTGCATCTCTTTTAAAATCAAAACTTACTTTATGAAGAAAGTTTCATATTACTGAAGCTACAAAACATAGACCTGCATAAAAGCCGTTTCAAACAGGTTTATCTGTAGTTTCATACCGAATAATTAACTAGATTATGGTTTTTGATATACAAGTCTTTATAAAAATCAGACGTTCATTAAAGAAAGAAGTGAATCATTTTAGTTACAAAAACAGATAACCCTGGTAACAAAACAAAGTTGGTCATAAATTTCCCCTTGAAAATATTTAAATTATAAAATGTTACAATAAATACAGCATGAAAAATGAGATGAGCAATTACATACAGAAAGCTGAATGAATACTTAGTAAGACAATGAAATTCTGTCCAACACTATTGTTCATCCAAAGTATATATTAAAGTACATCTCACCTTTTCTGCACCTCCTGTCATAGTGGTATTCAAATGTTCAACAGTTAACATCCCTGAAGTCGGTGGATTAGCCATAATCATAACACCATCTGTATTTATTGGACTGAAGCAAATTGTCTTTGCACAGAGTTTTAGTTTGATTCTGTACATGATGCCTGGATTTAATGTTAGATCATCTATACTGATCTCAAATACAGTGGATATGTGTACATAATCACGGAAAATGGTCCAAACCTCTGAAATTTCAAAAGTTATATATTTTAATCTACCGTGGAAGTAACAGGCTTAAAGAAATAGCGTAAAAGAATCCTTCTAAATAGGTCAGTCAAAATCTTATTTAATTGCTTAAATCAATCATTTATGTATTAATTTTCTTGCTTCATTGACTATTATATCATCATATTATCAGCTCAATTAATTCTGATGAGCAAAGAATACGTCTAGTCTGACAAATACTATTAGTGACAAGCACATTATATGAACTGAATTTTTTTATTGGAAAAAAAGTTTTCTTTTCTAACTTGTATACGTACGTCCAACTGGAGATCTTTTCTCTATAGCTATGAAGGCATCTGTGGTATAAGGTTTAATGTTATCAGGTACAGTCCAGTAAGCTTTGAGAGAATTCAGGGACATCTGTACATCTGTTTCAGTATCACAGTATATCCTGTTGTCCTAAAATATTTCAACAACAGATATACCAGACTTTACAATTTAACACACTGTAAATTCAGAAATTATTGCGTGTATTTATTATTGCGATTTTGTCATTTTAGACCAAAATGCGATTTTAATTTTTGCGATATTGAGAAAAATTCCACTTCATTCATATAAAAAATTCCAAAATGCGAGTTCAAATTATTGCGATTACAACCCTGTCGCATTTTTTACAATAATAAAAACATCTCAATAATTTCCGAATTTAACATATATATTTCCCATTACTGACCTTGGTCAGGCATTGTAATCATTCATAGATTGAATGCAGTAATTAATCAATTGTAAGTGACTTCACTTCTTACTTTTGTAATAACTTAAATTTCTTAACAACAGACCTAACATTGCCAAATCTATTATTTTATCAAATAGATGGTTGAATACCCTTTGAGAACCTGACTAAAATCTGTCTTGTCTGAATTTATTAAAATCAACTTATATATTTTTATAGTAACTACAAGTGATAGAATTTAGGATATACTAAACTAGAATATAAAAACACAGTATGTTCAGCAAAAAGTAAAATATTTTTATCAAAGTGACTCAATTGTTTTTAGAACTACATTTCTAACAAATGTAAAAGGTTATAACAAGATGACACCTCAACTTCCAAAAAACTGAATATATTATATTTTTAATAAATACTTACTGCCTCATGATGTCCAACAACCAAGTCTGAAAAAGAAACAGTTCAATTTCAATCTGTTGTTACAGTGAAATCTGTCTTAAACAAATACCAGAAACATGTCTAAACTGAACTCTAGTGTCAGAATATACAATGCATATTCTTTAGTTAACAATTTTCTACAATCCTAACCCCTGTCTAATCTGAACAAAATCTTCAGCCCGAGGAGGTTCAAATTGGTCAGGATGTACTGTAATACACATATATGTATATTCATTAACCCAGCAACTCTTCTATATGAGTGCCCAAAATGCACTATATATTTATTGACATCACAATATATAACCTTGGAATTTTACTTACGATGTCGTGTTCATTTTCTGAGACAATGTACACATATTCTATATATATTACCAGTGTATGAAATTTGTTTTAATCTAATTTTTACTGTATAAATGTATTATAAATCCAATAATATTCTAACTTCCAAAAAATTACGATTTGTATATAAGATATATACACAGAAAATTTCCATAGATAATTTAAATAAAAAGTTATAAAGTTTAATACCTGTCATGTTACATGGTATACCATCATAGATCATCACACCTGCTAATACATCATTTTCAGTTACTATGATCACTCCATCAGACGACACATCAGTATTACCAGCAGAACTTACAGCAATTACTGAGAAATAGTATTTCTGAAAACAAAATGTCAAAATGAGAATAAAAATCTATATACATATTGTCAAAGAAGATATACTTGTCAGGCAAAGAACTGACAGTACTTACAGGAATATATTCTAACTTAATATATCATTTACTGATACAAATCTACATTTGTGAGGCATGTGAAATGGTTATTGGATATGCTACTGAGGTCAATGATGGGCTTATCTCTGTTGCTTTTAAATATCTGCTTTTAGTTTATTTTGGTATCTATGACTGTTACAATGATGTTTGTTGAAAAAAAAAATCAGAAACAAAATGGCTGTATTCATATGATTTCATTAAGGGCTATTCCATTAAAATGCATGTGGGAGGTCGGAAGGGACTTTCAAAATACGCCCCTCCCCAACCAACAAATGTTTTTTAGATAACTTAAGGTACATCTAATAGGCACACACTAGAAATGTCTCAGGACCCATGTCCTATAATGAAACTTTCCTTCCTACCCTCCCACATCCATTTTAATGGAATAACCCTAAAGTATATAATATCAATGAACAGAAACCTCAAATGTGACTATTTCAAAATTATCAAGTACAGCTATGAAAAGGCAAATGTCAGAAATTTTAATTTCTAACTTGGTCTGTGGTTTACAACATTGTGTTAAAAATTTTAGATGATTTGCTCGAATTATTTATATGGAATGCCTATATATGGGGAACTAAGGTTTCCTAACTTGATCTTTTTATGTCCAAATTTTCTTGACAAAATACTATTACTGACAGGTCAGTAAAAATGTGGTTGTTTTTGAGTATTTTCAGTAGCTTGTTGTGTTAATAAAAATATTTGATAAATTTTCTTTGAAAGCTATAAAAATAATTGTCATACCTGGTAAGGTGTCAGTGACAGCCCTGTTTCTTTATGGGAGAGACTTGTACCAACACTCTTTGCAGATACCACATCACTGCCCCCTTTAGTAGTACCAATACTTATAGAATATGTAACATCTAAATGTGGATGTGTAAATCCTGACCATCTGGCTGCCATACTGGTAGTGTCTGTCTGGAAATCTATGTCTTCTATATCCTAAATGATATAACAAAAGGTAAAAATAAGCATAAACTATTTTTTAAACAACTGAAAACTGTTTTTTTGAAATACATGTATACGCTTGAATATTAATCAATTCCATTTTAATTTTTTTAAAAACTGTTTATTTTCAGAAATAAGAGAAATTTAATTAAATAGTATTTCCTAATATTTTTGTGAATCTTCTCTATTTATTTTACGACATTGCCAAAACATTAATATAACAATGTACACAAAATTATTCAGCTTAACATACATGTACCTTTAATGGAATATCTGTTGGAAATGTCTGAAAAAAAAAATAAACAGTGTCAGAAATATTGTGTAGAAAGTTCATCATAATGTTTTCCTTTTTATCTCAGTCCAATATGCAATCAAATACACAATCTTAATGTGCTTGTACTTGACCATTCATGAACAATTCAGACAATCTAGTTAAAAATTACAAAACAACTAAATTAGATATCCTCAAAACATAGAATTGTCAAGAAACCACAAAAACTAATGAATAAATGAATACACAGTTCAACATAAGCTACTCACCTGTGTGTCAATATCTAGGACAACACCTTCAGCTGGAAGCTGGACATCATGTATATATGGACTAGATGTTTGAATTTTGGACAGTCCAGCAGTGTTGGTCACTTTGATAGAGAAATAGTAGGTATGATGACCATGTATATACCAATCTAAGGAAGTAAGGTTAACAGCTGTACAGGTCGGAGGTGAAGTTATCGAACAGCTATCTCCTCCTTGTATGGGTTTATAGTTCTGTATCTCAGTGCCATAAGCACTATGACCTACAAGAAAGTATAGTGTTGAAAAATGTAAATTATTGTGCAAATATTTTGGGATGTAACATTCTGAAGACTTCACTAGGAAAATAATCACTGAAACAATTACTAAACTCTTTTTCGGCAAAACAATTTTAGCATTTTTTGTCAAATTTTCTAGTTTTAGAAATTGTAGCCATCTTGCTTGTAAAGTAGACTTGATTAACTTTAAATCATATGAAGATAATTTTTGAATAATTTTCCTCTTTAAGCAATAAATTTACAACTCATTCTAAAAAACATATTCTAAATGAATATGAATGTCTATATGTATTAAACAATAGCTGAAACAGGTCAATGGTCATCAACCTGATTTTTTGTACCTATTGCAAACTTGTAATCCAGTTCAAATAATTCTTCACTGTCTGAGAAAGCATTGGCTGTCCATGTAGTTACCAGATATTCTCCCGACAGGGATACAGTAATGGATCCACTAAAATCTGGTGGTGTTGTATCCATAAAGCAAGGACCAAGTGTCTAAAATACAAGAAATTATTAATACTTCGTTGAATAAATCTCCTTATTTCTATAAACTCTAGAAATGTACAAACATGGGTATGCATTAAATCGGTTTAACCCCACCACTGTTTCAGTGTCTGTACCAAGTCAGACTATCCTGATTCTCTGTTGTGTTTGTGTTTTGAGCTCTTTTATGTTAATTTTTTTCTGAATTTATTTTTTCCTTTTTTTCTGTCTATTGGGTAGCGTTAATTGATAGGTTAGTCAATGTTGATGTTGTTCTGTTATCCATTTGTTTATACAGCACTATGAAAAGTTTAGGTGGTAGATGTAATGAACTCAAAACTGTGCTATGTGTCTCCTTAGACTTTACTGTAAGCTTTGTCTTTGTGTTGAATAGCTCTATGTGACTTTAATATGATGAACAGCAACATCATGTGCAGATTTTGTGAAAAGAAGTTATGCATGATACCTTTCTTACATTTAATTTGACAGTTTAAGAAATAAATTAATTAAAGTTATTTCCTTACTGTTAGTCCTTCAACATTAGATTTACTAATTGTTTTTATAATAATATAAAATTCTGTAGCATCAGGAACATTTCCGTGCATAACACGATGATGTGCATGTCTTTCTGTTGATTCAAACATCATAATGTCCGGTGCAGCACTTCCTGGTGTGGAGGAAAATCCTACTTCATAATCATATACCTTGGCAGGGATGTCAATAGGTTCCCATGACATTTCCATCTGAAACATGTAAATGTATATGCAAAATGTTCTTATTTTTAAATGTGCTTTTTACAGAGAGGAGAGTATTTCTGCAAGATGTTTTCAAATGTCCCTGGGATGCTTTGCTTTTTTTTCTTCTTTTTTTGACTTTGTGTCAATAACCAATGAACTGTGATAAGCCAATGAAAGGACATGGGGTGTTAAGGCCCATATTTGGCCTAAAATAAGCAAATGATATATTTGTAAAAATAACCTTTAAGTAAAAACCTACTTTGTCAAAAATAAAGAAAAATACCATATTTCTTACATTAAAATGTCAATATACCATCACCAAAATGGCGCAATTTTATAATAATCTCTATTTTTTGATGATTTTGGACAATTTTCGCATAAATTTTGCAACAGGAAATTACCTGCGCATGTAAGAAATAACTTATTTTACATGAATATGTATTTGGATAGTATACATTTCCTCTGTAAATATTGTTTTGTTTCTCGAATGCGCACAATGTTTCCTCAAGCAAAATATGCATGGAAAACTGCTAAAAATCAGCTATTTTTAAGATATTTGGTCGATGTAGCAATATTATGACATAATTTTGATGCACAATGCTGAAAATTAAGCTGAACTGAGATATTTTTAAAGCATTTTATATATTTCACCAACTCCAGGCTAATTTTGATTCCATTCCTCAAATGTTCATATTTGTAGGCCAAAAACAGGCCTGAATACCCCTTTAAACCTTAACAGAAAAAAACCTACCTTGTTTGTTCATAAAAATAGTCATTGTTGCAATTAATCATTTTGGTCTTATAGTGTTAGGAACAACACGTTTTCACAAAAAAAAACTTTACACAGTGTTTCTACCTAGAGTGTGTCTTGTATCAATACATGGTACATGTATTCCAGTGCAACATATTTATTGAAATGAATGTTTAATTTTTATGGTCACTTTATTCAGTTGAGCTTTTAAATTTGTCATTTACTTTCACTCAGAACTTTTATACATTAGAACAAAAAAGTACATGTACTGACATTAGGCACACTACATGACTTGGACAGAGCACAAGATGACTTACCATGGAAGATTTGAAAAGACTCAATCCTATATTGTTAGGTGCACCTGTTGAGTTACTACAGAACACATTTCCATCTACCTCAACAGCACTTTTATTCTCAAATCTCTCTACAGGGTAAAGATCAATGTCAGTCAATGTTGTTGCTTTACTCCTGTAAATAAATATTGGTAAAAGTTATGAAGGCCAAGAAAAGCAAATATCTGTTTTGACTAACCAAACTGCCCCCCTTTTCTTTTTTTCTTATTCAATACTTTTTTTCTACATATATCAGTCAGATCTATTAAAATCAAAATGTCTACCCTCAAGAAAAGAGTTAAAAAAAATTGAGAAACAATACAGTTTATAACAGAATCACAAGTATATGTATGTTTTTTTCTCAGCCTGATACTGCCTACGAAAATTCAATTTATTCTTATTGCTTATTCATTGTTCCTAATCAGAATAAATCATTTTATCAAAGGAATGTACTAAAACTCTATGTACAGAAGTATAAAAAATTAGTAGATAACACTTACACACAGTCAGCAGTGGGGTTAGGTATAAGTCTCCTAACTCTATCAGACCCAAGGATATAATAATCTGTCTGTGTAGAATCCGTAATTAGACCACCAGTTATCATGGCATCTTTTACAACTACTTCTTCAACTCCAGGAACTGTGCTGTCAATTGTAACTCCATCAGAACATACAGGATCTGAAGGCTCCAAAGCTCTGTTATAGGCCACCACAGTAAAATAGTAAGTTCCATTACCTACAGCAGTGTCACTACCAAACGTATTGTATGTTTCTAAGACCTGCAATGTAATAAAATGTTATAGGCTACCACAGTAAAATAGTAAGTTCCATTACCTACAGCAGTGTGGCTACCAAAGGTATTGTAGTTTTATTACCTACAGCAGTGTGGCTACCAAAGGTATTGTATGTTTCTACGACCTACAATGTAACAAAATGTTAGAGGCCACTTCCATAAAATCAAAATAATTTAAACTCACATTTTGATTTTTGCTACTACGGTAATATTCTACATTGTATTACAAAGAGTACACCAACTGCATGATGTAATCTTCTAACATCTGAAAATTTTAGGTTTCTAACACTATTTCTAATTAGTTTGTTATGTGACATACACATTATGTACAAGATATCATCATCTAACAAGAAAGTAATAAACTTGTAATATCTGAATATTCTTGTCTACATCTCAACTGGTCTAAATATGAAACTCTGATACCAACATCTTTATTATTATGGGTATCAATTTTTAAGGTATAACTATTTTCTTGATATAAAATTTTAATATTTTCTGATTATCCAGTAATAACATGAAAAATATAGATATTTTGGATACTTTATGATTTTACTTTATCCACAAAAACCAGAAAAGTGACAAACGACAAAAATATAACAAATCTACCATATAAACTTACATTAGGATTAGTAAGGTTCAGATCAAAGACACTCTTGTCAGCACAAGTAGTATCTACAATATACTGATAGAAAAACACTCCACTTTCTCTGTCAAAGAACTGATCCCAGTAAGCATTTAGACTGGTTCCTTGTTGATAATCTATTTCTGGATTACTTGGCAGTCCATCATGGACAACTCCTGTATGTGGTGGTGATACATCAATAGTAATCTATATAGAAAAATATTTTTTTTTTATGAATAAGAAATAAACAGGAATGTGTTTATACACTAAATGTACGTAGATCTTTAGATCCAATTTTAGTACTGACATGTAGTAGAATATTGGCATGGCTGTAGCCAGAGGAGGTGTTTGGGGTGCAATTGCAGATTTTTAAATTTTTCAAAATACATGTACTTATTTTCAAAGTTAAAGATACGAATTAAAAATTGTAATTTATTATTTTTAAATTGCTAAACTCTAAGAACGTTCTTAGACCTTGTTTCCTAAGAGTCCTAATAGGGCTTTATTAGGGACCCACTGGGGGTTCCTAAAAGTCTCCATGCCCTCATCACATGGTACTTTTCACATGGTACTTTTCTCCATAAAAACATTTCTACAATACTAGCTCCACAATTCCAGATATCTAATGTTAATTTGTTGTTAAGATAGTCTTGTCTTAAATACAGCCAGGATTGCCAATTTTCCTACCAAAGGTCGGTGGTTCTCTCCGGGTACTCCGGCTTCCTCCACCAATAAAAACTGGCCGCCATGAAATAGCCAAATACATTGAAAACGGTGTAAAACCCCAACTAAATAAATAAATAAATGCAGCCAAAATATTGCCGTCTTTGCATTAAGATAATAACCAATTTTCATAACAAATTTATTATATTAACAACAACAGAACTGACCTTTTTAGTCAATATAGTTTGAATAAGGGCTTTGTTTTTCACACCAATCTCTATGTAGTAATCAGAATCATGAACACCTCTATCTTTGTTCAATATCAATCCTCCATGTGCCTTTATTGCTGGCTTTACTTGAAAATGACGATGAAAACATCCCATAAAGGCTGTACAGTAACAGTTAGCTCCCCTGGCATATGATCCATATTTTGATTGGCATTCTGTTAAATTCTATAAAAAAAAATCAAGATCACGTATTAAAAATTACAGAAACATCCAAACATACCACGTAATTTAGCTAAGATGTAAGTTTCAAAACTGTGACATCGTGAAACAAGAGGCTCCCAGGAGCCTGAATCGCTCACCTGGTCCTTAAGCTTTAAGGGAGTCTTTCATGACCTATTACCCCTATAATGGATCATCTGACAACTTCGACCCAATTCAGACGTTTGTAGAGCTCAATGAGCTGATTGTTTAAGCAAACAACAGCTTTTCTCTATCGACAATAGTTTTCATTCTATAGGGCAAAAACAAGAGAAAACGCTATTTTTGACATTTAAAGGGTCATCTATAAGGCATCAACAGTTATTTTGACATTTAAGGGACAAAACTTTAACTCCTAAAGGGCTCATTTAAACATTTTGCAAACTAAGGGAAATGCTGTGAAAATGGTCAATTTTGATGTTCTAAGGGGAATAACTCCTAAAAGGAATGATCATACAACTTAATAAGTATAAATTAAAAAAAAAATCAAGAAAAAGGGCAATAACTCCTACATGGGTGGTTACATCTTTTTCAAAATTTCAAAGCAGGTAGATCTTGAGGTGTTGAACACTTTAGCTTCCCATCAGAATTTTGATATCTGTCACCATTTTTGAGTTATTTGCAAAAAACTGCAATTTACCCCTATGTTCTATTTTTAGCCATGGCAGCCATGTTTTTTTACAAATCAAAAATCCAAACGATAGTTTAGTAGCACTCATGCCAAGGAACAACTACACTAAGTTTGGTTGCAATTAAACTTATGGTGTAAGAGGAGTTAACGATTTTATTACAATGAATAAAGACTGCAAAAATGGTCAATTTTGACGATCTAAGGGGAATAACTCCTAAAAGGAACGAACCTACAACTTCGATCCTGTTACAAATTTTGTAGATCTTTATGTGCCTAACAATATGAAATTTAAATTTTTCAAATTTCCTTTATAGTATCCAAGATATTGAGCTTAATAAGTGCAAAATTTGGAAAAAATGCAGAAAAAGGGCAATAACT
Organism: Mytilisepta virgata; assembly: GCA_028015205.1. Classification (NCBI taxonomy): domain Eukaryota; kingdom Metazoa; phylum Mollusca; class Bivalvia; order Mytilida; family Mytilidae; genus Mytilisepta; species Mytilisepta virgata. The sequence goes on along the minus strand of CM051515.1, from coordinate 44,131,052 downwards.
CCTACATGGGTCGTTAGATCTTCTTCAAAATTTCAGGGCAGGTAGATCTTGAGGTGCTGAACACTTTTACTCTCTGCCAGAATTTTGATATCTGTTATGGTTTTTGAGTTACTTGCAAAAAACTGCAATTTACCCCTATGTTCTATTTTTAGCCATGGCGGCCATGTTTTTTTACGAATCAAAAATCAAAACGATAGTTTTGTAGCACATATACCAATAAACAACTGTACGAAGTTTGGTTGCAATTGGACTTATGGTGTCGGACGAGTTAACGTTTGAAAAATTGTTAACAGACGACGACGACGACGACGGAAGCGAAGTGATGGTAAAAGCTCACATGGACCTTTGGTCCAGGTGAGCTAAAAACATACATGTGTATTATCAAAAATTTTGTATCATGTATTATCGTAAGAATTTTTGAATATTTATTATTCAAATCTTAGCAAGAATGACTGAGGAAAACCGTAAAACAAAATCATTTTAACATTGCATTAGTTGTGTTATTAGTTGAATTTATTACAATTTAAGATATAACAATGAAGAAACATCAGAGTAATATTTTTCAAAACTTTTTCTCCCCTCCAGTCAACAGATATTATCTTCATTATAATAAAAATGTGTGAGTCTTCCAAGGAAGACATGTGTCACCTGCTGACGTCAATTTTTACAAAAGATATTAAAATGTTCTAAAACTGAAATATATATGCACACCTTTGCATTAAGGTTAATGCACAGAGAAAGTTTCATCAAATTGCTTTGAGTGGTTATGGAGTAGTTGAGGATAGCAGTTTTGAACCCCCCCCCCCCCCCTTTTTTTTCAAAAATGTCAATTTTTACCAAAAATAGAATTAAAATTTTCTAAAAATGAAATATATATGCACATCTGTGCATTAAGGTTAATGCACAGAAAGTTTCATCAAATTCCTTTGAGCGGTTATGGGGTAGTTGAGGATAGCAGTTTTGACCCCCCCTTTTTGCGTTCAAAAAATGTCAATTTTTACCAAAAATATTTTCTAAAAATGAAATATATATGCACACCTGTGCATTAAGATTAATTCACAGTGAAAGTTTCATCTAATTCCTTTGAGTGGTTATGGAGAAGTTGAGGATAGAAGTTTTGACCCCCCCCTTTTTTTTCGAAAATGTCATTTTTTATAGAGAAAAATTAAAAATTTTCTAAAAATGAAATATATATGCACACCTGTGCATTAACATTAATGCACAGAGAAAGTTTCATCAAATTCCTTTGAGCAGTTATGGAGTAGTTGAGGATAGAAGTTTTGCCCCCCTTTTTTTGCAAAAATTTACCAAAAAAAAATTTAAATTTTCTAAAAATGAAATATATATGCACACCTGTGCATTAAGGTTAATGCACAGAGAAAGTTTCATCAAAATCCTTTGAGCGGTTTACGAGTAGTTGAGGATAGAAGAAAAGTGTGACGACGCAAGACGCAAGACGCAGTGATCCCTATGTGTCGACCATGCGTTCCGCAGGCAACACAAAAACTACTCACCATAGCATGGCCTTGTGCCACAATATCCTCATGTCCATGTACTATATATGTACCATAATTGTCATATAACCTCCAGTATACAGTTTCTAATCCACTGTGATCATCATATGCCTCCCATTCTATACTGTTTTGTAAAATATACAGCTTTAGTTGAGTGAAGAATTATTTAAATTACAGGACTTTTTTTTAAGAAGCTAAGTACCATAATAATGTTTCAAAGAAATAGTAATTTGACTTACAAAACTACCTATAGATTTTGATTGGTTTTAGATTGATAATAAAATTAAATGCCCGATTAAATGTAAGTAGCAAAAATATCGAAAAATTATTCAATTTTCTAAAATTAAACTGCAAGACTTGAGGAACAGATAGATATTCAAAAATATCTTTGCTCCTGACTACTTACGTCATTTCAGTAAAATCTTCAACGCTATGTACACTAATGTTAAGTCTATCCCCTTTCGTCAACCATAGATTCTCTATGATAGGAGGAGAAGCGTCTCTATATACTGTTAATGTTTCTTGGTTTGATTCTCCCAGTACATCAAAAGCTTGTACAGTGATGTTTAATTGGTCACCATCATCCCAATTGACAGTCAGACTCGTAAACTGATCTTTTAGATTTGCTTCGGGTAATGATGTTAGAGGCTGGGAATCTTTTGGTGCTGGATCATGAACATCAAAAGCTACTTTAAAATCAACAATACCTACAAACAAACAAGAAATAATACATTATCTCTTCAATACAATCATAAACGACTTTTATCTATTTGAGTTTAATACATGTATTCTCCAATTCTGAACAAATGAAAAAGCGAGCATGTCAAATTTGTCTCACACCTCCAGCCAATTAGCATTTAAAGCCTTTAGAGTAAAAGTAGTATCTTCATCAATGGAATATTACAAGGCTACAAGGAAAGATTTCGATGACTGGAAAAAAGTTGAAAAGCTGTACAGGGAGCCAAAAAATAATATGTGTGTAATCAGGAAACTTAAAAGGAAAAATCTGGATTGCAAGAAGCAAAATTCTACTAATAAAAATAATAAATTCATCTCTTATTTTGTTTGGTTAGCATAATATAAAACACTTACCATGTATATGAGTAATTTCTACATTAGTCCTATTTCCATACAAATCCTCATAGATCTGAGCTGCACCAGTAGGAAGGCCTAGCACTGGGTTCAGCCATTGGTTGTGTTTATGACGAATATTCTGAAATCTTTCTGGCCAAATAATTTTTACATCTGTTGTGTCAATAACAACCCACTCATATGAAGTTTCTTTTGAAGCTGTGGTACATTTCATTTCATCACTGTGTAATGTTACAACAGACTGGTCATCATAGAAAAATATGCCTCTGCCTGTTTTCTCATTTCCAGCGTTATCAAAGGCAGAAATATGGATAGTATAAACTCCTGGTTCTGTCACTGTCAGGGAAGCCTGAAAACAAACAAAATCTTATGCATTCTCTTTATAACCCACATTTTACAAAGTTGAAACCAACATAAAATTAAATTTACATTTTGTATTTTCTGGCCATTACTCCACAGTGCAGCTGCTCGGAATGTTTAAATAACTAGTTTACAGTGAAAACCTGTCAACTATACATGATCCATATGAAATAAACTTCTTTTAATAGTATGATTTTCTCAAAACACCAGTTCTTGATAAAATTGTCATACATCAAATCACATCAAATGGATGCAGAGAATGCCCATAAGGACTCTATGATAGATGATTCAGAAACTGCTATATTTTCACCTTTCTGAAAGGTTGGAAACTTTACTGCAGTGTGTTAATGAAAGCTGACTTTAGTGAAAGAAAGTAATAAGCTATTAAGAATACTAAATAGTTAACTAACAACACTGAACAAACGATTTTTATCTAGTGTCTGCCATCTAGTATTCCAGATAAGAAAACATAAATAACGAACCAAGTCTTCAGATAAACACTTACTGAGTAAGTTCCATTTGGTAAGTCACCACTCTCTTTTAGATCTGCTCCATCTCTCAACCCACCAGCAACAGGAACAAGATCAAATACCTGGTACTGATAGTGAGATAATCCAGACAGGTCATCTGCCCAACCACCAAATGAATAAGATATTGTGGCCTAAAATATATCATAAAATAACTGCTGGTCTAATCATATAACAAACCAGATAATAATTTCTCTAAATTGTCATACACTGCATATTATTAACTAAAAATTCAAATATGTGCCATTCACAAGCCAGCAGGTTTGTGTTTACAGCAAATGTCTCTTGTTCAGCATTTTGTATGGAATGTTGTGGTTATTTTGGATTTGTGATTATTTTTCTTATTTTCAGTATTTTTCTGTTTTGCTTTAGTTGCTTGTGCTGTGGTGAGGGCTGTTGATTCTTGTTGAAGACAACACAATTTTTGAATGCATACACTGTGTCATTTTTATATTCCATATTTTGTTAACTATTCAGCTTTTTCTTTTGGTTAACTTAGTGTGTGTGTGTGTGGAGGGGGGGTTAATTTTTTTATTTGTATGTTTTTTAAATGATAAAACTTACAATATTTGTAATATCTGAATCTATAAATATAAAGGGAGTACACGCTGCTCCTTGTGATACTGAACAGTGATATGGAAGTTCCAAATCCCAGTGATATTCAAAGTCTCGAGTCGTTGTCTTCCCATCATAAAAGTATTCATATATAACCTCTCTTGGAAACTTGTCTCGGTCTTGTACTTTTAAAAATCCACCATTTGTAGCAGATACACTATAAATTATTCTAGAAAAAGATTATCAAGATGTATTTTGACCATTAAATGACAGAAAAAAAAGAATGTTACCTGATCTGAAAATTAACACACAATACTACTAATCAATCCATGTAAATTCATCTCATTTGGTCTAACAATTCACAGGAGATCATTTAAAAATAAAAGGTTACATTTTTTTTATTAAGGTAAAAATGTTTGTTAGACCTCCTGTGGCATTTTTCTGAAATAAATAGATTATTCAACTATTCAACAATCAATGATCATTCAAAAATTGTCAAACGTATGATTTTTTTCCCCAATTTTTTCACTAAGATTTGAAAATCAGCAAAACAAATTTGAATTTGAAGAATTTTAGAGTGAGATTTCATATTTGTATTCCAAATTTCAGCACTTTTGGGACAAGGTGAGTAGCATACCTATTGTGTGAGATGTCACATGTTTGATACTCATGGCAAATAAAAAAGTTTAGCCAACTGACCATAACAATTTTTTTGTACTTTTACTTTTTTTGTTTTTGACACAAGAAATTAAAAGATATCAAATTATGGTTGCTGTACTGAATTTCCAAGGGTTTGCTTATAATTCAAATGTCCTAAAAACAAATATGAAACCTTTAAGAACAGAAGGGCCGCAAAACTGATATCAATAACCTTTCGCATGTATATATGCAACCTGATTTTGTATGTACATGAAAATTCCACAAAGAATTTGTCGATATATATTATTAAATTATATGAGGTCGAATGGTTGAATCAACCAATAAAAATGACCATTCAATTTCTTACTCATCGCAAACAGTTTGTCATATTACTGTGTCAAAAATCCTTTCGCTAAGCTGTGATACCGAAGTCAGTGATACCCAGCTCCAGGCTGACCTTAATTTAGCCAATCGCAATTGTGAAATATAGCTGACCTAAATCAGCTCGTCAAACCAGTATTTTCTTATTATAGGATATATAAAAATTAACAAGAGGCTCAAGAGAACTGAGATTATATAGCTCACCTAACAGTCCCACAATCAATCCATTTTATTTCATATCAAGTGAAAATTGGACCTTCCATAGATGTTTCATACCAAGTATCAGTTAATTTGGCTATATGGTTTCAGGAGAAAAGTTTTATAAAATTAAACCATAAAAATAAGAATTGTTCATGGCAGCCATGCCAGTTGCCTAACCAGGATAATTTATTTGAAAGGGACTTTCCATAGTTACTTCATACCAAGTATCAGGATTTCAAAATAGAAGATTTTTTTAAATTCAACCAATTAAAACTATGTAAATGCTGATAGCAGCCATTTCAGTTGTCGGAGCAGGCTGATTTATGTAAACTTTTTAAAGGTCCTCTGACATATGCTTCATACAAAGTTACAGTTCATTTGGCTTTGTGGTTTCAGAGATTTTTACTGACCAATCAGAAATAAGAATTCATCATGGCTTTGCAGTTTCAGAGGAGAAAATTTTTGAAATTTTGACTAATCCGAAATTTGAATACATCATGGTGGCCATATTGGTTGTCCGAAAAAATATGCAAACTTTACAGAGGCCCTTCCATAGACGCTTCATACCAAGTTTCAGTTCATTTACCTATGTCGTTTCACAGCAGAAGATTTTTAATTTGTCCAATCAGAAATAAGAATTCATCATGTCGGGCATATTAGTTGTCCTACCATAACGAAATATGCCAACTTTATAAAGGTCCTTCCACAGATGTTTCATACCATGTTACAATTCAGTTGGCTTTGCGGTTTAAGAGGAGAACATTTTTGAAATTTTGACCAGTCGGAAATAAGAGTTCATCATGATGGCCATATGAGCTGTCCAACCGGGATGAAATATGCAAACTTTATAAAGGTCCATAGATGCTTCGTACTATTTAGTTTCATTTGGATTAGGGGTTTCAGAGGAGAAGATCAAAATGTAAAAGTTTACAGACAGACGGAAAGGTGCCAATATGACGAAAGCTCACATGGCCCTTTGGGCCAGGTGAGCTAAAGAAATACTGTATGCACTGAACACAAATTAAACATGTAATATGACAATGATACTCACTTATCATCGTGCTGAAGTGGCAGCCATGATGGATTATTGAAACTACCAATATAAAAATTTTGTGGACACACCATATGGTCAATTGGTGAATATTTATTCATGCTTCCACATGTCTGTGTTTTACTATCAAAGAGTGAACTTCCTAAAAGATAAAGATTAAGAAACATACAACAATGCAACTTACATACTCACTTTATGGCATTTTTGTATTATTTAAGAAATATTTCATGGCAGCCATAACTTTATTTCAGACTATAGCGAGAATAACAATATCTGAGACAATTCATCCCAAGCATGAGATGGGTAAAATTTAAGCAAATAATGTTACACATGTCAAAATATGAAAAATTCTTATGGCTGACAGAGGTTATTTTCATTATTAATAAAGGCAAAAATGGTCATTTTGCAATCCAAATGGAACTATGAAGCCTTTCCATTTAATTATCTTTTTATTAAAAGAAACAAATCAGTATAAAAAGTATATAAAATAACTTTGAAAGCAGTAAACACAACACACATTTCTGTCAACCCCATTATTTGACTCTCATCCTGATTGTTTTTTATATACATTTATTCATATCCAGAATTTGTGTCTGTACTGGAAAACTTGGAACAGCTTCATCTTTCTCTTGTTTTATTCAATTCTAATTGTTTGTGTACAGAACTAAAAACTTCTTTGATTCGTCATCAAGAATGTAGATTCTACCCCTCAACCTTTTCATGCATCTATCCCTTTTTTAACAGCTGGATAAAAATGTAAGAATTACTTTATTGAAGCCTTATCTGAAATGAAAATACACAAACATACCTCTATATAATGATATAGTAGTCTTCATTTCTGTAAGTCCAACTTTAAAATCTCTCACATAATGATCTGCATCCAATCCTACATTGGGCTGTAAATATTTTGCAGACATCTGTGTTTGAGCCACAGTAAAGTATATAAAATTACTCCATACAATAGGGTGGTCATCTTGGATATAATTTGGGTCGTTCTCAATCTTGACCTTCTTATTAATTGGATCATCATAAAATATCCCATGGTTTTCTAATATAGGTGGCAGATCTGTGACTGTAAATAATTTGACAGAAACCATATTTTTTTTATCAGTTAGCACTTATTGGATAAACTTAACTAAATACCAATTCCAAGCATAAAAAAATTCCTCTGATTTCCATACATTTTTCATAATTAAGATTAACCTAACTATGTTCATTTTTATAATATTTATAAGATGAAAATAAAAAAAATACAGAAATTTTGTGTAATGCTTAGTGATATGAAAAATATCATTTTAAAAATGCTTTTAAGAGATATATATGATGTTTCATTATACATGTACATTGTTATAGTGAAAAAAAACAAACTCTTAGGTTTGGCTAAAAAAAACAGTTGTTTTGTATTACTGCCAGGTAATGTTAACAAACTGTGTCACTTACTTTCTTCACAGTGTGTACCCTGGAAATTTGGAGCACACTGACAATTAGCAGCCAACTCATTAGCACAGGTTCCTGGATAACATCTTGTACTATCAGTTCTCCATGAACAGGTCTCTGAAGAAAAATTCAGCAATTGTTAAACACAAAAATCGAACAGCGTTCCGAAGTCCCCCGCCACTAGAGTATCAGAAACCCTTGGACAAGTGAAACATAACAAAATTTTCTCAAAGAGAGAGAACAGAAGGACAAACAATTTGTGGTTATTGCTAAAGTTTTTTACAAGTTAATGAGTGGTATGAAGACATTTATACAATATGGGTATAGTGTTGAAATCTTATTTTACCATGTGTATTGAGAATTTATACAAATGTACATTTACTCCTTTTCAATAAACAGAAATGCTTTGATCAAAAGTATTCCACCTAACAAACTCTTAAAGACAGTATTTTTCAATTTTATAAGTTTTGATAGGAGTTTATGTATAAAACCTCCCTTTAGGTCCAAGTGTATAAATATTATTCCAATGCAAGGAGAATATAAATTTTCTAGAACACTTAGATGAACATTTTGTCAATTTTCAAAGTTATTAAGGGGCATAACTCCTACAAAAATATTTCGACATGACTCATCTTCGAACTCCCTTGAGGTATCATTGAGTTAAAGCTACTGTATAAATATTATCCAAATCGGTCAAGAAATAAATTTGCTAGAGCGCTTACAAGGTGGACAGAAGGACGGAAGCACGGATGGACGGACAGACGGACGGACGCCCGGCATTACCATATCCCCCGCATCGCGTTGCAGCGGGGGACAATAATATCAATTAATTTTACAATTCATCTTAAAAACATCAATGTTTTGGAGAGTCAAAAAAGTTTCTTACAAATACAAATTAAGAACTATACTATACCTTTTGATTTCTTTAATTACAACAAATATTTGCCCTTTACATATATTTTAATTTGCTTACAATTTTCCACAAGAATGAATTTTTCATTTTCTGTAAATGATTGCTTTTATGTGAGTTACATGTATAACATGTATAAGGTCACAACAAAGTTTTGTTTGTTTTAGTTGGGGTTTTACGCCGTTTTCAGCACATTTGGCTATTTGCGGCAGCCAGTTTTTATTGGTGGAGGAAGCCGGAGTACCCGGAGAGAACCACGACCTTCGGTAGGAAAATTGGCGATCCTTGTCAATTTAGATCGAAGTCAAACACACCCCGCCACATGTGAGATTCGAACTCATAACCTCAGTGTTGTCAGGCTAGTGATCATTAGTAGTCATGACGAACTACCTAGACCACTCGGCCACCAAGGCCCCGTCACAACAAATATATGTGCTTATAAATAAATGTACTACTTACGTTGACATGATTTTCTTCCATCAATATGACCAGTGTAAGCCCTCCAATAGATTCGTTCAACAATCTCTCCTTCACACCATGCACATAACAGATTGGCATTATTGTCTGTACATTTTCTGTGGAGACAGTGATCAATTTTGCCACACACTAAAAACAACATATGTAAACCATTTTATAATAGCTATCAACATATAATGTACACCATGCACTACTAGAATTATTCTTTACCCATTAATTGGGGTTTAATACCACTTTCAGCACAACTGATTATATACTGGTTGAGAAATGCAGAGTACACACAGAGAACAAAGACTTATTGCAGTAGAATATAAGTATAAGCGAACACCATACTTGGCGTGGTGCTCCGTCAGTAGGATAAAATTACTAAAAAGTTATGTAAACATGAGCTTGAAGCATAGCGTCCCATAATAGTAAATACTACCTGAAGAAAATAACAAAATCGGATGTCAAAAGGAACCCAAAAATTATGACCTTTTGACAAAAACAAGTAAAGAAACTGCTAGCAATTTGGACAGTAAATCTACCAAATATGAAGTACAAGTGGAATTATAATTAAAGTTTTCAAATATCTTCACATTATTTCCCAATTGACCCTAAGGTGGCTTTTCAAAAAAAGACCCTGATAAAGCCCTGTAGACAAGTGATCATAACTAGTTATGACAAATCATGTAGACCACTTCATCCCCACTACTAGAATTTAAATTCAATTCTACTTTAGAACTGATATCCATAAATACATAGAATCTGGGCTGTGAGTGATAGATTAGGCAGATTTACACCTGCTATTCTTGTGTCTTAGTCACCTGCTTTCAAAAAATGTTACTTGCAATACATACACTTGCTGCCACCTACTTTTGCAGTTTGATAATTACATTCAGCCCTGAAAAATTTTGTTGGTTTCTAGTTGGAGTAAAACCAAAAATTAAACGTACTGTAACAATACTTTTGTCCTCCATAGAATCCATCATTACAACCAGAACAAACATCTACACCAACACATTCACCGATGCCCTGTCGGAACTCTCCAATTTTTGTAATCTGTACATCATCACTATAATATATTTCACAAGCCTGTGGGTTGCCTTTCCTGTCACAATGGGCTAAAAAATACAAAAAAATATACATCACTCAAGTCAAACTTGCATTGTTCTAAATACAGCATATATACATGTATGTATTTTATTGAATATATATTATTTATTCTCCTACTGTGTGTCCAATGTAAACCATAAATTTACTTATTTTTTTTTGGCAAATCTTAATAATGTCAACAACAACAAAAAAATTTAACTGCAGCTTTCGTTTTCTTTGCTTTAACTTATTATTGTTTTTTTTCTAATTAAAAGATGCTTCGAATTTCAAACAAAAAAAAATTTCTGTTCTCTATGTTTAATACAATGCTTTTTGCATACAACAGTCAATGTATTGACATGACGTCACAATGTGTTATTGCTGAATGCATTCAAGTTTTGCTTCCAACGCGAGTTTGATTCTGCCTGACTTTTGTTTGGAATACATAACATTATGGCAAAGACACCTTTTTTACAATCAATAAATCAATTAATGAAGTATGTAGGACAATAAATTAATTTAATAAAATAAGAATCATACAGGTATCAAAAGGACAAAAAAAACCTATCATTAGGTTACTGTATCGTGGTACATGTACTTATTTTTCAAGATGCCGTCAAAATTACGTTGAAATAACATACAGTGGAACCCGAGATATTTATGACAAAATATAGCCCTTTTCAGAAACTCATTTCAGGGATTCTAAAATAATAATTTGCGCCAATTTATTTCCCTTGCTTGGACGTAGTACCAGTTCGCTGCACTGCAGAGCAACCAGAAGGAAGTAAATAGAAATTATATATTACTGTGATATACAAATATTTCCAGTTTGATTACAAATATGTCGGAAGTAGAAAGATCATAAGTATATAGTTCCCAAATTTATATATAATTATAAATCAAACATTATGTGCAAATAAACAAGTTTTAAAAACAGTTAATCCTTTACTCTTCACTGCAGCAAACCAGTACTACTTCCCAGCAAGGGAAATAACTTGCTTCAAATTATAAGTCTACAGTCAGAATCGTGATACCGGAAATGAGTTATTGAAATGGGCTATAAGTGAGAAAAGAGTATCACTCACTTTTGAACCTTTGAATTTAATAATAATATTCTGAAATAATGAATAGCCTGTCCAAAAAAACATATTTCACTGAAATGCGTCTTTATGCAAGACAAACATTATATTAAAAAGTATTTTTTGTGCAAGGATGTCGCTCATAGTTGTTCTGACAAAAATCTACTGTGAAAACACTCAAATTATTTTCTTCAAGTAAAACTGGAGTCACGGGAAATAACTCAATTTGGTGCCAAATTGAAAATAATTACAGACTGCACACTGGAACTATCAGATTTATTTCCGAATTCCGATACGTTCGTGAATGTGTCATGCATAGACTCCATGAATATCCCCTTTTTCTCCAGAATTGAGAAATTGAGAATTTTAACATAGGGTTTTATGGAAATTAAACTTGTCAATTCCCCTTTGTATTTTTTAACCGCAAACAAAATGTCGCTGGAATTACACCATAACCATATAGATTATATTATGTGTATATATGAGAAGTTTTTATGCGATACTTTAAGGTTACAAACAACATTAGCCGTTCTGGGTGCAGGACAACTCGGCCCGCGGACCACTCGGCCCGTTCATTTGTACTAAAAAGACCAGTCGGCCCATCAATAGGACCACTCGGACCGTGATATAAAGACCACTCGGACCGTGATATAAAGACCACTCGGACCGTCAAAAATGACCAGTTGGACATTCAAAAATGACCACTCAGATCGTGAAAAGGACCACTTGGACCGTGATATAAAGACCACTCGGACCGTCAAAAATGACCAGTTGGACATTCAAAAATGACCACTCAGATCGTGAAAAGGACCACTCGGACCGTGATATAAAGACCACTCGGACCGTCAAAAATGATGACATTACATATAATATAAACAAAAAAGTCATTATTTACTTTCTTTATTACGATAACAACAATTAATAACAATCAGTAATACTGATAGCACCAAGGCAAGCACTAAAAACCAGTTATCAGTGAATATGAAGATGTATAAAAAAGCATAAAGCACTAGTTACATGAAGCACATGAAATAATACAAGTATAAAAGTCAATGTCACTATTAAACTGTTGGACCATAGATAGCACCACACTTCTTCAAAAGTCGGCTAACACTAAGGCTGTTATTGGCGAACTGCTTCCATAAAGCAAACAACTTCCCCTGGGTTGCCCTAGTCTTCTTGCGCTGGGTACGGCGGAGCTTGCCTTCACTGACGAGTTTAAGCTGCAATGGAACTGCTAGGGCCTGTTTGGTCAGGAGCTTCAGGAGGACATAGAATGGCAGATTCCCTTTCTTGGCTTTACGGTTGAGGTGATGATGCCATCCTTCGGTATCGTTGTTTGTGCGGACGGAACGACCAAACACACTCCATGACGAAATCGGCCAAACGGTGCTGTGCATCCAGGTGTCGTTGATGTACTGCATTACCGACTGAAGCTGGTCACCGACGGCTTTCTGCTGAAGAATGCTGAATGTGTCTAGGATGTGATCTGCAGGAAGGAACGGAAGGGCAAAAACTTTACGCAGAAACTTGTACACATCATCACGCTGTGTGTAGGCAGTCTGCAGGCCCTTTTCTTGTACCTTCCGCCACACAGCTTGGCCCCAGTGGAAAGCGCAACCTTTGATGTCAGGGTCGTTGAACACACTCTTCAGTGCACGCCACAAACCACTCTCAAAGTCTACCACGAATGACTCGACTTCTGGATCAACTGGCAGGAGGTCTAGTATTGCTTGGAATACCTAAAAAAATAAAAAAGAATACATTTTAATCTACTGAGAATATCTTCAATGTTATTCTATCAATTTATTAGCTATTGCCGTTCAAAGCCTATTACATTGTCGTCGAAAACATATATTTGGACAGCTTAAATTTTTCAAAACAGTCATATAACTAATTACAATAAAAATAAGAAATACCTTTTTGTAATCTTTCTTGCTTTTCCCTGACATCACACAGAATACCAAGGGTAACTGCTTCATGTCATCACCAGCTCTGACGAAGGCGTGTACACTGAGTAGCTGATAGAACGGATCTTTGACGACTTTAAAGGTCCCATCGATGTACCATGTCTTGGCTTTCCTGAGTATGTCTAATTGATGGTCTGTAGCGAATATAAGATGACGGTGCTGTTTGACGTGGACATCACTACGGAAGAACGGCTGGTTGTTGCTGTAGTTGGCAAGGAAGTCTGTGTCTATGACGAAATCCATGTCGGTGGGGTCAGCAGGACGAAGTTTCTGACGAAGTGTAACGGATTATGTTTAGCAATTTAAGATACACGTTCCCGTTGTTTTTCTTGCCTAAAAATAAGATTGAAAAAGGGGGCTGCAATTTTCCCGAAAATCCGGGGGTCCACCATTTAAATCTTCAATTTGCACACATTTTTAAACATTCATGTGAAATAGTTTGATTTAGAATATTTCGAATAAAGACCCACTCTCGTTTTAAATCATTTAATTACAAATTAATATGGTATTGACAAATCGGAAGCGAGTGTGATATTCATTTGGGGCTCAATCTATGCATAATTTATAAATAGATTTTAAAGGAGTCTGTTTTTCATGTTTTCCATTAGACACTCTTTCATTTTGAAAGAGTCGTTGACCTTACTGTGCTTAAAAGCGCAACGTATTCTGATCTTTCACTGATTTTGTGGGAAAAAGATATCATTTTGTTGGAATAATTTGATAGATAAAACGGGTTAACATCCTTCATCGCAGACTCTTCTCTTAGAAAAATGGCAAATATACCTAACTTCCGGGAGCAAACAAAACAAACGTAATCCATTGGACAAACAAACCCGGGAAGACAAATGAACAACCACAAGCACAACAAATAAACACAGAAAACTAAAAAACAATGAACAACACGAACTCCTATAAAAACCAGGAGTGAACCCAGGTGCTCCGGAAGGGTAAGCAGTTCCTGTTCCGTATACGGCACCCGTCGTGAAGTTCAACAGTCAATCCAGAGGAAGTCACAAATCGGTGGAGGCACATGAAAGGTTACGACAGTGGGAACAGGTCCAACATCATCTTAGATATTGGAACACTGTAATGGTCAATCAATTCGTGATGACGACCGTAAAATTTCCTAAGTGATGACATCAACTTTACCTTGATAAAACCCTGGTTAAGAAGCTTCTGTGACAACAGTAATCCTCTTTGTCGAAAGTCATGGTAACTCACGCATGCCCTTGAAAATCGGATAAGCTGAGAAACGTAGACGCCATATGCAGGCGATGCTGGTATATTGCTACTCAAGAAGGGAAAATTAACAATAGGAAAGTTGAAGTCATCACGTTTGTCATAAAGTTTTGTCTTCAAACGTCCCTCATGGTCTATTTCAAGAAACAAATCCAAATATGAAGCGGACTTCGGTGTATCTGTAGTATCCTTAATTTCAAGCTCACTGGGGTAGATAAGATGTAGAAAGTATTGGAATTGGTCGTTATTTAACGACACCACATCATCTATATAACGAAAAGTGAAATTAAAGGATTGGGCTAGTTTCTTTTTGTTTTCACGTAGTAACCCTTGAATGAAGTCCGCTTCATATGAGTACAGAAACAGATCGGCGAGGAGAGGATTTCTCAACAAACTGAAATTTGGAATTACAGGTACATTTGGCAAAAACCATGATGAAAAAACTAATAAAACCATTTCTGTTTATGAGAATTTCAAAAGATTCCTCGTGCATTAATGTAGTACATGTAGATGGTATATGTTAAATGTTAAGGGAAACCAGAACTGAAATGGTTTGATTTTTATGTTTTTGTTTGCAATGGATTAGAATTAGTACGATTTGGTTGATCGAGCTATAACTATCTTATTGTTATATAAAGTTATATGGATGTCTACACAATGGACAGCTTCGAACGGATAATATGTAATAACAACATTGATTTTGTTCAGTATTGTTCAAGAAATATTTTAACCATGTAATTATTATTATATAACATGTGTATAAGTGTTTAAATTCTAACAAATTATGCAATTTATGTTGGCCTCGTCCAACATGTGTTACAAAAACCATGGCAAAAGTTTTTTTTATATTTACCTGGATTTTTGCGACATTGTACATAAGCATGTTTTGATTTCATTACGCTAAATTTTTGGCTTCTAAAAGTCCAGATTAGGAGCGGAGAAGGGGAAATTTATCCAGAAAAAAAGATTCGTATTTTTATCACTATCATCGAACCAATGCACCTGGTGATGGGCTGTACAACCCAAAAAGGTTTTTTTTCATTGTTTTGACATAAGCACAACTATTAGAAGTTAAGTCAAAGATAATTTTACAAAGATTTGGTTATTTTGTTCGAGCCTTTGATTTTATTGCTGCCTTTTTCGCTTACAAAGTTTTGATTAATAACGTTCTTTCAGAAAGCTAAGAGTTTTTACACAAGTCATATAAACAGTGGAAATTTCGTTTATTTTGAAGGACAAATTTTCCCACGCTTCACAGTTACATGAGTTAATTTTTACGGTCTTTCGTTTTATTAATCTTTCTAACTTAAATTAAATTTAATTGTCAGTTCTTATCTTAATATGGATATTTTTAGTGTTTAGATAAGCATATTTTATCTCACGAATAATTATCTATTTGTGGAAATTAAGAATTCAAATTGCCATGACACCATGGACATTTAGCCACCGTTTGTTTAAAAAGAGAGGCCGTGCTTTATATAGTTTGGCAGAATCTCATCTGATACCGATTAGTAAAGTGAATGGACACGATTTGTAGACAAAATATGAATTACCAATAATGAATTAAATGGACAGTTTACGGCCTTAGTGACAATATTTATTTGTAACAATTGATTTCAATATCTTGAATTACAAACGTATATATTATTTTAATTTAGAACAAAATGCACTTTCTTCTCAGTGAGTTGAGTTTTAAGTCGCTAGTTCCCCAGCCGAAGAAAAATCTCCCTTAGTCATAACCTTCAATCGTCCAGGTGAATTTTGTACATGTCAAGTTTTCATTAGTTTACATTTAACGACTCAACAATTTCAATATTTGTTTTGGTTCCAATATATCTCAAGCATAGTTAACGAGACGCGAATTGTTAAATTTTGATTCATAATGCATCAAAATTTCCATTATTAATATAATCTTGATATTTAAAGTTCAGAAAACAAAGGACATATACTGGTTGAGATGATTGCACGATGAGAGAGTTTGCACGATGAGAAAGTTTGCATCATGATTCAGTTTTTAACTACATGCATATCTTGTCTCATCAGTCTGTTTTAGTGAGCGAAAAAACCACCGGGCTATGGAACATATATACGCCTACACTATCTAGAGACGCTATTATGATATTCTACTACACAGTCCGTTTACCGGTAGAATTTTGGGGGCAGGTTTTTTGTTTTTTTTTTTTTTTTTTTTTTTTTGGGGGGGGGGGGTTGTTGTTGTTTTTCATTATATACAATCATAATGGTCGTCTTATTTTTCGTAATCGGTAATTTTTCTAAAGTCTTACTTGATACTGGCTTCTTTATTATATTCCTATTAAATTATTTATTATATTATATGACTATGACTATTCATTCTGTATATTTCAGCCCATTATTCTCTATTACTTATACCAGTCCTGTATTCGGTACGTCTTTTTGCTCTATTTGTTTTTCACTATTATTTCAGCTATAAATTTCACTGCCAAGCTAAATATATGTCATTTATAGTGAGAATAACAATGTACATTTGATTTTAGTATTCAACCAGAAAACGTACAATGTAAACATCCTTTAATGCAAAATTTGAATTATATTAGAATCATATTACCAGAACGGGATATTTAATTCGTGTTATTAAATTTGTCCATAGTCATGGTGTCCAAAAGTCAAGCAACATCAGAATTATCACATGTATTAGGCTAAGCATTTCATATAAAGACTTTAAAAGACGAGTCTCCAAATTCATAATAATTTTTATTAATCTTAACTTTTTGGTTATCTACAAAATAAAAAAAGTTTTAACCCCAAGGAGTCAAAAATATTAAATCCTTTGTTAATACAGTGTACTGTGAAGTACTGATCACTGCACCTAGTTTTTCAATTCCTTTTTCTGAATGGTGGCGAAATATGACAGTACCACAGTACTATCTACAGGCCTAATCAAAAAAGATTGGGATGTCATATCTACAAGGTCCTAATATCAGAAAAACGAAAAATCGAGTTCAGTGATCCGGTGCCTTTAGGAATGATACTTCCTTAGATTTCACTCAACGGATTAAAATGTCTATCATTTTTGTACGACTTCGTGTTGCAAAATTCAATGTTGTTTTGTGTTATTCCAATTTTCTGTATATTTTCCACCTATTCATTTTTGTAATACCCCTGTATTGGTTATGAATCGTGTGACTGTCTTCATGCAGTCTTCGGAAATTTTCTCTCAATTTTGGTGTTTGTAATGTTTACTTACGATAGCAAGCGACTGTAAGGTCATTGTTATGTGAAAAATCTCTGTTGTCAGCGTAACATCCAGCCGGACAGTCTAACTTCCCACAATTATAACCCGTCATGTACTCATACTAAAAAATACATCATGTAATAATGAAAAAGGGGAAAATAATTCATTAGTACAATTCATTATCATCAAACTGTTGTAATACAAATGCTAAGAACACAATTTTCAAGCGTGTTTGAACTCTAACATATACTTACAGATCGTTCTGTGTTTGGCTCAAAAGATTCCTGAAGTTCTTCCAATGAACATCCTTCATCACATTCTTCTCTTAAACTTCTTTTGTGTCGTCTGTGGAGAAAGCTATGGGCCTCCTTTTTGTCTCGTGTTATACCGGGAATTTCTTGTAAATCTATAGTAAATATTCAATTTTGAAAAAACTGTCAATTTAAGCTTGTGACGTAAATTCCTCTTTCATTTTTCAATTAATACATTTTATTTCTATATGGTTTTGTCATACACCATATGCAGATTTGCATTAAGGCGTTAGAAGTTTTATTTTCTAAAATTGGGATCCATAGGGCTAAAAAAATTATCAATTTTAGTTTGACATAAACTTGTCTTTATTTCTATACAGTATTGTCAAACACTATATACAGATGTGCAATTAGGTTTTAGATTTTAATTTTCTAAAATTGTGGCCAATAGGGGTCGAAATTTGAATTGTTTTTATTTAAGCTTGTGACCGAAACTCCTCTTCCATTTTGCATTTTATGCATTTTGTTTATGTATAATTGTCCTACACTATATTATATAGTTGCACAATAAGGATTTAGAATTTCGATTTTTAAACCATGCAGATGACCACTCATGTCAAATTTCAAAAATTTCAAGTGTGATCTAAGCTTTTTTCATTTTTCATTGGGTTTATCGATTTAATTTCTTAATAGAATGATTGCATACTATGTTTGGATGGGAATAAGGTTTTATGTTTTTTACTAAGGTCAGTGTCCCAACTACTTACAGGGGGTGCGGGGATCACTGTCAATTCCGACAGTAAGGTTTTCTAGTGTGTAGTATGTTTAAATAGTATGTAAGAATTGTGACAATGGATCATGATTGCCCTTTGTATTAGGTGGTATTAGAAAACAAAGATTTAGACGATAAGAATATACACTGTTGGTATACGTTGCTTAAATTTTTGTGTAAACATTTAAAAAATGATAATATATAGAATGTTAGAATTGAAACTGTCCACTTTGTCCCATATTTTATAACAAATATACATTTAACAAACAAACATTTCTCAAATTGAGAAATTGTTTGAAGTTCTTCCTTAAAAAACGAAAGATTGTATAAGCTTGTATAGGCGTATAACATTGCATGGTTTCTTCTTCTACTATTATCTGGAATATTGAAATTCAGAGTTAGCTATTGGAATCTTATCGACTAAGAATTTCAGTTAATAACATTTTTTTCTTACTGGAACCAGCCTTCGTGGCGCATAATCATGTATATAAGCCATGTTAAGTATCATATATTTATCAGACTTACATCTATCGCTGTTCACCACGTACAGACAAGATGTCAGCAGCATCCATAGGACTAAGGTCATTCTCTGCAAGAATTAAAATGTTATCTCATTTGTAATTTATTGAAAACGAGTATTTGATTCTCTGAAATGAAAATCGCTAAGTTAACACAAAATGTCACAAGAAATACAAAAAAGTACTTTTTATCAAATTTATATACATCAATTTTTATTCATTCATCCATTCTCATATTCTTTTTTCCTACATGTATCAATATTATATTTTTGAGTGATATGGGGATGTTTCAGTCAGTACTCCTTTGGACAGTCTATACATCATGATAACAGATAATGAGAGTTTGAATTGGGTTTATAAAATTATAAGAGAATATATTGAATTAAAAAATATGAGTAGAGAATAAGGAATTTACATATAATGAAAAGAGACAATGATGTTCTTATGAATAAAGAATGAATAAGAATAGACAAAGAATAGGTGAACAAACACTGATAACAGAAAATGCCGATAAACCATTTTGTTTCAAAACATTTCTAAATTGAAAATAATTATATAATATATAATAAACAAAAGGTTCGAGAAACAGGCACCTTCATGCCTCTGACTAGCAGTCCTTACCTTGAAACCTTCTTACAGCGAGATCAAGATTGCCATAACTTTTACATTAGCTGTATTGACGATGATTTATTGACAACGGCTTCATATATATTCCATCGAATTAGAAGCAAATGAGGTAAATTTATCCATGATTAAATCATAAATTTATCTGCATCGAGCAAAACTGATGACAAAATTATAAGATGAGTTCTCTTATATCCGCAAACACGGCTAAATCAAGAAAATTGCAAGTTGAACACGTGAAAAATAAAAGTCGAGAGGTAGTAGCATTTAAAAAATGAACGCCCTGAATATTTAAAAAATAATATAAATCCAAAAACGAAGGTTGAGTATTATTCCAGCTCTGCATGCCTAACGAAAATGAACAATATATTGAGAATTCAGTAAATATTCACCTCAAACGCGGGAAAAGATCTCCGATCCTTAATAACCTCGGTGTAGATGAGAGTAAATCAAAAATGTTGTATTTCCTTACAAAGACACATACCTATAATTGATTAACTTTGCACAAACAAGTAAACTTTAGATGCACGGAAAAAATTGAATATTAGTTTACATGTAACTACAATACAAAAATCCCAGGTACGATGTTTTTCTACTTCTCAATGACCATGAAGCAGTGGTTTAAAATTAATACTTTCCTATACATTTATTTTTCAGTGACCATTGTGTCGATAATCTGTTATTACAAGGAATCATTAAATAATATAATAGCTTATCAAGGTGTCTTTTAATTATGTCAGCGAGTCAACTGATTGGAAACCTGTCCGGACCGGACTTTATCGCCTGCATTGGTTCAAGCATTGACAAAATAATTATCGCACATTTGGGAATTTTTAGCTCATGCACCTGTCCTAAAAGGACATGTGAGATTTTGCCATCACTTGGCCATCGTCCGTCCGTCGTAAACTTTTTCAAAGATTTTCTCCTCTGAAACTGCTGAACCAATTACAGTCATACTAAGTCTGAATTATCCCTCGGGTATCTAGAATAAAGTTTGTGATTTTTATTTTCTTGTCCGTCGAGAAACATGGCCGCCATGGCTATAAATAGAATATGGGGGTAAACTGCAGTTTTTGGCTTATATCTCAAAAACTAAAGCATTTAGAGCAAAACTGACGCGGTAAAAATGTTCATCAGGTCAAGATCTACCGGCTGTGAAATTTTCAGACGAATCGGTCAACCCTTTGTTGAGTTATTGCCCTGAATTGTTAATTTTAAGAACATTTTACAGTTCTAGGTTATTATCTTGAATATTTTTATAGATAAAGACCAACTGTAAACAACAAAAATGTTCAGCAACATGGTTACAGTGGCGAAAAGTAGAACATATGTGAAAATGCACTTTTTGGTTCATATCTCAAAACCTAAAGCAATAAGAGCAAATCTTACAGTAGTAAAATGTTTATGAGGTCAAGATCTACCTGCCATGAAATTTTCAGACGAATCAGTCAACCCATTTTCTGGTTATTGCCCCTGAATTGTTAATTTAAAGAAAATTTTGCAGTTTTTGGGTTATTAACTTATTATAGATAAAGACAAACTGTAAGCAGCAAAAATGTTTAGAAAAGTAAGATCTACAAATAAGTCAACATGACCAAAATCGTCAATTGACCCTTTATAGGAGTTCTTGCCCTTGAAAGATTGGTTACATGTAAACAGAAAATAATGGTCCGACATATTGTCACAGATGTTTAGAGCATAACTTGTTATACATTTAATGGTAGCTGTACATGTAAAATGGAGGGTCAAGGGGTCAATGGAGGGTCAAGGGTCAAGGTCATTGTAAAAGTCCATAGCAGCCGATGGAAAAGTCCCTAGCAACCATATATATTTGGGATAAGGACCTAATAATTTACCTGTACAAGTCAAAAAGAAAGGTCAAGAGTCAAGGTCATTGAAAAAGTCCAAAGGAACCGATGAAAAAGTCCCTAGCAACCATACATATTTGGGTTAAGGACCCTACAATTACCTATTTAAGTCAAAATGGAAGTCAAGAGTCAATGCCATTGAAAACGTACATAGCAACTGATGAGAAAGATCTACACAAAATATAACAGGTGAGCGATTCAGGCTCTGGGGAGCCTCTTGTTTGTTTTGTGTGTGTAATTTTTTTATTTAGTTCATTGCTTAGTAGTTCACATTTCGTATAGCTTTTTATGCGATTGCCAATTAAATGAAGCAAGTCAGCTTAATAATGTCTAGAAATCTATTTATTCTGTCACCAACAGAAGAGACAGGATTTCGATTTTACGCACTTTATCCATTCTTTTTTCGCCCTTGGCAGAATATTTGGCATAAAATTAAGGGCCTATCCATGGTACAATCGTGATATTTTCAAACCACATATATCGACAAAAGAATACCGATGCGTCAAAACAGTGGAAAAAGTCCGGAAGGGTAAGCATTGCATGTTCCGTTAACAGCACCAGTCACATTACCAGTGAGAAAAGTCCAGCGAAGTGTAAGTCGGAAATGCATGAAATCTAACTGAAGATATCTGGTCTCATACGTGAGATAGAAACATTGCATCGGCCAATCAATTCGTGACGATAACCGTAAAAGTTTTGTTTGAGTGCATGAAAGTAACAACGATGTCTTGCATCGTTTTGAGTTGTTTGTTGTCAGTTATCATATCCGAATTTTTGAATGCTTTATCCAACAAGGTATTTGGAATAGAAAATGGAAACGGGGAATGTTTCAAAGAGACAACAGCCCGACCAAAGAGCAGAAAAAAGCTCAAGGCTACCAATGAGTCTTCAAGGCAGCGAGAAAATCCCGCACCCGGAGTAGGATTTCAACTGGCCCCTATGTATAGTTTTTGTGGTAGATAATGTGGAATTGTTGAAGTCGTATACCATCTGCGTGCAAGTTTGACATATTCAAAAGAAAATTGAGACAGTACCACACCCTTTCACCGCTTATCGGTACGACAGATACAATAGGATCTGTGTTACTGATTGCCATTAAAAACAATTGTTATTGCTATCGTAAACGACAGATTGTTTCTTATCTGCCGTTTACTATAGCAATTACAATTGTTTTTAATGGCAATCGGTAAAACAGATCTTATTCTATATGTCGTACCGATAGCCGGTAATAGGGTGTGTACACGTTATAGATTTGATTATTATTTTATAGTATGTGAATGCTTCATCCTTTTTATATTTTGGTCTACAAGTATAACTAACGGATATGCAAAACTTATAAAAGTGGCTCTATGGCAAATTGGTGCACTAATTAATGATCTGAACAAAATCAAACTACTCCCCTCCAGCTAAATAGGAACAGTTTGAGGTTTTATTTTAATCAGTCTGATATATCAGTAAACTGGAGTAGTTTGAGGTTTAATTTAAATCTGACTGGGTTATGGTTTTTTTTTTTAATTTTCAGTATCTTGGTAATGTTTTCACATAATGGTAATTTATAATTAACGTGTTTTACTGTTCGAATTATCTAATTCAACTTTGGGCAATGGAACAGGACTTTTTAATACTTTAAAACAAAATAAATAGAAATATAGATAATATCACTATTCACCTTTATTTACTACTTAGTGCTGTTTTGGTTCAATAAACAAAGGGTTTAAATACAGGTCAAGTTCAGGGATAGAAATCCCGAAGGTGCCCGTTCATTTATTAGAATTTTTTTTATCTTACTTTTATTATTTAAATAAGCTCTTTGGAATCAATATTTTTACCTATTTCTACGAAATATACAAATCTGAATATTTAATTGACTTCGAATACTACTACAAGTAATGATATGTTTTTTTTTTCAATCAACGAAAATCAGGTTTTCTCCGTCTTATGATTCTATAAACACATTTATGTCATTGGGAAAAAATACTGTACATGTATATAGACTTATTTCGGACTTATCGGAAATATTCTTTTATATTTTTTGCGCGCCCATTATTACCTATAAATTTAAACGATTATTTTTTTCGGACTTTTTTCAGAATTCCTCGGGATAGTAAGTTTTAATACAAGTAAACTTTTGTTATTTATTATTATTTTCTTTTGTGGAAAAAAGAACATTCAAATCAAACTTAATGAAAAATTCTATTTTATGTATGCAAAGATAAAAATTAATGCCAGTCCAAATATATTATTTTCTTCTTGTCTATTTATTTACCAATTGAGTTGATAGATTGGTCAAACAGAAGGAAATGATCACCATATTTGCATTAAATGAATTTGGTTATATTGGTATAGCAACCATGTGGAGCTTTGATTTGATCATGTTGATACTCACATCAGTTTGTGCAGAACTTAGTTGTCGTTATTGAATTATTGGAACATACATAAAATAAATCTGATTGATATAATTATATTATATTCATATTTTCTTAAAAAATTAAATTTTATTCTAGTTATTTTCTAATAACTGCACACATAAGACATGTAATAATATATATTTATGTTTATTTATCGTGAGATTTTTTAATTTCATGTAATATTTACGTAAAAAGTAAATTGAGAACATCAAAGATCAAAGATAATGTAATTAAGTCTATCTATATCAACGTCGTTTTGTCGTTACCTTTTCATACTTTATGATGCATGAAAAATTTAAAATTTAGTCCCTGATCTGATGGTCTGGTAACCAATAAATATGGAAACAGGTCTTGGAAATAACCAAACCTTCTGTTACCAATACAAGTAAAGTAACCAACTATGCATTACGATATTATAATAAAAGTAACGCACGAGTAAAGGAGCGTGAAATCTTGATATTAGAAACGTTTAATCTTTCTTTCATTCAAGTGTATCCTTGAAATCCATTTTTTAACTCTTTTTGGAAAACCAAACGGAATTCGGTTCACGTATATGAAATAATTGGGCCTACATGTTATTCACTGGTATAGTTTTCGTTGTCTTTATTCAGAAAATATTTTAGGGATAGTGATTTCCATTATATTTCCAAATATTTTCTTAATCAAGTCTGCCGTGAGTAAATCATTGGACATTGGAAAGTGAATATTTTCCAAAATTTATATTATCTGTTATTATAACTAGACTTTCCATGTTTAGGGCGGGATACTATGTCAAATGACATACATTTCAAACTTAACTTCTTTTCTTAATTCATTGAAATTTGTTTGTGAAAGGGAGTCCAAAATAACATCCAATAAGTGCTTACTGATAAATAAAATTATGAATTCTGTCAAATTATTTACAGTTAGAGATCTGTTTCATTCGAAGTGTGGGGATAATAAGCCCATTTGTCAAGATATATGTAATGATGTAGGGTTGGGTATTTCAATTATTGAGGAGCAACAATTCATATTGACTTAGATGAAACATTTGGCATACAATCTACTCTAATGAGGTACTTATTATTCTAAGTTCCAAGTACCAAAATTATCGCCCTTGATGGTAATGGCTGCTTCTTTTTGCCATGTGTAAACAAATAATGTTTTAACCAGTAAAGATACCATGTAGTCGTTTAAAAGTGGATTTTTTGGATGTGGAATAACTAATATATTCATTCGTCTTCATGTGTAGCGAACTTTTATAAACATTTGTACATGTTGTTCATGTTGTTCAGAACAATGATTGAATCCAGTCAATATTGTTTACATCTCCGTCACAGGTAGTCACACACACCTTGATCGATTAGTTTACACAAACAATAGTTTTTCCTTAAACCGGTCATGTATTATGTCAATATCATCAAACACAGCATGTATTAAAAAGCGTAGACATTCATCAGAACCTTCGCCCAATTTAAATCAACAAAGTATAAAACCTTTGCGGAAAAAACTTTTGTATGACCTTGACCTCGAGAACGACGTGTTTATTAATAGCTGTACCAATTTAGATTTAGACTTATCAATAAACACAAGTATGTCAAAAACAGATCAAGCAAAACAATCTCTCTTCACTGATGAAGATGTTACTCGCCTGGCAAAAGCCGTTAA
Organism: Mytilisepta virgata; assembly: GCA_028015205.1. Classification (NCBI taxonomy): domain Eukaryota; kingdom Metazoa; phylum Mollusca; class Bivalvia; order Mytilida; family Mytilidae; genus Mytilisepta; species Mytilisepta virgata. The sequence continues at coordinate 44,105,244 of CM051515.1, read as the reverse complement.
ATCTATCATGATAGATGATCTTAGAAAAGAACTCAAGGCAGACATTGTAAACCAGGTTAATATGGCAACCGCTCCCTTATATGCTGAAATTGACAAACTAAAAGCTGAAAATATCTCGCTAAAAAAATCCGTCTGTGAAATTCCAAACATTGCATCTAAACTAGATGATCTTGAACAGCACAGCCGTAAAAGCTGCATTCGAATAAGTGGGGTACCTCAAACCCAAGACGAGGACACAACTGAATTAGTGTGTCAAGTGGCAAAAAAGCTAAATGTAAAACTTGTTCCAAATGATATAAGTGTCTCACACCGCTTGCCGACCGAAAAGGGACCTAAACAAATCATCGCTAGGTTTACCCACGCAAAGAAAAGGTCAGAACTCTTGAAAGCTACTCAGAACATTAAGGACATTGATGATCTTAAGGGTGTCAACATAAGTCAAGATCTTACAAAGGCACGTGCTAAGTTGGCATATATTGCCCGCAATGCTGTACGAGCTGGTAAAATAAGCAAAACCTCGGTCCGAGATGGAAAAGTTTTCATAACTGACAATGCAGACAAGAAACACGTTGCGACAAATGAGTATGAACTTCAATGCATTCTAGCTAATTCTGTCCCAGCCTTAGCGTCAGTTAATTTATTCGGCAATTCTATGGCAAACAATGAGATGCCATATACCCAGTCTAATCCTCCGCCGATGATGGTCCCGGGATTCGCAGTTCGCTCTCCCATGAACAATTACCAGATGCAGTCCATGGGTAACTTCAACCCTCAATATCACCAGATACCCTCAGGAAGTGGACTATCTATGATATACCCGATACAACAACAAACACATGGACCTAGATTCTAATTGCTATGGAAAATGGACTGACCTAATATAAAACTTATGGATGATTGTCGGTGACAGGTGTGTCAATATACCTGCTGAACTTAATGTGAATAAACATAGTATATTCTCATGTTTTCATATAATTATATGTCAATTGTTATTATTATTTAATTTACCTTTCAACATAGCCTAATATGAGATTTTAAACTTAGAGAAACTAAGTAATATTCTTCAGTCATTTCTTCTTGAGAATTAATGAAATAAGTTATGTATATGTTTGTTCCCCCCCTTTTATTTTTACAGATACAAAAAGAAAGTTGTTATTATAAATTCGCCTTACATATCCTGAAACTTCAAATTTCAATAGTTATGATTTTATACAAATGGGATGATTCAAGTACTTGTATGATTCTGAATTCCTAATATATATACTTATACTTGCTATAAAAATCAGAAACCGGGCATTATTAAAAAACGCTATCATTAATCTTTTCGTCTAGAGTTATCCTTCATTTCATGTGCTCGTTATGATTAATTCCACTCCAAATTAAATATAGTACATGATAAAGATTTTTTTTTTTTTTTTTTTTTTTTTTTTTTCCTGATTCCACTGCTGACCGACTACTTGGTCTTTTTACGTCTTGTGGGATGTGGTTTTTACGGTTCGCAATTGTACATAGTGGGTTTGTTTTGTTTATATTGTACACAGTAATATGTATGCTAGCATTTAAAGGTGATGACCAGTTTATTGTTTTGATGATGTATTCATGTATTATATGCAGTTATTATTTTATTGCATTTGAAGCCTTTAATAGTTCGATCCCGGTGCGGTACTTCTCGTGGGACAATGGCATTACATAATGATGTTGTCAATCGGTGAGTATCGCACCAGGATCGGACTGTTTCATTCGAGAGCCACACGAAGACCTAAACGTAAGAGCCTTGTTTTCGAGGAAGTCCTTTTTGCAAATCTTATATTTTCTATAGGATCGCCGTCTATTTTGCTCATGCTTTTATTTCACCATGTTACATTTTTACCTGCAAAGGTAGATACACATAATGCGTCTCTAGATTCTAATAGCGCGATTAAAATGGATCATGTCCATTCGTTATACGATATTTTACTCTATCTGATCTCATTATTTGGTATTCATATTTTATGGTTAATATCGGTCATGATGCAGTCTGGCGATATTGAGTCGAACCCCGGGCCTAACTCTATTACTTCGGAACCGTCGTCTACAGGTACGTCCACCGAGGACGCCCATCATAAGACGTTCCGTGATTGTATGAATTCATTTCCGTCATTCGTTCACTTGAATATTCAGAGCATCGTTCCGAAGCTAGATTTAATCAATGTTGAACTTCACGACATCGATATTTTGTGATTCAGTGAAACTTGGTTAAGTTCCGACATAAATAATAACGATATTTTATTAGATAGTTTTCACCCTCCCTTTAGAAATGACCGTGTTGGTAGGAGAGGTGGGGGTGTAGCCATTTATGTTAAGAATAACTTAGCAGCTACCGTAAGACAAGATCTTCTTGTCAGGGGATTGGAATGTTTATGGGTTGAGGTTAACATTATGGGGAACCAAAAAGTTTTGATAGGGGTCTTTTACAGACCCCCTGATTCTGGCATTCAATCATTTACTCTTATTGATCATTCTATTGACTTAGCCATAGATTCTGGTATTGACAACATTGTCATTTTGGGAGATTTCAATGAAGACTATCTAAAAGATAATAATTTGCGTATGAAGAATATTATTACGAATTATAATATGGTTCAACTGATCAACGAGCCGACTCATTATACGGAAAATAACAGTTCATGTTTGGATTTAGTCATTTCGAACCGAGTTAACTTACTCGATCTTGTCCATGTCGGTCACTCTTTCATTGACTCTATGACAAGATATCACTGTCCAACCTACGGTATTATTAAAATAGAAAAATCGCAACGATCGTTTTTTAAGCGTCGCATTTGGTTATATGATCGCTGCGATGAAACCAAGTTTCGTGAAAAATTACGTGCTATTGACTGGGACACTATAATTTCTGACGCCAATAACAACGTTGATGCTCTCGTCAAATCGTTTACAGATATTCTATTAAAGACCGCGATGGAGAATATTCCAAACAAGGAGATAACTGTTCGTTCCGCCGATCCGCCTTGGATGAATAATACCGTGCGTCGCGCCATACGAAAACGTCGTCGGGTACATAATAAGGCCAAAAGGTCAAATCTACCCCAACATTGGGCAGATTTTAGACGCTGTAGGAACCGTACGGTAAATTTAATTCGTAAGCAGAAACAGGATTTTCTCGATAGCTTGGTCAACATTTTGCGAACTAATATTCACGACGTAAAAAAGTGGTGGACGACAGCCTCTCGATTAGTAGGCTTTAAAACTCGAGATTCCGATATTCCTCCATTGAAGTTAGGCGTTTCTGTTGTCAATAGTGACAAAGAAAAATCGGAAGCTTTCAACAACTTTTTCTGTTCACAATCGAACTTAGTCGATGATAACAAAACCGTACCTGATATTGAATATGTCCCGGATAGACAACTTAATAACATACATCTTACAGAAGATGATGTTAAAGATATTCTTCAAATTATTAATGTTAACAAGGCTCTTGGTCCAGATGGCATTAGTCCTAGGTTGTTGAAGATGGGTTTCGATATACTTCATAAACCTCTTTGTATTATTTTCAACTTAAGTTTATCTACTATGTATTTTCCGAGTTCGTGGAAAGAAGCTAATGTTATTCCTGTTTTTAAAAAGGATGATAAAAGTTGTGTGGAAAATTATCGTCCTATATCACTTTTGTGTATTTTAAGTAAAATATTTGAAAAATGTGTATATAAATATGTTATAAACTTTATTCGCAATCTACTGTCTGAGCACCAGTCTGGTTTTACTCAAAAGGATTCCACTGTAAATCAACTGTTATACCTATCAGATGTTTTCACTAGAGCCTTAGATCAGGGGAAGGATATTCGCATTGTATTTTTCGATATCAGTAAAGCTTTCGACCGGGTTTGGCATAAGGGGTTGATATATAAGTTAAAAAAGATGGGCATCACGGGCAGTTTATTAACTTGGTTTTGTAGCTATCTAGATGGTCGGAAGCAAAGGGTGGTTTTAAATGGTCAAGAGTCTTCTTGGGTATCCATTAACGCTGGTGTTCCTCAGGGTTCTATTCTTGGTCCAATGCTATTTTTAGTTTTTATTAATGATATTGTAGACGAAGTTGGTTGTAACATAAAACTTTTTGCCGATGATACCAGTATCTACGCTATTGTTGACAGTCCTCTTTTGGCATCAATAACTTTAAATTCTGATATGCTTAGAATTAGTCGTTGGGCCGAAAGATGGCTGGTAACATTTAATCCGAAGAAAACTGAATCAATGATAATATCTAGAAAGGTCGACCCTGACTACCATCATAGATTATTGATGAATGACAATGTCATCAAGACAGTCAATTCACATAAGCATCTAGGTCTTATTTTTTCTAGTGACGGTTCGTGGAACGAACATGTCAGCGAGGTCATTAAAAAGGCATCTGTACGTCTAAATATTTTACGTCGATTAAAATTTTTGGTTGATAGAAAGTCTCTCGAGACTATGTATTTTTCATTTATCCGTCCTGTTCTTGAATACGCTGACGTCATCTGGGATAATTGCCACGAATATATGAAGGACAGACTGGAGCAAATTAATTACGAGGCAGCACGTATTGTAACTGGTGCTTCGAAATTGACAAGCTTAAATGTCCTTCTGACAGAGACAGGGTGGGAGACATTGAGAGACAGACGGACAAATCACAAGCTCGTAGTATTTCATCAGATGGTCCACGATACTTCCCCAGCATATCTTTCGAATCTAGTTCCCGCGCCATTTGGCAATACCCATACATATCGAACTCGCAACTCTAGCAACCTTGTAAACATTCCATCTAGAACTAGCTATTATCATAACAGTTTTCTTCCGTCTACCACTAGATTGTGGAATCAACAACCGGTCGACAACAGGAATTCATCTTTATCTTGTTTCAAAAAATCTTTAAGGAAAACTCATCCTGTGCCCAGTTTTTATTATGCAGGTAAGAGGATGGGTCAAATTTTTCATGTAAGAATTAGAACCCTGAGTAGTGGACTCAATGCTCATCTATTCATGAAAAATTTAGTTGATAATCCTTTTTGCTCATTTTGTAATCAAATTGAAAACTCGGAACACTTTTTCCTTTATTGTAATAGATTTAACAATCACAGACAAAACATGTTTGCTCATTTATCATATGAACCTATTACGATCAATAAGATCATCTTTGGCGACATCAATCTCTCTGATCGTGAGAATTCTGATAATTTTATTGTGATCCAAGACTTTATTTTATCTACTAAAAGATTTTCTTGACATATCAAACTTTTTGTAACCTTTTTAATATATGTTTGTATATTTTAGTATTGTGTGTGGAATCAAATTGTCTACCATCTAAAACTGGCTTCAATATTTGTGCTTATTGTGAATTGGTCGTCATCACAATTAATATCATTATTTTTTATGCTTAACTAATTTGCTATTTACCATCTACGATAATGCATTTTCAAGGGAGAGGAATTTATAAAAGTGTTCCAACACTTGTTTTCCGATCCCTATATATTGTATTTCATTGTATATTATCATGTCTTCTTTTTGAATAAAATACTGTTTACACTAAGTACCAAAATATAGATTGGAGAGCAATATCAAAATATGGCCAGAGCATACTCTTGTAGCTGACCCATTTGCACTTAATTTAACAACTTATCGATGAGAATGATAAATGTACTGATAGAAAATTTACATTAGTCGCTCAAACTATGTAATTGTTATGTGAACTACTATATATATAAAATTAGGGTGTTTGCGTTTTACTTCTTATTTATTGACAGACATTCAGGTTGGTTAATCTGTCGACATCTACCACTTAGATTTATCTTCTTTTCATTTCGTAATATCAAATCAGCTTATATATTTTGGTTTTTTTTATGGTAAGCAGTTGGTGTATATAATAAAAATGGACCAACTAAATGTTTAAACAGTAATAAAATGTATTTCAATATCTGGACTAAAAAAATTCGTTTTATCAAATTTGATAAATAACAGGATTTTAACCTTCATTTAAAGTCAATGTTCGTTACTCCAAAGGATTACGAAATCAGTAAACGCAAATAAATTATTTTGACCTTGAATGAATTATTAAGAAAATGATATACAGTAAAACATGTCTATAAAGGGCACCCATGGGGCCAGAAAAAAAGTGTATTTTATGAGCAGGTGCCCTATATACAGACGTTAATTTTAAGTAATTTGTTCATGAATGGGACTTTTCAATCACTGTGCCCTTTATAGACAGTGATTTGCTATATAGAGGTGCCCTTTAAAGCAGGTTTGAATGTACAGGGAAAATTAAATTAATAACCAAAGCGAATATTAAAAATGTTCAAAACTTATGAATTTATCCAATAAATGTCTATAAAAAATAAATAACAATATTCAATAATGTCAGTAAATACATTATCACTTTTTGGTTTTATATACAAATCTCTGAACATTTGACCTGTGTATTTTGAAGCACAGTAGAATGTTTGGACTTGATTGAAGTGAAAATCCTGTAGACATTCGGATTTGGCAACACGAGATAGGTTGTTCTCCTGAGGGCTTGTATAAGGACACCAATGACATACACCAGAGTTTTATACACCAGGATAGATAAGGGAGAGGTTGGGGGTAAAAATAAAACCGGTTTAACCCCACCAATATTCAGCGTCTGTACCAAGTCAGACTATCCTGCCTCTGTTGTGTTCATGTTGTGTTTTGTACACTTTTATGTTCTTTTTTGTCTGGCGTTCTGTCAGTTGGGTTGCTTTGATTGATTGGTATGTCATTGTTGACCTTTCCTGTTATCCATTTTGTTGTTTAAATAACGTATTCCAATCGACAAAACTTAAGACAAAAAATAACATAAAAAAGTGTTTATTTTCATATAAGGCGGAACACTCCCGAGTATTTGAGTAACATCCTAAACATTGATTTTTTAGCTTTTTACCATTTTAATAAATATAGGTTGTTGATAAAACTTTTGATTAGAAAAATAAAACTAATAAAATAAATAAATGTAATAAATGTGCAAATTGAGGTTATTGTAGTGAACATGAAAAAATGAATTGTAGATCAATAAATGAATGTAATCACGTCAAGATACATGCAAGATGATATATTGTAACCGATTCGTCTGTAAAATTTGTTGGTGTCACTAATATTCTTATTTAAAAAAATGTTGGAGTTATCCCTGCTAATACTCAAGATTCGTATTGTGTTGTTCGATTTTGATGCTTTCAAATTTATATCATAAAACATGATTTTGTACCATAAAGTGATTGCAGACGGACTTACTCCAAGCATTCAAAAAATATTATAATCCATATCTGCTACTAAAACTATTATGTATACTATTTTTTTTTTCAAAGAAGGGGAGGAAGCCCCTGTGCTGTATGCGTTTGAACAATATGATTTTAAATCTAATTTTCATTCAACCTTTTTCATGATGTCACCCAATGGGAGTTGACATTGCTGGTGCATTAGTTTCTGTGCTGTATTGTTCTATTTTTGTAAAGTTTATAATATGTTTTTCATTCCTTTAGTTATACAAGTATCCTTGTGGCGTTTGCTCGTTGTGTTCAATTCTCATGACTTTGTCTTTTCCTTGGATTTAAATTTTACAGACTTTTCCCACTGTTTTGTAGCTCTGGTATTCTTTTGCCGATATTCTGCAAATTTTAAATCCAAGGAAAAGACAAAATATTTTTGTAAAGTTTATGTGGCTTCGTTTCGACAAAATTTGCACAAACAATACCGAAGCAACAAAACAGTGGGAAAAGTCCATAAATTCGAAGTCTAAGGAAACTACGTAGTAATGAAAATGGAACACGTAACAAGGATACATATATATAATGAGAAGAATAAAAAACATATAATGAACTTAAAAAAATAGAACAAGACAGCACAGAAACTAAAGCATCGGAAGTGACATCAGGTGTTCCGGAAGGGTAAGTATGCTCTGCTCCGTTAACAGCACCCGCCACATTACCAGTGTGTAAAAGCCAGTGAAGTGTTAAGTCTGGTGATATGTCATTTCCGGAAGGACGCGTTTTGTAAAAAATCTGGTTGTTTCGCCTTTCGTATATGTAAAAATCGAATTGAAATCGGGCAGCAATTACGGATATAAACGCGCCGAAAGAACTCATATGACATCCCGTCTATTTTATTCAACCGTCATTATAGGTTTCAAAAAGATGCTTTCAAATAAAGAAGTGAGATAAAGGAAAAAAGCAATAAACAATTGTTACAGATATATGTTGCTTACGATAGGTTTCTGTGATAATATCTCAATTGAATTAATTTTGTCCCTGGATGGCTTTGTTTTTACTCTTCTGGTCATATTGGCAGATTTGTTCTTTGGATCATTTTTTTGGTTTTCAACATTTTAGGCCTTAAGCAGAACTGAGAGTCATAAATCGATGAAATTATCACATATTGTGCATCAAATATTTCGTTCTTAGAAATAGATGAAACTTGAAACTTAAAATTTTTTATTAAACTAAAGACCCCACGTGGGGCATGATAGTGCAAATTATATACATAGAACAACATGCAATGCATAAACTCATATACAATTATCAAACATATAAAGCCATTGGAAGGAAATATCAATTTAATAATCATTTTAACTACTTAAATATATACATTACTATTCTGGGTATTTTGATAGACCTATGAGTACATACTTGTCGTCACTATTTATTAATTCAGTAAAACTAATTACCTTTGGAACATTATATAACTATGCAGGGAGAAATATTTTTCTTTCATCTTTAAAAAAAGTACATTAAAATTAAGTAATTAAATTCATCACCCATTTCTCCCTTATCGCATAAATCACAAATTCGTTTAAATCTGTCAATACTAGACAATCTACTATTTGCCTTTTTTTCATATACTTAGCAATGTAGTACTGAATAAAGGCAAATTTTATATACGATACTGAAAGAACATTGTCAGCTGTATTTTCTACCGAAATCATACGGCAAAATTGCGGGTACTTTGCTAATTTGCATAGCGGCCATTTTCGATTTCAGTTACGACATTCATTACAAAGCATTATACTTGCCCAAAAAATAAAAATGCAAATATTCAAATTCTTATAACTCATAAGCAATTTGTCCGCATATAGGTACATTCTACACAATATTAGCTTTCTGTTCGCGTGCAAATGAACATTGTCAGCATTGAAAACTTCCCGCCAATTCAGTTTAAAAAACTGAAGCGTAACCGTAGTATAACTGCTATATGAATTAACCAAAATTAGTGAAAAATGCAAATTCAAACTACAAATACATATATAAGGCGAGATCATACATAAATTATCCGCATATGGAGAACCACTTTAGAGGATGAATTTTAGGAGGAAATAACTTTTATCTCACCTGCTTTCATAACTTTTCGGCCAAAATGTGTTTAAAACATGATAATTTCAAGTCTCCCATAGCATAATTCTTAAAATCTGAAGCCTTTCCCCATCCGCCAAAGGAAGTTTTCATAGACACATTAGTTTAAGAACCGAATGGGGAAAAGACCTGATAAGCCGTAATTCAAACAATTTTATCATTTTCGATCTACAACTAAGGGAGGTAATTTGATTAAAAGGGCTTAAGTCACGTGATGGAAGTGCCATGAATAAAGTACCCAGCATTTTGCCATATATTGAAATCTCGGGGTGATACGGCATTTTGCCATGTATTATTCTCTATTTTCAAATGACCATTTTATGACGGGGGGGGGGGGGGGGGGGTACATCGGTGAACTTGAAACCCCTACCCGAAATTATCCACGTTATATCGAATGTGTGAAATTACTTACCCGAAATTATCACATTTGTTATGATATAAAAAAGAAATTGGATAGACCTGAATTCTCCTCATTGCTTTATAAAAATCTGCAGATATTTTTGACATCCTGACCGGAATTCTCCAGAGTGTCAAAAAATCCCGACCCGAAATCTCCGCCGCCTTTGTAAAATCTTGACCCGAATTTGCCGCACGTCCCGTATCTTAATATCATTGAGTTAGCCCCACCCCGAGCCCCCATTAAACAAAGACTTTTCCAAATGACTCACGATCTTTTATAATTCTAATTGTTTGTTTAGTTGGAGTTTAACGCCGTTTTCAGCACATATGGCTATTTCGCGGCGGCCAGTTTTTATTGGTGGAGGAAGCCGGAGAACCCGGAGAGAACCACCGACCTTCGGTAGGAAAATTGGCAATCCTTGTCAATTAAGGTGGGAGTCGAACACACCCCGCCACAGGTGAGATTCGAACTCACAACCGCAGTGTTGACAGGCTAGTGATCATTAGTAGTTATGACGAACTACCTAGACCACTCGGCCGCAATAATTCTAATAAAATATCATATGCTTATTACTTATGCTCCGCCGTCGTGTGAAAAAAATAAGGCATCTACATACTGTCAGAGAATGTGTGTCATTGTTATTATTCATACTTCAGAAAGAAATGGGTTAAAATGAGGTCGGCGCTTGAATAACAATTGGTTAATTAATATAATAAGTTACCACAAACAAAACTTGATGTAATGTGTTCTCGATTGAAATGGCTTTCGCGCAAATTATTCTTTCCAATGTATGCAATTAATTTAATATTTGATGAAAAATGGATAGATATGTTTATTTATCTATCAATTTTAATGTTAAAATTTGAATATTGAGTGAAAAATTTAGGAAAAAGATTTTTCTAGAATATTAGCAATGAAGTAATTGTCACTTTTGGCGGAACATTAAACTCAAATCACATACTTCGTAGGAAGAATATATATAATTCGTGAAATAATTTTTTTGAAAAGGGTAGGGATTTTTTGAAAGTTTTGTGTCAAATATATATTTTGATTACCAAAAGGTGCCCCAAAATGTGCCACTACTCACCTATTCATTGATGAAATTGGCATACAAGTTTAATTGTTATGTATTACTATTGAAGATGAAATTTTTTTTAATTGTGTTTACATTTTTTACCAAATGACAAACGGGGAATCCGAAATTGAGTATGAAATTTTACTCTTAAGGAGGTGTCGTCCTATTGCAAAGTTAGTGTCTGCAAAGGTTTATATTGTATTACAAGTTTGTAGGACGAGAAGAAATCTCAATCTCATACACAAATATTCATATATTATTAAGTTCCATACTAATCACAATCTTCATTTTGAAGTTATAATTTGTAAATTCTGTACAAACATGATTTTATTTTGTACGACACTTTGCCCTATATTGTAACTTTTTGTTAATGGTTATAGAGGTATCAATAACGACATTTTGGAAAGCCTCGCATGAAAAAATCTCAGAGCTTTCAGAACTAGCAAATCCGAATACGTGTGCATATATATATATATATATATATATATATATATATATACGTGTGTGTGTGTGTCATAAATTATATTGTTGTTTACATTCAGTATGAATATACATGTATAGATTTGATTTTTTAAGAGCAGCCTGATACAATATACATATAAACATCACAATTACATCTCAATACATAAGTAATAGTATACTATATCAGCCAGCCTTTAATAGAGGCTTAAATAATTGCATAAGTGGTAGTTTTTAATGTTAAAAGCAGAATTCTCATTTAAAAGTCTCGTGTACCATGATGTAATTATTTCTAAAAAAAACCTTAAACTCATATTAAAATTGTTATTTTTGTTTTTATTATGTTTTGTGTGCCCGCAAAAGAAATTTCCTACACACCGACAAAATTTAAAGCAAAATTATTTCCTATAAAATAAGTTCTGACCCATCCACTATACATATTAAAAAAAGATCTCCCCCATCCAAATATTTACAAAAAAAAGTGCTTGCCCCGCCCCATTTTGCAGCGGCCCATCTGATAAATATTGAACGGTCCCTATATTCAAACCAGATAGAATTAGAACTATACAGCATAAAATTATAATCACACAACGAGAATTAGAATAACTACTATTTAAAGATTAAATGGGAAGTTTGTGACCCCATTACCATTTTGATTCCTCTACCTTCCTTTATTATTCGTATCTTCAAAAGCCCTAAAACAGCTTTTTGTAGATTTTTTCCTTTCTGTTGAATGTTTGGAAATAGAATATTGTATTTCTTATAGAGTTTACCTTTCAACATTTGAGAAATTTCACATACTTCTGTAGATATAGTAGGAATCATATGCATGATTTACAGTCGACATATATATTTTTTTTCATAATTTTAGATTTTGTGTTTGTTTCATAGGTTACATCCAAAAAAGATAAGAATGATGCCACGCTTGAATTTAATTTCAAATGTGCATGGTAATTCCATAGAGTACGAAACTGATAAAGAATGGTGCCAGGTAATTTTTACTCTGATGACATGTATGGTATTTTCAAAATTTGATCAATTTGTCAGTTTCTAGATATAATCATTTTATAAACTGAGTGATGGGAGGCAAAAACGAAATGAATAGAAAAAATTTCAAACCATTTAAATTCGGTGAAAAAAGTAAGCCAAAAGAAATTATAGATTTTCGAGAACAATGCGCTTTTTAAAACGTTTTAAATTAAAAAAAAAATGCAGAATTTGAGATGACGTAATAATCAACTAATTGTTCTTTTGTCAAAATAAACAATCCAAAGATACTAATATTAGATATAGTAAATTTATACTATGCTCTATACGACGCATTTCAAGGAGTTGCCTCTCATCAGCAGCATTAAAACCGAAACATTTGGAAGACCAAAAACAAAACTTATTTTAAACAAGAAGTACTCATAACCAAAAATACCGCGAAATAGGAAGCCAAATATCAGCTAAAGAGATCTACCATGTGCAATACAAGGAATGAACCCTTAGTATTTCTATTATTTTTTAATTTTGCAAAATACTCCTAATTTCTGTAACAAATCAATGAATAATCATGTCAGACAAGTCTGATGAGTGGGTTGGCGAATACCCTCGGGGACCTAGGGTCCACTATGCAGAGGCATCGTCCAAGGAGTTTCAAAATAACAATCCAATGATCAAATTTGTAATTGGTAGTTTTTATGTCGGGATTTGTAGAATTCATAGCAAGAGTGTTTGAAAACTCAAAATTATTAAATTTAAGTCATTGACATGAAACAATTTTAATTATCACAAAAGCAAAAAAAGGGGGTTAGAAAAAACAAATTTAAATAAAACTCAAATTTTATAAGTACATATATACATCTTAAAAATATGTCATTACAAACGAATTAATCTAAGTCCAATGTGTCATTTTAATACAATTACAGCCTGTGTTTTACTCCTGACATGAGTACATACATGAGGCCATTTATATTTTTTTTTCTATTATAACCTCTTTGATTTTTGTTCACGTTTATTTTATTATCATTATCATTTTCGTATGAAATTTGTATCAACATTAAACATTTGTTTAAATGATATCCCGAAAGCTAAACATGGTATTAAATACAATTTCAGAAGAGGAAAAAAGCGAAAAATAAAAGTTGTTATACAATCTATTTTATATTTTATATCGTCATCAGATCAAGCATTTAATGAGCTAGAAGATGAATTAATTCGTATGTCTAAAAATTTTAAACATATTTCATTAATTGGTGATTTTAATTCGAAAACATCTACATTAGATGATTTTATTATCCCAGATGATGATTTACTTGATTTGCTTCAGTCTGATCATGACGATGAATTACTGAAAGATTTGTATGATTATGAAAATTTAATTCAATATGGTGTGCCGTTAAAACGTTTTTCAGAGGACGCCAATAGGCAAAATAAACGCGTGCATAAATTGATTGAAATGTGTCAGAATTGTTCTGTTTATATTGCCAATTCTATGATAGGTTCAGATGTTGGAATTGGCAAAAAAAAACATGTAAAGATAGTAGTCTTTTTGACTATCTTACTTTGTCTGCGCATCTTTTCACTGTAACATCAGAATTCGAAGTGCGCGATTTTGATCCACTCATATCAGATGTGCACAACGTCGTATTCACTAAAATACATTTAAAAGTATGTCAGATCACAATCGTAATAAAACTACTCTCGAAACCGACGAGAAATCGAGTACACCGCCAATCAGTTGGAATAACTCTAAATGTGAAGAATTTCGACGCGAACAAAAAAAATAATTGATATCCAATCTAGGATTGAGCAAATAGTATTACAAGGAAACGTGTCCGCTGTTGATATAAATAGTATAGTTGATGACTTATCTAGGCTTTTTGTAGAATCCGCGGCTCAGCTTTTGATTACAGGAGAAATGCAAATTATCCATGTAAAGAAAATGCTAAACCGTGGTTTACACAAAAATGCAAGCAAACGAGAACAAAGTTTTATAAAGCGACAAAAATTATAGAAATACGTAAACAGAAAGCGAAAACTTACCGACAAGAAGTGAACAGAAGTTATTTCCGTTATCAAAAAAAAAAAAAAAAAATGCGAAGACAAATTGGGTCAAGTTTCCAAAACAGATTCAAAATCACTATGGAAAACATTAAATAAATATACTAGAAATCGTGGTAGTGATCCCGAAATTGATCTTAATGAATTTTACGAATATTTTAAGAATTTAAATTCGAGCTCGCCGGACGAAATTGATAATGAACATCTAGACCTCAGCGATTTAGAAATTGATCCAATATGCGAAAATATCTTAAATTCTGAGATTACTGAGGCAGAAGTTGAGGACAATATCAAGTTATTAAAAAATAATAAAACATCTGGATATGATAAGATAGTTAATGAATACTTGAAGAAATCCCATGCTTATAAGAATATATTGTAATTTATTCAATCTTGTTTTTAATAGTGGTGTTATTCCAGAAAGTTGGTCAATTGGGATTATACATCCTATTTACAAAAATAAGGGAGACAAAACAATAAGACAATAACTAAAGAGCTATTACACTTGTTAGTTGTCTTGGTAAACTGTTTACTGCCATAATAAATAAACGTTACATATTTTTTTTCAAAGGAAATTACCCTTATTTCAGAAAGTCAATCTGGTTTTAGGCTATTCTACTATTGATAACATATGTTTGATCCATGCTCTTATATCTTTATATTTCTCATTTGGAAAAGAAAACTATTTTGTTCCTTCATTGATTTTCGAAAAGCTTTTGATACTGTTTGGAGACTAGGATAGTGGCAAAAACTAAATAAAGTGGTATTAGAGAGAAATGCTTTGATATTATATATAGTATGTATAATAACATAAAATCATGTGTCAGACACCAAAAACAGTATTCAGATTATTTTTTTTTCATGTCGTACAGGTGTCAGAACAGGGGAAAATCTGCCCCCTTTCTTATTCTCAATATTTCTGAACGACTTAGAGGAATCCCTTTAGAAAACATTAAAGAATATAGTTTTGAAAACATGACTATTTACGTAGAACTTTTTATTTTTTTATATGCACATGATACGGTTTTACTAGCAGAAACAAGTGACTCGGGATCTTCAGAAAAATTTGGATATATTTAGTATGTATTCTGATGCATGGAAATTGTCAATAAACTGTTCAAAATCAAAAATTGTAATTTTTAGTAAAAGGAAAATAAAAAATGTACCAACTTTTACTATAGATGGTGAGGTTTTAGAAGTAGTAGATTGCTGTCCATATCTTGGTTTTGTTTTAAATTAAAATGACACTTTTGTGAAAGCTAGATCAAAACTAATTGATAAAGCTAGAAAGGCTTTATTTGCTGTTTATAAACATATAAAAAAATCAGCCTATCCCAGTAGATTTACAACTGAAATTATTTGAAAGTCTTGTTGAACCAATTTTATTATATGGCTCGGAAGTCTGGGGTTTTGAAAACATAGCGTGCATTGAAAAAATACAGTTACAATTTTGCAAAAAGATAATGCATGTTAGATCATCTACACCAAATTATATGGTGTATGGTGAATTGGGGTGTTTTCCTCTTTCGATAAAAATTAAACTGAGAATGGCATCATACTGGAATAGACTGGTTTTGCATGAAAATAAACTGAGTTCTAAATTGTTTAAATTAATAAACTCCTTACAATGTAATAATTAATGTAACTTTAAATGGATAACATAATATTTGATGATACTGGACTTAGTTATATTTTTGATTCACAACTCCCAACTTCTAATTGTGAACAAAAGTCAGTTATAAAACAAAGACTTAGTGATCAGTTTATACAAAAATGGTTTTCGGAGTTAGTGAAGAAAGAGTTCAAACTTGAGGAGTATTTTATTAGGTTATCAGGTTCAATCTACTTTTATTGATTTTATTAGACATGTGTAGCCCTACCTAAGACACATCCACTAGTATACCAAGTCTAGTACAGGTGATATGGACCTAAATCAAGAACTCTAACGATGTTATTCATGTTGGATATTTCAATAATTCATAGTGAATGGTGTCACATTACTCAAGACATCTTCTTGATAAATATCATTGACATACCATGTCTAGGACCGGAGATTTTTTAACCAAAGTGTGATGAACAGACGGACAAGGGTAACACTATAGGTTTCCTCCACGTGTTTTCTATTTATAGTCATGAGGGCCATTTCTTTTGATGCTGTAGCTTATAATTCACTAACAAAACACCCTAACGGTCATTCATATCAAGTTTGGAATTAATCACCTCGGAATTTTCAGGGAAATACATCTTTGAAGAGATGTTAAAGGACAGATTGACGATTGATACAAAGTGATTGGTTAAGCTCATCGTGACTTAGTGAGATGAGCTCCCAAAAAAGTCCCTTTCTTTCCCAGTATTAACCTATTAAGTCAATACGTTTTCTTTTGTGGGGGGGGGGGGGGGCGGATTCTTAGATACATTAAGCAAGCTTCATGATTTCTTGATCTAAGTAACTGAAAATGTTGTCTATTGCATCCTTCTCTATTTTCTCTACATAATCTTAAACTTTATACAAATTGCATGTTCTCTTAGTTGATATTATATATCGAAACAATGTGTCTTGTTTATAATTTTCACTTTGCAACTACCTGGTGTAAAATTGATCTGATAATTTAATTTAATCGTTCCCCCTTGATCTCAAACTAAAAATTCCAGATATATTAAGGTCGGTAATTAATTTGTATAGGTCAATATATTACGGGTATCCTGTTAACTCACAAGTTTGTCTTGTAGTATCATAAGACTTTTAAGATCTCTACTGGCTGTGTACCATTTCTCGCCAGTTACCATTTCTACACAAAGTTTTTAGAAATTTTAATGCAACTTCTGGTATTCACTATAGGCAATGAAAACATTTTCATTGGGTCTCTAATGTTATAAAAAAAAAAAAAAACAACATACAAGCCAAGATTAAATACGTAGCGAGATAGAGCTGCCAGCCAGTATATATTTTATTAATTTTGATAATTACACCAATTGTTTCAAAGAGAAGAAAAAGCATGAAAAATAAAAAAAAACTTTGGATAATACGCTGAATTGCGAATATTGTTAGTTATTGGATAATGAGGCAAGGAAAAATCAATACATGTATGGTAGAGATTACATGGATTACATGTTGTCTTATATTTATAAATTCTCAACACTATACATATATATAATCAAATATGGACATTTTTGTATACAGTTTATTGGAATCTGATTGTTTCTCTTGACTTGCTAAAATACTGATGTATATAAAATTTATTTATTTATTTATTTATTTATTTATTTATTTATTTATTTATCCATTTATTTATTTATTTATTTATTTATTTTATTGTACTCTTGAAACTTTATGTTTTAAAGGAAAGTCGTTTGAATATAATTAGTTCATATTTCTCAATTTTCATTTGTTCACAGTAAAAAATAAGAAAATCATATATCGTTATTCCAATAAATATCATAAACATCTTTAAAGTAAATTATTTTATGCTGTGTTTTTTATTGGTATGTCACATATCCTGTAATTGTAATGATAGTTATGATCTACATTTGTAGGTACAAAAGAAAATCTAGTAGTATAAAAAATAATGATTTGCATCTCACATCATACTAATTTCTTAGATATAAGACGGACGTAAGGCTAAAATACTGAAACCTATAATATAAAATACGGATTTTGGGGTAAAAAAACAGACGAAATCAATTCATACAATTCTGCAACATAAGCACTTTTACTGCTGCTATTCATCTGAAAGTTACTGTACATGCAAAAACCAAAAGCAGAAGTTTTATAGTCTTTACCTGCATTTACCGCTAACATTTTTGTCGAGCCTGCGACTTTTGTCGCGGAAGCAAGACATAGCGATCGTATATTCCGTCGTCGTCGGCGTCAACATTTACATTCACTCTTTGGTTAAAGTTTCTTTAAACATTAATTACTTTCTTAAACCATCCTGGATTTTTCCAAACTTGGACAGAAGCTCGTTCATGATCAAAAAATAG
This sequence comes from Mytilisepta virgata, assembly GCA_028015205.1. Classification (NCBI taxonomy): domain Eukaryota; kingdom Metazoa; phylum Mollusca; class Bivalvia; order Mytilida; family Mytilidae; genus Mytilisepta; species Mytilisepta virgata. The sequence goes on along the minus strand of CM051515.1, from coordinate 44,086,889 downwards.
TAAGTATCCAGAAGAAAATTTTGTAATGACTTTTTTCACATTTTTCCGTATTTTCCTTATTAACGGACTTATTTTTTCTCCCAGTTAACCTTACATACACTCTGCAGTTAAAATTTTAAAACATTAATTACTTTCTTAAACCATCCTGGATTTTTACCAAACTTGGAAAGAAGCTTGTTCATGATCAAAAGATAGAATTTTAATATCTAGAGGAAAATTTTGAAATAATTTATTTTTTCTGTATTTTACTTATAAATGAACTTAGATTTTCTCCCAGTTAACATTACACACAGTCTGCAGTTAAAATTTTTAAAACATTAATTACTTTCTTAAATCGCCCTGGATTTTTTTACCAACCTTTGACAGAGGCTTCTTCGTGATCAATAAATAAAATGTGGAGAAAAATTATGTACATTGAACTATTGTGCGAAAACATGGACAACAGCGAAAGCGGGCGACACACTGAGTTCCGTGGAACCCTTACGATTTAAAAAAAAATTACATATGTGCCATTGAGCGCAATTGACGAATCATGAATTGTTTAAATATGTACACAGAGTGGATTCAGATTTGAATGACCGCATTTTATAAATTTAATTATCAATTTCTATATCAGTCATGTTAATAATGAATTAATTTTAAAATTATGAGTGGTAACCTTTACACATGATATACCCACCGGACTGGGATAATGATTTCAAATAAAATGAATATAAATTGTTTGTTGGCCCAACTACTAAATATTGATCATGCATTGAAATGGAAAATTAAAATAGATATGATACGAGAGTTTGTAATACCATCCGAAATAATAGTGGGAGGCATACGATTATTTTTTATTGAATTAAACGATAAAACCTTACTGGATTGTGAACGACTTGGTAATGTCTTACCCCGAAATATTAATATTTTGATAATAAAATTAACTAAAGTCCAACACAGCCCTGTCACCCAAAATATACAATGTAATCCTTAGAACTGTCTCCAAGTATTTCGAAATTACTAAACATCGGCTTATAACCAAACAAACAAACAAAACAACCGATATAAGAAAACTTTAAAAAAAAATACATTGATGTCCTTTACATGTACTTTTTTGTAATATTTATTGGTCATCATTATTATTTCCGTTTTTTTCCCACGATCTTGACACTGTTTTAGATCTCATGATGCAGGATACTCGGTCAACGAACTCGATCTACTATCAGATCAAAGTCTGTGTGCTTAATTATTAATTATTAATGTTCCATCTCGGCTCTTCTTTTTTCTTAAAAATTGTATGACGACAGAAAGTGCTACCGCATAAAAGCACAACAGTAATTTCGCATAAAAATTTCATAAATCGGTAATTAAAACTTTTAATTAACTTTCCTGTGTCAAATTGACGAATTTCCTTTCCTCAAAATTTCACACAATCCGTTTTCAATAACTTCACTATGAAATTAATAATTAAAGATAAATATAATCGTTCAGAGCGGCACATGTAACGTTTAATGATACATTTGTTTATAGTCTCGTTAAGTCTTACAGAAACTGACACTATATTTGTCTCAAGGCCAGTTTTAAATGAATTGCAAAGTATTTCGTATCACTCACACTTACATTACAGAGTCCGAGTTCAAAAATATTACAATGTACATTGTTGATTTACATTGGTTGTATGAATGCTGCCAATTGTCTGTTTCCTGGAACTTTTCGCTTCCCCTTTTGTTTACTTTTAACCTTTGAAATGACACAGTATTGCCTTTTTCACAGAAGTTTTGTTGCATGTTCGAAATTTTATTGTGTAAGACGGACTAGAAAATGTATATATCTTTTTTATTAGTGAACAAATGGGTAAATTTTCATAACAAGATTCATTCACTTTGCGCAAATAAAGTTGATAATATTTGTGAAAGTAATTTCTGTAATTTTTACAGTATTAATATAAAACATTGATACGTTCATTTATAATTGCATTATAAAATAAACTTGAAAATGTCGAGTAAAGACACCGAGAAGAACGCGCATTATAAGATCACTTTTCGTCCCAAGAATTTAATTACTAAACAAAGGTTGATCTACAATATGTTATTATAATTTGAACTATGACGAAAACCACACCTCATTCCCAATTTTAATGCAAAGAAAACCATTCTTGGCAAAAAACTTTCCATAAATATACTTCAATTCTTTAAAATTGTAGTTCGTTTTATAAAAAATAAAAAAGTTAAATTACGATCAAAAAATATCTTTCATTGCATTTTGTACAGTTCTTTATAAATTTTTTAAACTGTACATTATGTATATATAGCTAAACCTTATCTTATACCATAAAATAATGGACGTTTGGAAAGTTAAATTTTAGCTCATTTTTCTAGTAGAAGAAAGATTGGGAATTATCATGATTATAATTGCTTACCTCGATAAAGATCAACGCATTCAGTATGGCCAAAATAATGCATAAATATATATCATTTATTGGTCCGGTAACTGATTATAGCTCATTTTTATCGATTAATAATGCTTACCTTTATACTGAGACAAACGAATTCAGAATTACCAAACTGATTCTGGTTAACAACATAAATATATATATATATTTATGATTTATTGGTCCAGTAATTGGATATATTTAGGGCATATCATATGCACTGAGGTGGAAACTCAACATAACTATAGCGGCTAAAGAAACTATAACTGTGGAAAAATGTGGGCGATGTACACATTTGAGCAAACATGCATTTCAGTGACGTTGACAGTTGATCAGATTTGAAGAGTTAATCTGATATAGAATATGATTAAATTATATTTATTGATATAAATGATGGAAGTTTGAATTTATATCTGCTGAAATCTTATAGGTCTATCACTTCATATTAAATGCCGTTACGTTTTATGGTAAAAATATTTCATAGACTTTATGTTAAAAAAAACGCTCATCACGAAAATTCTTTTAAGTACATATACATGTATACTAAAAAAAATAAATACTAAGTAAACTTAAAAGCATTGCATACACGTAGATAGTTAAATATTAGCGAAAATAATAACTTTTATAATTTTAAATTTTAATCTATACATTAGTGACAACAATGAATTCAATACAATCATATCTGACTGACTCTAACAATATATATAATTATTTTGTGTTTAAATCTTTCGTGCAAACTGAAAGCAAAATTGATGAATATTTGGTTCAGCCTTTTATTAAATGAATGAACGAGATATCGTATATAATAACAAGATAAATGGTTTGAACTGAATACAACTTCGATAGAAATAACTGAAATTTGAATCCAGTTTCTTTCGTCAGTAGATGTCCCCAAATGTTCATATTTGCAAATCAAGCATGAACAAAAACTTATGGGTTTAACAATGATAAACATGATTGTACTGCAAACACTTGTAATGTGTGTGTAGTTACGCAATATTACATACAGGACTGAGTGACTTTAACAACCTTCCCACTAATGACGGTAAATCCAAATTATAAAAAGGAATTCTGATACAACGAATTTTGCCACATGAAATGTTCAATTATTTGAATTACTATACGAATATCGTCAAAATAATACATAACAATAAGAGTGGGAGACAGTGAAGTCCATCAGATCAAATCTAACGACAAGGCGAATTCACGAGAACAGTAAAACAGTGAAAAACAACAACAACGAAAAAATACAGAACTCCAATGAAAATAGAACAACACAACATCTGAACTTAAAGCATGAACAATGTCAACTCTCATAAAAATACTGGAGAAACATCAGGTTCTCAGAAAGGGTAAGCATATCCTGATCGTTAACTGCATCCGAAGCATGATCCAGTAAAGTGTCAAGTCCAGCATTTGTCCAGTAAGATGTCAATTCTAGTAAAAAGTGAAAGATAATCTTAGTATCAAATAGTGTTAACCTTAAAATGTTTAGAGTGATGATAGACTGAATATTACGTTTCCTTAGACGATTATTTGACAGTAATTTTGCTCTGTCGAGAGAGTCAACGTAAAATTTAATAATTCCAAGGTTTTTTTTTCAAAACATCAAATTCAGTAATTTCATTGGCTAACAGCAACTTCCGGCAAAAAGTTTATAACTTGATAAATTCCTTTCATGACGTCGTGCGTATGAATACGTACGCATGCAAAATAGTGCATGAGGAAAATGTTAATTTCAAATGGAAAACGTCATATTTCTGCATTACTTTTACTGAATTTATCAATGTGTAAACTCGGGCTTATCACTCACAAACTTCGGACTTTATTTAGTTTGTTAGTGAATCGCCCGAGTTTACACATTGATAAATTCCTTCCAAATAACCTTCATTCCTATAATGAATCACGCAAACGAATTAACGGAGATGTAGGTATGAACTAAAGTGATGTTTACAATTACTACGAAAATAAGATTAAAAGTCTAATGCCATTAATTCAATAATAGATTGAAAACAGTTGACATCAAAACTCAGCAAATATCTTGCCGACTACGGCATGTTAATATCGTCAGCTTCATGGTGCTTCTTAACTTTAGGTTTTTCTTTTGACAAAACATGCCTTTTCCCTAGATAATACGATAGAGGTAATTACTAAATACTTATTTAGTAATAACTCTGAGATACCTTCATATAGCACTTTATTTGTCTTTTACTGTGTTATTATTTGACTGTCAATTAAACATTTTCCGTACAATTTAGATTATTTAGTGGAAAACAGTTTCAAACAATGAACCTCACCTACAACAGAAAAAAATCGCATTGTTGTTATCTCTCCGTATTCACTTTTTTACTACCTGCATGTCTTGTGCATTAAAAATTGTAATATTAGGATATTTACTTATATGTATATCTGCGTGATTAATATATGTCACAAGTACTATGAACAATATATATACTATAGATTATAACATGGCATTTTTCATATCACACCTATCATCAGCCCTAGGTCAAGATATCAGCCCGAGAGTCGCCAGGCTCGAGGTATCATTTTGACCATGGGATGATTATGGGTCTGATATGAATAATGACATGTTATGATATTTTTATCATATACTTCAACATTGGTGTTTTATAGGTCTCCATGAGAATTCTTATCTCAATGATTTCAGTTTCATTGCCGTCTTACCAAATATTCTCAAGGCGCTGCAAATCGTCATTGTCCCTCATCCATTTAGTCAAAATGTTTTGTCACTTAATGTTTTTCTATTTGTATTAACATTTTAAGCGAATTAATATAATCCACAGTTTCGTCCCGCTATCGTCTGTCGTGTTTCTACGTGCTAGTAGGTTTAGAATCGATTACGGAAACGACTGATTTATAACGCGATTACGGCTTAGGGGTGTGATATGAAACGGAAGCAGTTGATATAAACCGAAAACAGTTGATAACAAAGTCATATCACCCTGCTAAGACAATTCATATAAAATTTGGGTTGAAATATGTACAATTTCCATTTTTATCGTAGGGTAAAATTTTATCTTTATTTTCTATAAGTATATGATAAGTACATATTATCAGGTTTTCTGCAAACGTATATCGTAAAATATCAGCCGCGAGACACAATGTGAAGCTTTTTCGGCGAGTGAGCGTAGCGAACGAGCTAAAAAGCTTCATATTGTGTCGAGCGGCTTATATTTTACAATATTTGTTTGAAGAAAACTTGATGATAAATTTATCGTATTGTTAACTAGCAATCTTAATGGAATTTCTTACATTTCAATGGCCATCTGCCTATAACCGGATGTTTTCCTGATATATTCGGGTCAACGTTGGGTCAAACATTATGACGTCGCTGATATATTCGGGTCAGCTCATATTAGGGTCGGGTCAACTCTTTACGACGTCACAGTGCCGAAATACGGGAAATTGTGAAGGCCTCAGCAGGTCGATATAGGCATGGGGAAATACGATGAAGTAGTCTACAGTTCCACTGTTTAGAATTGCTTACTCACATGCTTTGATATATATGTCTGTGTGTTTATATGTCAAAGACACTATAACTCTACAGTATTTTACAGTAGTCTAGTGATCTGCAGTTCATGATTGTATGATTTAATAGCATATTATAATAGAATATTGACATGTGTATTATGTCTGTATGTTTTTGTGTCACGGAAAGATTGTACTATTAACTCGAAAGTACTTTACAGTTCCAATTTTGAAAATATTTTTTATTCATACCATTTAATAGCATATTATAATAGAATATTGACTAATATATATGTCTATGTTTTTGTTTCAGTACTACCAACTCTTCAGTTCTCTACAGTTCCACTTTGTAGAATTGCTAACTCGTACAAATATATTTCTCGGTTTATATGTCAGAAGTACTATGACATCTACAGTACTCTGCAGTTCAAGTAGAGAATATTGTTTATTCATATGATTTAATAACACAATACGATATTGACTAATATAGACGTTTGTGTCTCACGGGAACACTTTACTATGAACTCGATAGTACTCTACAGTACAGTATTATAATAAGATATTGACTACGGGTAATATATATATATATATATATATATATATATATATATATATATATATGTGTGTGTGTGTGTGTGTGTGTGTGTGTGTGTGTGTGTGTGTGTGTGTGTGTGTGTGTGTGTGTGTGTGTGTGTGTGTGTGTGTGTGTGTGTGTGTGTTTGTCTGTGTGTTTTTGTGTCACGGAACGATTGCACTATGACGGCTTCGACGGTACTCCACAGTACAGACTAGTACTCTAAAGTTTAAACATTTATTCATATGATTTAGGCACTTATCATTTTTTAACTGGGAGGGGTGGACTGGTCATTCTTAAAGTGATACTTACATAAATTCTTATCCCTTTCTTTTCTAAAAAAAAATCTTACTCCCCCTTTTTCATGGAAAAGAATTAGTCATATGTATTTTATTCACGCAGGCAAAACTCACCAAACTGGACATAATTTTCTGTTTGTTTGTTTCTTTAGTTGGGGTTTTACGCCGTTTTCAGCACATTTGGCTATTTCGCGGCGGCCGGTTTTTATTGGTGGAGGAAACCGGAGTACCAGGAGAGAAGCGCCGACCTTCGGTAGAAAATTGGCAATCCTTATCAATTTAGATGGGAGTCGAACACGCCAAGCTACAGGTGAGATTCGAACTCACAACCTCAGTGTTGACAGGCTAGTGATCATTAGCAGTCATGACGAACTACCTAGACCACTCGTCCACCGAGGCCCCTCATAATTTTCTGTAAGAAGATTGTTATCTGTATATTCTGTACATGAACATCTGTCATGTGACATAGCATAATTTATATTATTAACCATTTGATGTTTTATAGATTTACTTACTTTAAAGTATGTCCGACATATACTGGAAATCATTGAAAGGTTTGAAATTTGTTTGCCTTACTCCCAAACTTTTTGCAATAAAGAGTCATGTTTGTAGGGGTGGTGGTTTCAGAATCTCTTGTTTCTGTGGGTATGATAATTTAATTGTCACTATCATCACCTTCAGAAGTATCTGTCTCACCAAGCTCCTCAATGATGAAATCA